>WHSA01001277.1:125330-186392 GCA_012931725.1 Litsea cubeba
TGATATAAGTTGAAAACCGAGAAAATAGGAATAACAACAAGAAATGCATGCTCCAAACATTCTTTGTATCAAGTCAAATGAGTCCATAAAGGTAGCCAAGGTTCCATACAAGTCCAATAGAAAAGAGGTCAAAAGAGTCCTTAAAAAAGTCCTCTACAGTTCTCCCGGTCGACCTAGTATAGCCCGGGTCGACCTGCATTAGTGTGCAGAAATTGTGAACAGTCAAATGGTCAGGTGCTGTCCGCACCCGGCCATGTGTCTTCGGTCGACCGCATCCCTAGGCAGGTCGACCGCATACACATGGTTACAGAACATCAGTTCTGTAACTGATGTGTAATTGGTCCCCTTCCCTTACCATAGTTTATGAACCTGTTTCACAGTCATTTAAGAATGAAACCCACATTATTTCAGGTCCTATAAACTTCTCAATTTATCAATTTCATTTCCAATTCAATTCATTAAATAATTAACCCAATTTATCATGTTTTCAATTCAAATTGTCAAGATTAGAGCATTGGGTTATCTAGACATAATCAATCATCATTTCAAGGAAAAAACAGTATATCAAAGCATATATATAATAACTTGCCTTAATTGATGCGATAACCAAAATCAAGAGAATAAGAGAAATCTCTCTTTTTGAGCTCAAAGTGTGTAAAAGCTTCTCAATCCCAAAATCACTCTACAAAATGAATGCAATAGGTAGTAGTGAGTCTCCCTAATCCATTTCTAACTAAAAGGAAGAAGATTCACTATGGTTAAAAGCTTTGGAAGCCTACCTTTCAATGGGTTGTGGGTGGAAGTTCTTGAAAATGGAATGGTTGGGTTCCTTGGAGCTTGAGGAAGAAGATCTGAAGTTTAGCCGGTGAAGATGGAGCTCCGGTGGTTGTTAATGGCAAGGAAGTAGTGAAGAGAAGAAGAGCATGAATAGTTGTGAATGAAGAGATAGAGATGAGTGAAGAGATGAGTCCACCGAATGAGTGTTTGTTATATAGAATAGGTGTAGAGAATGAGTGGTTAGCATTAGGATAAGTATGTGGAAATATGGGTTTAGTCCTCTGGTTAGCCTAAATGATCATTTGGGCCTCTTCCTCGCGTCGAATCGAAAGCGATAGAAGACTAAAGTGTCATGAAATTACCCGATCTATCCGATGCACCCACACTCGCAAAACACTCATAATCTCAATTAAACCCCTGAAAACTTTCCAAAATTGCAAACCACCCCCTACTGTACCCAAACGCATTCCGACTCACGTGAGATGTTACCCCCCCGATTCATACGCAAACCCCGGACTCGCTAAGACTCTAAACACACTTTACTAACTAATCAAGCAATTAGCTATAATTAATCTAGGCTAAGGGTCGGGATGTTACATCCTCCCCTCCTGGACTATTTGGTCTCCAAATATCTCCTCACAACCTCTATGGTAAAAGTTCTGGATAACTTCTCCTTAATCTGATCCCTGAGTTCCCAATGCTTCACTCGGATTGTGATGCTCCCACTGTACTTTGACCCAATGAATAGTTCTCGTCCTCAAAACATGCTCCTTAGTTGTGTCTATGATCTCCTTCGCGTCTCTCAACAAATGTTAGTATATGGATGGACATCTAATGGCTCATGATGAAGCACATGTGTAGGATCTGGTACATATCTTCTCAACATGGAACACATGAAAAACCCTGTGGACTCCTAATAACGCTGGCGGTATAACTCAATCTGTAAGCCACTTCTCCCACTTGCATATCAATCTCAAAGGTCCGATAAATCTCGAGCTAACTTACTTTCTGCCCAAACCTCATAGTTCCTCTAGTCGGTGAGACTTTAAGAAAACCCTGTTTCCGACCCTTGAACTCTAAATCTCTCCCTCTTTGAGGTCTGCGTAACTCTTCTGGCGGCTCTTGAAATCTTCAGTCTGTCAGTGATTCTACTCACTTTCTCACTGGTATCATTGATGCATCGAAGTCCATGAAAATACGAACACCAATCTCTTCCCAACAAATCGGGGTCCTGCATTTCCGTCCATACAAGGCTTCGAAAGGTGCATCCCGATTATTGGTAGTGATAGCTGTTGTTGTAGGCAAACTCGCACAAAGGAAGACTATTCTCCCATCTTTCCCGAAATCGAGAACACATTGCCCGCAACATATCCTCCATAGTTTGGTTTGTCCTTCTCAGTCTGTCCATCAGTCTGAGGATGATACGCAGTGCTGAAATTCAATGTCGTACCCAAGCTGCTTGCAACTAACCCAAAATCTGCCCACAAATCTCATGTCTCTATCTAATACAATAGACTCTTAGAATTCCATGTAATCTGACTATGTCATCGATGTACTTTGCGTGCTAAAATATCCATGGATCCTTTCATCTTCATTGGAATGAAATGAGCTGACTTGGTGAGTCTGTCAACAATCACCCAACTGCGTCATGGTTCTTCGTAGGTGGTAATCCTGCAACAAAGTCCATGGTAATGTGCTCCCACTTCCATTCGGTATCTTCAATGGTTGAAGTAATCCTGGAGGTCTCTGGTGTCAGCTTTCACTTGTTGACACACTAGACATCTCGAAACAAATTCTGCAATCTCCTTCATCATGTTATTCCACCAATAGAAACTCTTCAGATTCTGATACATTTTGGTGCCTCCCTGGATGAATAGCATAACGAGAATGATGTGCCTCAACCATAATCTCGTTCCTCAATCATGTACATCTGGAACACACAATCTATCCTGACAATATAGTTACACCCTCCACGAGTCTGAACTCTGGTCTGTCTGATATACTATTAATCACTCTGACTAATTCAGATCCTCTCCTTGACTGTTCTGATTCTGTCCAAAATCTCTGGCTCCCAAGTATGCATATTTGCAATCATCACTTTCTCTGTCTGAGGCTGAAACTCTACATCTAAATCTCTGAATACTTCTGTCAAAGACCATTCTACTTGTAAACATCTGGTAGTTGCTTCCTTCCTGCTCAATGCATCTGCGACCACATTTTGCTTTCCCGGATGATATTTAATCGGAAAATCGTAGTCCTTGATGTACTCCATCCATCTGGTCTGCCTCATATTTAGATCTTTCTGCCTGAACAAGTATTGAAGACTCCTGTGATCCGAGTGAACCTCGAATTTTTCTCCGTATAGGTAGTGTCTCCATAACTTCAGTGCCATAACCACTGCTGCTAACTCCAAATCATGGGATAGCGTATCTTTTCTCATGCTCTTTCAAATGCCTGGATCCGTAGGCCACTACTTTTCCTTCCTGCCATAAGAACACATCCCAAACCAAAACCTGAAGCATCTGTAAAAATTACAAATCCGCCGGTCTCCGTAGGTAAAGTAAGAACTGGAGCTGTGGTCAATCTAGTCTTCAACTCTTGAAAATTAGCTTCACACTATTCTGTCCAGACAAAAGGAACATCCTTCCTTGTCAATTTAGTCAATGGAGCTGCTATGCTAGAAAATCCTTTAACAAATCTTCTGTAATACCCTGCCAAACCTAGAGAACTCCTGATTTGTGTTATTGTCTTCGGACTCTGCCAACTAACAACTGGCTTCAATCTTCACTGGATCTACTACCAACCTTCTTTAGAAGATGATGTATCCTAGAAAAGACACTTGCTCAAGCCAAAACTCACACTTACTTAGCTTGCCCATAGAGCTGATTTCTCTCAAGATCTGCAATGAAGCTCTCAATGTTCTGCATTGATCATCTTTGGACTTCGAATAGACTAAACATCGTCTATGAATACCACTGTGAACTGATCTAAGCATGGAGCAAAGATTCTTATTCATCCAAGGCCATGAATACACTCGGTGCATTAGTTAACCCAAATGGCATCACCAAGAATTCATATGGCCATATCTGGTCATGAAGGCTGTCTTCTGCACATCTAAGTCTTTAACCCGCAACTGATGGTAGCCTGATCTCAAATCAATCTTAGAGAAGTACTGGGCTCCTTGCAACTGATCAAATAATTCATCTATCCTAGGGTAAAGGATACTTGTTCTAATTGTAACCTGATTCAGCTGTCTATAGTCTATGCACATACGCATTGTACCATCCTTCTTTTTCACAAACAAAACCGGTGCACCCCATGGTGACACACTTGGTCTCACAAATCCCAGACAAAGGATCTGCAACTGAAGCTTTCAGCTCTCTTAACTCTGCTGGAGCCATACGGTAAGGTGCTTTTGATATCGGAGCCTGGAAAGTAACCTGATCATCCTACTGTTTTGTCTGATTCTCTTTCTGTTGAGTCTGATTCAAAGTTTGTGCTTCTTGTGAAGTCACAATTGCTTGCATGAGCTTGTTAAATCTGTCCTCAAAAGAGTCACTAGCACTAGCATTGGCATTAGCATTGCTACTTTCTGGGTTACCCATACTGTTAGAATGCATATTTCGGCCAGACATCCTAAAACATAAGAAACGTTACTCCTATGGGACTCAATCTAGCAGACAAACTATACAATCTACAAAAGCTAAGATACCCAAAATGAATCCAATCCTCACACGTCTTAGTTTCTACTTGTTTTTAAATCTAGAAACCAATAATGCTCTGATACCAACTTGTCACATCCCCAAAATGGAAAACCGGGGTTACGTGAGATTAGGGCTAATTAAAACTTTTTCCAACATAAGTCAAATATAATTTAGCCCCAATCATGTCCCAATTGGATCGAAGACCGCTGTGAGGTATAAACATTTCCTCAAATACAAACAATCAATAGCGGAAGCTTTATAATTACAAATGGTATCTTAAAGATGCATAGTTTAGAACAATACTGAATACTATTATTAAAGTTCAGAGTTTAAACATTTAACCAAAAGTATTATTTAAAACATATAGATCATAACCAAACTTAGACCTAATCAAAAGATAAACAAATGCACAAAAGATGAATCTAACAAGCTAAACATGAAGGCTATCGAGTACGGGGTCAGTACGGCTATACAACGCCGTCCGTACTATAATTTAAGAAGTCATCAGGTTGATCCACCTATACTTTCTACCGTCGTTCTCCTCCTCGGGATAGAATATCTCGGTACCTATGCACCAAGAGTAGTATCGTCAACACGACGGATGGCAAGCAATATAGATACAAATGACAATAAGATATACATATCAAATAAGAGTAGACAAGAGATAAGATCATATGAAACATATGCATTTCAGACATAAGAAATACATAGTATACGAGAAGTCATTCAGATTGGCCAACCCTTTCCTCAATCGCTTTAGCACGCTTTCCGCCCACTTAGAACAAGGAAGGGTGGGAGTCGCTTTCTCGATACCAATAGGGGGGCAGGATTGGAACCCTCTTTATGTGAGCCTCAGGAGATAGTGAAGCTGTAAATTTTTGGTCTCATGGGCCAAGAAGCAGTTTCACCATTTCAAATGAGACATTGGTTCCGGGACTCTTCTTAGTGGAGTATTGTCCGCTTTGACCGCGAACAGCTGATCATGGCCAGTCGTCGAATTGTGACTCGACGGGGCCGTTTGGGAGATCTCGATTGCCTTTCATTGGTATCTGAATGGAGGCGGTCTTCAACTGTGATCCTATATTCTTTTGCTCTTGCAAGTGCTGCATCCGAATCGAAGGATACACGGGGCTCTAGAGGACGAGCAATGGGAACTCATTGTCTACTTTTGACTTCCTTTCTCTCGCCGATAGGGCAAGCGCTACACTCTGCACTGCGCATACTTGGATACCAGCTCTATTTGAAGAGTTCCTTGAGTGAGCCTTCTTCACACCGACTTCCTTTTAGTGCCCCTCCTGAGACCACTTGACCAAGGCGGCCGGATTTCCTTTATTCTCTTATCATTTCGCTTCTCGTTCCTTTCTTCCCGTAAGCTCAATGGATGGATTCATTCCTGGGGACCCATAAGCTAACTTGCTTGCTTTCCAGGGTCTTTGATTTCCCTAAACATCGGAGAGGGGGACCTAGCAGCTACATTCTTTACTTTATTCCCACTACGGTCTTTTAATGAAATCCACTACTAATGGCCAATAGCGTATCCTATCGGCCTCAACTAAGGCGGATAGCGACCCATACATAAGCTGCTCAATACCTTTCTTCCCGTACGGTCTTTCATTTCAATCTAGGGGCAAGAGCTGTTACGCTATTGCTTGATTGACTTAATTCCTGGTGTTTTATTGCAAGAAACGAGGAGGAAAGAAAAATCTTGACTCGACCGATTCAGGAAAAGAAAGTCAGCAGTGAAGCTTTAAGGAAAGGCGCGGGGCCGCTAGCAGCTCAATTGATTGCTTTTGAACCGAGGGTATATCATCAGAACATGGGAGAGGAGAGCTTGGCAAAGAGGTCAGCACAATTAAGATTGAAGCTGTTAAGGCGCGGATGGTGTTCTCAAAGTAAAACTTCCCTTAACTCATTCCCCAGCCCCACCCGCATAGCAATTCAATGGTGAGCGAGCCTAGTGGTTCACCACCTTTGTGGCTACATCCGCGGAGAACACACAAGAGAATGCTCCACTAATAAAAACACATAAATAGAGTACATGATACAGACACAGAAATGCCAACCTCAGCGATGTTAGTTTTCCTTGGCTTTACTCTTCTGGATCACTTAACCTCTCTTGCCAAACTGGTTGACAAAGAAGCCAAGGATGAAGATGGGATCCGAGATAAAAGAGGGAAAGAGAGAAGAAAAGAGTCCTGAACCAAGTTCCTGGGCTCTCAAAGGAACTCAGTGTAGGTTCTCCTAGATCTCAGAGTTTTCCAAAAGGTATCTCCAGGAAAGTCTGGAAAAAGTGTCTGAAAGTCCCAGAGAATCATCCTCTCTGAAAGTTCCTTTCTGTCTGAAATCAGGTTTCTTTATACTCGACCCCGGATATGCTAACTGTATTCTTGAAGTAGGCTAGTGTCAGCTGAGGTTTGTTGGAACCCTGGCATCACAAACTTGCTACATGGCAGAACATCATTTTCTCGCGAATGATTGGCACAGATTCCCATTCTCGCGATCCTCATACTGCGGATCTCCATCCGTACATAGTACCTCCATCTACACACCGCCTAATCATAGTCGTCTGAAGCCCTTATTAAATAAGCTTGCAACAAAACAAGAAAAGAAAGCCGAAACAAAGCAATTCTCCTTATCATGAAAAACTCTCCTCTCGTCTCGCTCGCTAGGATCCATCAACAACTACTGTACTTACTAAACCCCGGTTACAGGAATAGGATTAAATCCAGACATCGAAAGACATTCATGTCCACCTTTCCGGGCTCTCACTGACTTCTTTGGCGACCTACTGCCAGACGGAGACCGGACTGACCTTGACCTGGGTGAAAGCAAGCACTTTGGGACTTGGTTTTAGAAAGCCTTCTCGACCAGTAAGAATTCTATACTAGCCAGATCAAGTCAAGTCCTTTCCTCGAAGGAAAAGCTAAGTTGTTCGTGATTACGCTAAGTAGACGTCCAAAGAGAGCACAACCAGGCTGTTAATTAAAAAAGGTGATAGCCCGGGAGCAGGCAAAGCAGTATCGAGCCTAGGGGGAGGCACCGCTTCCTTTATAGATAGATAGTAGCTGACCGAATGACCGAGCCAATTGGCAGGCAGGTAACCGACTAAAGACAGGCATTCCCAGTACGAGCAATGAAAGCCATTAACGGCAGTTTCCCAGCTTACCTTACATTGGAATAGAGTGTAGGAATGAAAAACCAGGTTAGCTGAAGGGCGGGGTAAGGCCCTTGGCTGGATTGAATCCTTTCTAGCTCGTACAAACAATGAAAGAAAGGTTAGGAGCTCCTCCTCCTTCGATCAATAGCAAAACTAGCAAGGCAGTTGTAAGATCCCGACCCCCAGTTCTTTTGTTTAGTATTGTTTTAATCTTGGCTTAGCTTTTTAAGTAAGATTTGAGTTGGTTTGACTTTGTTTCTGAGTTTGACTAGATTCTTCCATAGCCTTGGAGATTTGAGGACCGTTGACTTTAGTTTGACCCGGTCTTTGTAAAATGTATTTTGTGAGAAATTATTCTTATTTTAGAAAAATTACAAATTTTGCTCCTTTTGACTCATTTTATTGAGTTTAACAACTTTCATGTTTTGACCATTATGATTTGATGATCAGAAAATGCGTTTTTCGAGAAAAAATGGCAAAATTGACTTTTCACACTAAATCTGTCCATGAATTTCAAAAATTTCAGAAATTGGGGAAAAGTATACTTTTTAGAAAATAGATTTTTTGAGGATCATTTTATCCTTCTTCGTCGATCTCGTCCGGGGCCCCCAAGATGATGTTTTAGCCATTGCAAGTTTTAGACCTGGTGGGGCCCACTTTCCACTCAACTTTATCAACCCATCTCCCTCACTCACGTTTTCAAGAGTGCTGCTATTGGAACACAAACAATTTCTTTTCTAACACAATTTCTCTCCACACACATTACTAAAATTTAAAAATGAATGTATTTCTTTCCACACACATCAAAAGTTCCTAAACTGCCCTTATATTCATTTCTCTCTTTTTTTCTTCCCACACACATATTCTTCTTCTTCTTCCCAGACACAAATCAAAAGCCACTTCCACTCCACCTACTGGATCATCATTCTCCGGCGATTCTCCGGCGTGCCACCGGCGTTCCTATTCCTCTAGACCATCCTTCTCTTCCAAAGGTAAATGGATACTTCCAACATTACCATTTCTTCTTCTTCCCTATCTATTCTTTACCATTCTTTTCCATCTTAGATTACTTATTTTTCCATTAAAATTTGTTATTAGGATAGATTTTAACTCAATGTAAGTTTTGACAGACAATGTTACTGTTTTCTAATAGTTTAGGGTTACATTTCATCATCCATAGTCGCGGTTTTAGGTTCAGAAATCGCGACTGTTCGGCTCTGGTTGACCGAACGGGTTTGCAGATGTTCGGACACTAAAGTCCGAACAAATTGGTTTTGTTCGGACCTGAGTGTCCGAACATATTACTTTTGTTCGGACACTCAGGTCCGAACAAAAGTAATATGTTCGGACACTCAGGTCCGAACATATCTAGCAGTCAAATAAAATTTGTTTCTTTCGTATTTTAGAAATGGACCGGCCAAGCTCTTCTCGAGTGCGACCTACTGCTTCAAATAGGAAGCGACGTCAGATAATAGAAGAGGTTGTGGAAGACCCAGAAATATCTGAGGAAGAGGAAGAACAAGAAGAAGAGATGGAAGATCAACAAGCCCCGGGGCCACAAGATAGGTCCTTATTGACCAGCTTTGATACACATACAGCTGGGTATATTTGGATTGGAGAGGTGTGTTTCACTTGTTTGATATGAAAGTTTTTATTTATTTGTTAATTTATTAAATTATATATTAATGGTTGAATGCAGGATCGAGGCCCACTAAAATGTCTAAGTCATGGGCAGAAAGTGCCTTTGTGGCAACTGAATGAGTCTGACAGGTTTAGAGATTTAGTCTCGAGGTCTGGATTGGCTACACTAGTGAATGCATCTTACCGATCCGTCAATAAGATTACTATATCTGGTTTTGTGGAAAGGTGGCAACCTGAGACGAACACCTTTCATATGCCTTTTGGTGAGATGACAATCACCTTAGATGATGTTGCATCTATCCTAGGCATCCCAGTGATTGGGCGGACGGTTTCTTATAATGAAAGAATGTCATATGAAGAAGCTCAAGCACTCCTTGTTGATGCACTAGGAGTAGAACCGGTAGAAAGCACATGATGAGTTGATACAAGTGCGGGGCCAATCAGTTAGATTGGAGTGGTTACGGGAAAGGTTTTCCAGTTTGACTGACGGTGATGGGGACGAGATGATAGACTCTGCAGTAAGAGCATACCTTTTGTACTTATTGGGTTGTACCTTGTTTACTGACAAGAGTGGCACACGGGTGCCGATCATTTTCCTTACAAAACTCGTGGATGTAGAGGCCATACGTTCATATGCATGGGGTGCTGCTGCACTAGCTTACTTATACAGGCAGTTGGGGTTAGCAAGCAGGCATGAAGTGAAACAAATAGCCGGCTATTTGACTCTACTATAAGCTTGGGTGTACGAACACTTCGAAAGTTTGGCTCCGACTCCAAACTTACTCTATCAAGCCATTCAGCCCCGGGTCCATCGTTGGTTCCCTCGTAGAGAGTCTGCTCCTTTACAAAGCATACGAGAGAGAATTGACGTCATGAGTGCTGATCAGGTAATTAACTTGATGTTTCTTTTAAATAGTGTAACTTGATGTTTCTTTTTATTTTCTATTATATACTTTCATATCTTACGATTTGACTAACTACTTTCAGGTGACTTGGGACCCATATCGTGATGTTAGACAATATCATCCTTTCAATGAAGTTGCATACTACTGTGGGTGCATCAAATGTATGGATGTTGTTGAGCCTTATCACCCAGATAGGGTGCTCAGACAGTTTGGGAGAGTTCAGACGATTCCTCCACCGCCATTAGCCCCTATTCGTGCTACGCGAGGTCCTACTGCCCGTGACTATCAAATCGCATATCAATATATCAATCAAGTTTGGGAAGGATGGCCTAATCACCTACTATCTGCATTGAATCGCAGTCAACCAGTTAGGCGTCCTTCAGATTGTGTTCCCGGGTATATGGATTGGTATGCACGAGTATCGTGGAGGATACTACAACACCCAAACTTACATTCTAATTTCGCGCCCCGTCCCGAAGAAAATGAGCCAAGTGGTAGCGGTATGATTGACTATCACCAGCGTAATTCGGATGCACTGATCATACTTAATGGCGTTCATGAGTGACAATTCTTTATCCGTCACAATGACATCAGGAAGAATACCATCGCCAATAATAGAACGCAACACACCTAGTGCCCATGCATAATTTTCTTCACGTTCAGCATGAAGGTATGCAAAGCATACTGAAAAAGTCATGTCTGTGGATGTGACTCCAACAATCTCCAGAAGAGGCATGCGATAACGATTGGTCTTGTAAGTACAGTCCATTATCAAGACATGTGGAAATGCACGCAACAAATCTATACTTTTTGGGTGCGTCCAAAACAAGTCAGTTACAATCTCGCTATCCTCACAATTCTTATGCCATTCTATGTAATCATGCTCTGCCAACTTACCAAGTAGTTGTTGCATCTGACTTCTTCCACCCCGCTCATTAACTTTATATCTGTAGCGTGCATTGTATATGGTCTTCATTGTGGTTACGTTTAATTCACTTCTTTGTCTCAACGTAACCAAAATTTCTTTGGTCTAACCATGCTCTTCGACATGTCAACCAGCAACTTTGTTTCCTCCTCTGATAATCTTCCTGCAAATGAATGCCCTTCTAAATATTCCGCTGCCGAATGGTTATGCACACCACATATAACCTCCAACATCCAATCATCATTTGAGTCTAACTTTTTACCCTTTAGTGCGAAAGGACATCCACATTTCTTTGAACCAGTTTGTTTGATCCTCTTTCGCTTTTGGCACTCTTCTTGTTTATATTGTCCATTTCTCTCGCAAGCAAGGAGTACTCTCGCTTTGACACCCACCCCGAGCAGCATTTGAAACCTTTATCACGATAACAAACCCATTTTTCCTTCCTACTCCACGAGCCCAACTGATCAACGAATCGCGGCTGTGAAATATCTACAATAAATAAACAAATTAAATACGAATTTAGTAATAAGTAAATGTAACTTGAATAATAAATCCTACATATGTTGGTCTTACCTCGTGAGTTATAAACTCACTGGTATAATCCATGACAAAGTCCGATCCAACCTGACTTTCTTGCGTAGAGACCTGCATAATATATTAATTAAATATCAGTGTCCGGATATTTAATTCCGAACATATAGCATCTGTTCGGAATCTCAGGACCGAACATATGCTATATGTTCGGAAGTTTACGACCGAACATATAGCTTATGTTCGGTTGTATAGATCCGAACATATGTCATATGTTCGGTCCTGTACGTCCGAACATATGCTATATGTTCGGTTCTGAAATACCGTACATATCGCGATGTTCTAAGTTGCAGGCGAGATGATGAAATTACAAAATATACAAAAATGAAAAAAAATATCAATGAAAAATACCTTTCCACTGCTGCTTTGATTAAAAGGCACCATTTGATTGTTGCTTTCATCCATCTCTTCCTTCATTGCACAATCAAATGGAGGAATGTGAGTGAAAGATGAGTTGCAAAGGAAAATGAAGGAAGTGGAGATTGAGATAGAATGCCCAGAAAAATTAAAATGCAAGTGAGATAGAATGCCCAAGGAAGATGGAGGAAGTGGAGAGTGAGAAGTGTAGAGTGAGTTGGGAGAAGGGAAGAAGAATGGAGATTGTGTGAGAAAAGAAAATTTGGTTTGAGTTTTTGTTGGAGAATGGCTACTTTAGTCATTTCATAAAGGGGTATAAATGTAATATGAAAAAACAAAAAATCCTTGTGTTAGAAAAGAAATTTTTTGTGTGCCAATAGCAGCACTCGTTTTCAAATCTGCAACCCATTTTCAGTTTCAGCACTCAGAAACCAGAGAGAAAACCTTCTTCTCCTTTCATCTTTCTCCTCCTTGCATGTTAGCCATTTGAGCTTGGATTGAAAATCTGAGAGCACCATCTTCTTCCTCTCCTTCCTAGCTCTCCATTGCACCCATTTATTTGAGGATTTCAGCTGGACTACTACCTCTTCTTCTTCCTTGCTTCTTGTTTGGATAGCTTCAGAGCTCGGTTCAGCTGTAGGAAGAGATCCTTGAGGAGGTTTTTGGTTTGACATTGGGCTAAGGCAAGTGAATAAATTGATGAAATGCATGCATTTGAATCTTGTTTATATAGTTTTGATTTGAAAAATGTGTTCCATTTGAATGATCTGATTAGTTGTTTAAAGCTTGATTTTTTTTAGAAGATTGTAGTGTTTGATTTATGCTCAGTTTTGGAAATGACTTTGTTTAGATTAGTATGGAAAAGCCTGGTTTCTTTGTTAAGAACTCTCCATGTGAAAGTTCAGTTCAGTTTTTACATCTACTTATGAATTATTTCTGATTTTCATGTTAAATCTGTAAATGAGATGTGATATTTTGATTTAATGTTGAATGGAGAATGAATGAGGCTTGATCAATCTGATTCTTAATGTTGGAAAGTTGTTGGATGTGAAGGAGGGAAAAAGAGGTTTCAAAAAGGGATGAAAAATCACCACAAACAGTGCTGAAACGCACTTCCAGCCATCTCAAACAGAGGGCAGGCTCGCTAGAGCGAGCCTGGTCTCGCTCTAGCGAGCCCAGCATCTGGCAGGGTCTGCCCCGGCCCGCTCGAGCGGGCCCAGCCACTGGCCAATTGGGATTCTGGCCTGTTCTTACTGATTTTCTGAATTGTTTGGGGCTGTTTGATGTCCTATTTAACTCGGATGGGCTGAATACTATGTTCTCTCACAAATGGATGTTTGATTTAATCCAAAACTTCTTTGGAAGGAAGAATGAAAAGTTTGAAACACATTTGATCTTGAAATTAATGAAGAGAATGGTTAAGCCCAGCCACAGTTTCATATGAATTTTGGGACTTGTTTTACATAGTTTGCGCCTGGTCCTTGCTCATTCATTTTTGTGGGCCTGTTTTGATGTTTTATTAAATGGTTGAGCCCCGCCACTGTTTCATGTAATTTTTTAAGGCTGTTTTACATAGCTTGGGCCTGTTTTGATGTTTTATTAAATGGTTGAGCCCAGAGCTGTCCAGGGCCCATTTCTGGGTTACTTTGGGCTGTTCTTCTGGACTTTTTCTTAGGGCCTGTTTGGGATAGTTTGTGGGTCATTTATAAACCTGTTTTAGGCCCATTTCACCCCATCTATCCTATTTGTTTTGAGGCCCATTAATCTCTCTTTTTATGCCTAAGAGCCCATGGAGGTTTGGGATTATTTGTGATACTTGGAATTTGTGAAATGGGAATGGGATCAATGAGAGAATGAGCGTGTATGAAGTTACCCGGGAATCTTTCAAGTCTCAATACGCACTTTATCATTTAAATGTTGTGGATTTTCATTGGCATCAAACATACTTTTTATTAATCAATGTTTAAAGGTTAAATGTGTATTGAGATGGTTCCTTGGTAAGTCATTGAGTCATTCTCCACTATCCATTCCATTTCAAGTCAGAGAAGGTATATGTATTTGTATTCTTCGGTGAACTAATTTGAATAGCATCGGTGATTTGTTATAAAATTATGTGGTTTTCCATGTTCGAAAGGAGTGATCGCATAGTTTTATACAAATTACTTTGATGTGTATTTGAGTGGTTTACCTTGGAAAAATTCGAATGTTTTCTCCGAATCGATTTGAAAGGAGATTGGAGTGGTTCGCCACATTCGGGATTTCATCGATAAGATTAGTATTTTGAAAATAAAAAAAAAACCTCGAGGCAAGACGGGGCCAGAGCTTTGTAGTGCGAGCCCATGAGCCAAAGAGATTATGATTTCAAAAACAAAACCTCGAGGCAAGATGGGGCCAGAGCTTTGTAGTGCGAGCCCATGAGCCAAAGAGATTATGATTTCAAAAACAAAACCTCGAGGCAAGATGGGGCCAGAGCTTTGTAGTGTGAGCCCATGAGCCAAAGGGATTATTATGGTTTGAGTTGTATCGGTTTGGGTTTTAAAAACTAAAGGCACCACTAGGCTTAGGTCACCTTGTCGGGCTGATCACCCGGCTTGGGATCTTTAATTTGTCCGCCAGCTGCAGCTTGGATTCTGTCTGTACCGACCATAGCAACGGTTTCTATCTGCCGGTCCCACGCGTAGTGGCTACGGTTCTGATTTTTATCTGCCGGTCCCATTTGTATGGCTACGGTTCTGATTCTATTTCCGGTCCCACGTGTAGTGGCTACGGTTCTATCTGCTCTTGTTACTTCGGTAATAGGAGAATATAGCTATCTGTGGTTGCCAATGTTTTATCTATTTTATGATTCTTATTTGTTTATACTCATTATGTTCTTGGAAGTTGTTAATGTTTATGATATCGATCATTTATCATATTGTCGCTATTATTCAGGATTTTAAATATATTTTCAATTATTAAATGTTTTATGTAGGCTGTTATCTTTTCGAGATATTTATACTTTAGAGACTGTTCATTTATTTGCTTTGATATTTATGTTCGGTCTTTCGATCGTTTTATCATGATTTATTGCTATTATTGTTTAGACTCTTTAAATGGGTTTACAATGATTCCATAAGGTTTTATAAATGCCCACGTTACATATTACTTGTTTATTTGCTTGCCAGACCGTCGTGTCTGACTCTGTTTGTTTGGTGCCAGATTTCTCTCTTTTTGTTTTTAGGTGTATGATCGGAGGAGGCGGTGGAACCGCCGGTCTGACGTGAGAGGCTACCCATTGATATCATCTAGATGTCAAGTTTGGCACCGGAGCTCGTAGAATCACTTGGGGTAGTATGTCACTTAGTGGTTTATTTGTATGGCTTTGTTAGCTTTTTTCATTGGGTTTGTAATTAATATATTTGTTAATTGTAATTTGAATATGTGGGAAATAAATAGTCTTGTTACTACCAGCTCAGTGTTCTTTGGATTATGATTTGTGCCAGTCTGCTTATGTGATGGCTTTATGATATTGGTTGTGTGCGACACGGAACCCGATGGCCACGGATTCCGAGTCGTAACACCATGTTTAGTTTCCGCGAAAATATACTCTGATCGTGATGGAATTTGATTATCCTTATTCACGCGGATCTTGGGAAATATAACAAAAGTTTCAAATTTATTCCAAAATTTCGCATCCCGAGATCGGATCACAGCAGGGCCCGGTTTCGAGGTGTGACAGCAGTCCACTCTCATTGAAGATGGGATGAGCCAACTACTAGCTCCTCTATCGGTGGGAGTGTTCGCTGGTTCCTTCATTCGAGTTGCTCACCGAGTGAGGGCAGCGAATCCGGACATATTCTATCTATTCCTCATCGTCGATGACGACTCTCTTCGATGCTAGCAACCGTTAAGTACCCTTATCCGCTGCCTGGACCTCCAACTCATGGACAAATGACCTTTGAGGGGAGGGAGCTGCTAGCAACCGATCTCTTCCATAGGAGGGAGCTACCGGTTCATTTTCGGCTTCTCCTGTTGAGCCAGGGAAGCAAGGCACCTTTCAATCCTTACTTATTACTTCGCCGAGCCCGAAGACGCAGTGGAAGGGAAGGCAAGGTGACCAAAAGAAGGTGAACTATTGGACTTGATCGGACGTCGAAAATCCCCACTCGAAGAAGAATAGGGTCTTTCTGGCACCAAAACAAGGGAATCAAAGCCCATCGCCATTCTCCGTCCCTTCTGTACCCCTAGCCCGGTGAGGTCTATTGATTGAAATGGAGATCTTATGTCATCTGCTGCTCGAAGGCGAGAAGAAGTTTCATCGAATGCTGCTTTCCGACCACCTAGATCGGATTATAGAGCAGTGACTACTCCCTGTTATCGACTGAAAGCGGGGGAAGCTAATTCAATAGTGGATTTGGTCTCCCTTTCGTGTACCTTTGCTAGCGTAGCCTGTACTCGAGGCTCTTTCAAGCCTACAGTTGAAAACAGAACGCAATAACAGTTCAAGTGCCGAAGAGAAAGAGTCCCACTCATAACTACACGCGAGACTCCAGGCCAGTTGAAGGCGAAAAGTGCTTTGTTGCATTGTTCTAAGCTCACTCGCTTTTTAAGGCTGACTTCTATTCGTCGGCCGTTGTTCAAGCTTTTTCCTCATTTGAAGCTCTTTATTTATGTTAAATGTTCTTGTAAGCAAGTCCTGTTGGTAAGTCACAGGGCTATTGGCTTAGATCAAAGCCTTCGGCATTGCCTTCTTTTTCGGTAGGCGAGTCAGCTGCAGAGTCAAGTCCTGCTTCAGAGAGAAATCCTTGTTCTTTCTCTCGGTATCGGCTTTTGCTGGCTCAGGTTGCTATCTCGGCTGACGCTAGTGAAGTTCCGGGACTATTGGGCGTATCAGATCAGAGAGAGTTTCCTTGCCGTGCTATTCCTGCAAGCGCTAAGCAAGCGCAGTACTCGAAGTTTACTTCTAGGACTTCTAGTTCTCAATATCAACTCCCGATTCTCGCTCCATTTATATCTATATTGATATAAACAAGTATTTCATTTCGCTCGTACGTTAGAGTTAGAGGTTCGTAAGTGAAGTAAGTTCAGTATCATTGTTCAAGTGATGGTGACTTTGAGATCAGAGGCTTGGGACGGTTGTAGAGATAGAGTCTTTACGGGCACAGGTACTCAGAAGGTTCCATTAGTAAAGCTAGTTAAGTGAAGTACAATTCCAACTTGGGATGGCGGCTTGAATAAAAACCAAACAATAAACTCCTCTCCTATTCAACAATCGAGAATCTCAACTTGAATTGAAGATGAGGGTCGATCAGCTGAACTTGAAAGCTACCGACGAGCCTACCAAGCCGAGATTGACGACTGGATCCTTCGATTAGAGGCCTCTCGCTGAACAAAACCTTTCGGAGGCTCTAAGCTTAGAGGAAAGATTTTGGTCGCAGAAAGACAAGTGACTAGTTGAAGGAATCTCCACTCTCTTCTATTCCGGACAAGATCAAAATCAAAGGAGCATTTTTTCATCTCTCAGTGCGCCTGGTCCAGATGGGTTCACGGGGGCGTTTGACCGAAGGTTGTTGGATATAGTATGAGAAACCATTCGCGCAACGATCAAAGACTTTTGAAGGTAAGTTCTCAACTCCTCTTTTTTTACTCTTGTCCCTCTAAAAAAGGAGCGAGGCCCATCAGTGAATTCAGGCCCATTTGTGTGGTGTGGGCAATTTTATTTGTCAGGTTATATCTAAGGTTCTTGCCTCCAGACTGACCCCTTAGATCCCAAAGCTTCTATCTGAAAAAGAAAGGACGAGAGCGATTGGGATTGGAAACTCTATTATGATAGCATCTGAAATGTATAACTCTTTATATACTAAGAGGCGTGGAGAGGGGCGGTGCTTACCAAAGTGCAAATGGTGGTCAAAATCAACGGGGTTCCTGGCAAGCTTTTCCCCATATCTCATATCTAGATATATAGAGGCAGACGGTAAGTTCAACCTACTTATTCCTTGTGATTATGGAGCGGCTATCTAGAAGGTTGCTACATGCCGAAGAGTGGAAAGAGTCCGGCAAGACAGTCTAAGTACGGTCGGAAGAGGAGTCTTGGCTTATGCAGTTCTGGGAGGTCTTCTTGTGATCAAGTGGTCACATTCGTTCTTTGCAGATGATGCCCTTTTATTTTAGTCAAGATGAGCCCCTTTCAAATTGAGTGACAATCTTGGATGAATGTCGCAAGTTAGCGGCTTGGAGGTGAGTAAAGAGAAGTCTCTTGTAGTTTCTTTTCATCTATATCTTCCCGGGGCAAATTAAGGAATTTATTTGATTGGTTTCCCTTTGGCGTCTCTACCGATTAGGATGAGTATCTTGGCTTGGTCTACCGGTCTTTGTTGGCAAGCTTCAAGCCCCCTATTGTGATGACTTGATGAAGAAAGCAAAAAAGTGAAACCTATCGAAAACGAAAACGAAAAAGTGAGAGCATCAAGTGATTTGAGGAGCAAGAAGAGTCTCTCAATGGCGGGTCTAATTGTGCTTGTGAAAGCGGGAGCGGGACTTCCGACTTCCTTCTCTCCCTTTTTGGTTCTTTTCTCTTGCCATGGTGAACTCCTTAGAAAGATTCATGAGGAAGATTCTTTTGAAGGATGAGCCACCCGGAGGCCTTGGATGGGGAGTCTATGCAAGCCTATAGAGGAAGGTGGCCTTGGGATCCGTAGAGTGGAGGAAGTGAATAAAGCACTTTGAGCAAGATTGGCTTGGAAGGTGGTGGCCGCTTTCAAGTGCCCATGGACCGAGCTTAGAAAAAATCTTTGAAGCATGAGACTTTGTGGATACGTGTTAGGTTTGCCCATCGTACATGGGGTTGGACACCTTTGCCTTGGTATGGAAAGGGTTGAGGAGGAGGGTGCCAAGTGGAAGCTTGGGAGTGGACTGTCTTTTTGGGTTGACCCGTGGGTTAGCCAATCGGAGCTTATTGAGTTCTTCCCTCAACCGGACAGAAAGAGGATGATTAGGAAGGAAGGCAAGATGATTAGTGAGGTGGTGCACGTTGACAGAGAGGGAACCATTGCCGAGCTTGAGGTTTATGGCCTCTCTATGATTCGCGGCATTGTTGGCAACGTTCGGGCTCATCTCGGTCATGAGGATGCATTGGAGTGGCATGGAGCTAGGGAGCTCACCTCTAAGAAAGCTTGGGAGCAAGTGAGGGAGAAAGAACCTAAGAGTTGACAAGGATATATGGGGTCGGTTAGACTCCCCAAGGTCGGCCTTCACTCTAAAATATGCTGACGATGGCGGTAACC
The DNA here is from genome assembly GCA_012931725.1 of Litsea cubeba. Taxonomy (NCBI): domain Eukaryota; kingdom Viridiplantae; phylum Streptophyta; class Magnoliopsida; order Laurales; family Lauraceae; genus Litsea; species Litsea cubeba. The sequence goes on from WHSA01001277.1 coordinate 144,650, forward strand.
TGGTGGAAGAGTTAGAGCCTGACGATGTCCGCTATCTTTCAAATTCTAAGAGGACTGAGACCGCTTTTTGTGGGGATGTGAAGTAGCCTTCTTCCTATGGCAAAAACTTTATCTACTTTGGAGGAGGATGTCCCCTACAACTCAATCATTTTAGAGGGATAGAGAGAGGTACCATTCGTTTTAGGATTTTTGGAAAGAAAAAAGACTGATGGCTTTGATGCTTCCAAGAAGTGGCTAGACTACTATGGGAAAAGCGGAATCTTGCTCTTTTTGAAGATAAGAGAATTCAGCTATAGGGCTGACTCAAAGGACTGATGTGGAAGATTAGAGAGCTTGCGACCTTGCATCCGGATCCGCGGAAGTCAGCGATTGGAAGTCTTATTCATAGGTGATTCCTCCGGGCTGCGGTTAGATTAAGATCAACTTGATGCAGACAGCTCGCTGCTTTGCAGTGACACTCAGGGACAGCAAGGGAAGGTTGAAGGGGAGAGGCATTCTCTTTGGAGTTTCCCTAGTTACTTTGTTTGATAGTAGGATAATCGTCTCTTTCAAGCCAAGATGCTAAGAATCGAGGAGTCATAAGTCAGGAAGATTCTTTCTCATTTTTCGAGCTTCGACAGTGTGTCATCTATTCATAGAGAAGAGGAAAAGTTGCACATCTCTCTATATCTCTTTGTCTATATTAGGTAGCCAAGTGAATCAGGGTTTTCCCTCGGGAAGCGGGATTGCTGATGTCTGCCTCAGTAGGAGGGGGTATGAGTTACTAACACCCTGACTAGTTGTTTGAGAAGAAGTTGTTAAAGAATAGGTTGCATCTAGCATACTACCAGTGGAGTCATAACTTGTAGATATTTTCTTCAATGGCTGAATCCTTAAATAGCAGCTGCTTGGTTCCGGTGGAAGGGTTCCAGGAATTTTCTCTGCATCCTGGTACTCTTGAATAAAGAACTGCTCTTGGCCTACCTGCTGTTATTGAATCACTAACCGCAGTTGTGCTAGAATCAGCTCTTGGTGGAAGGTTTTCATTTGACATTAGAGCTGCTATTGTATTGAAGTGAAGGAATTACTAGGGAACTCTCAATTGAATGTCCATTTTCGATTTATTTTGAAAAGAATCCCAGATCTGATTCCATAGAACGGAAACCCAGTCTGTGTGGAACTTAGACCACGGATCTCGTCTTTTGCTGCCGAAAGGTAAGGTAAGTTCTTAGGAATCGATTTCATCACAGGAAAGATCCGAGAAAAAGGAAACGGTTCTGGGAGAAGAACTAGGAGCGAAGCAACAGGGAAGAAAGACCCGTTACGCCTTCTTCCCCTAGTCTGAGACCAAGGCACTAAGAAACAGTGAGATCTAATGTAACATAAATAGAAGAGGAGGCCACTCTAGTGGAAATTAGCCCTCGACAGGCCTCAAACTGGTTCAGGAACTGCCTCATAAGACAAAGTCTGACTAGCACCCGGCAATCGCCGATCGGGGAATTCCAGGTATAAGATCTTGACTATGTCCTTTGTCGGATAAGTTTTTCCTCTCTCCAACCTCTTCTTGATCATCCTTCCCATTTTTATTCTCTGTTGAGTACTTCACTTCCTGACCTAGACCTGCTTTTTTGCTCTTCTTCAGCTTTATTCATAGAGAAGTGGAGGAAGCCCAATAGTCAATCCCATTCGCCCCTCTCTCTGTATAGTTTAGCCTCTTGATTGAGGAGTGAAAGAAACCGGTATGAGTAGAGATGCCCACCATCGATGAGTTATTAAGAACCTCATTATAAGAAGGGATATGATTAACTAGACTCGTGACCCAGGCATAGAACTGGGGTTCTCTACCAGGGAATTCCAGGGACTGATGAAAGACCAGGAATTTTGGCCATTTTCAAACATCTTTTGACATGAATAATATTCACTAACGAAAGTGGGCTTCTATCATGAGTTTCATCTCCCTGTTGGAGAATCTTTCTCATTGATCTTTCCGGTACGAATTATGCTCTAAGTATGGGCTCTTGCCCCATTCATAAAGATTAAAATGGACATGACACAATTCGTGAAGAGTAGGATGTGCCAGGCCTTGCTTCTCTTGATTCCCCACCCACCTCCCGTAGAGGCGGATATAATTCTATACCAGAGATTGCTTTTAGCTCTATCTTTTCAGAGACAGAAGAATTCCTTCTGTACTTACAAAAATGCTACTCAGGGATCCAAGAAAGCTGGTGCCTCGTCAGAAAGACTTGCTTCGTAGACTACAGGCCCCAACATCTTGGTTGGAAGCTCCTGGGGGTTCCTTTTTGTCTTAGGACACGGCATGGTAATTGATCGAGTTTCCTTTCTCAATGACAGAGTTTTCGGGTTGGCATATGTAAGGCCCCGACCCCCAATTCCTCTGTTTAGTATTATTTTAATCATGGTTTAGCTTTTTAAGCAAGATTTGAGTTGGTTTGACTTTATTTTTGAGTTTGACTAGAATTTTCTATAGCCTTGGAGATTTTGAGGACCGTTGACCTTGGTTTGACCCGGTCCATATGATATGTATTTTTATGAGAAATTACTTCCGATTTCTAAAAATTCTAAATTTGATGTATTTTGACTCATTTTATGAAGTTTAACAACTTTCATGTTTTGACCATTATGATTTGATGATCAGAAAATGCGTTTTTCGAGAAAAAGGGCAAAATTGACTTTTCACACTAAATCTGTCCATGAATTTCGAAAATTTCAGAATTTGGGGAAAATATACTTTTTGGAAAGTAGAAAATTCGCTGATCGTTTTTGTCTTCTTCGTCGTTTTCATTCGGGACCCGCAAGTGCTAGATTTGACCCTTGTAAGTTTGGGGCCCATGGAGCCCAGGCCATTATTCTCTATAAAGCCAATGGGGCTCTTCTCCTTCCCCATTTTTTCTTTTCCTGCAACAAAGGGAAGGAGATATGGTTTTTCTCCCAGCCCTTTCTCTATCCTCATGTATTTCTTCTTCTTGGATGCTAAATGGAGATTTGATCTTCCCATCTTCTTCTCCTCTCTCTTGGCTTCCCAAAGATGCCTTTTTCAAGGATTTTGAGCTAGGGCAAGGCTCTCATCCAAGCTTCTCTTCTTCGTTTGGGCTTTTCAAGGTTAGCAATGGCTTTCCAAACTTTAGATCTTTGTTTTCCTTTTCATTTAGAGTGTTTTCATCACTCATACAAGAGCTTTCCTTGGAGATTTGAGAAAGATGGATTTTTAGGGTTTTCTTTGGAAAATTTGGGGTTTTTGTAGATTGGGAGCTTGAGACCCTAGAGCTTGGTTTGAGGAGTATTATTTCTCTCATTTAGACTTGAGGCAAGTGGGTTTTTCAATTAATATGATGGTTTCATTTTCTCTTGCTTTATTTTATGGTAGTTCATGTTATATGCTAATTTCTTATGATTCATAGATGTGTTTTGGGATGAATGGAGTAATATGATGTGTGATTTCCACTTGGATTATTGTTTTACAATGTATTTGGAAGTTTGATTTCACTTTGGACATTTTGAAACTTAGCCTTCTTTGTGTTAAGTGTTGTGTTCTAAGAATGGGGAAAAACTTTGATTTTTAAAAGTGTGGTGTTTGATCAATTGGAAGGATTAGTGAATAGGGATTTGATGAGTTTGGAAGGTCAAGGGAGGGTCCAAAATGATCTTGGAATTATGTATGAAAGAAGGGAAGAAAAAGGAATGAAAAAGAGTAGCAAAGAGTGCATTTCTGCACTCATTTCGGACCCAGCCAGAACTGGGTCCGCTCGAGCGACCAGATGGGCCGCTCGAGCGGCCCAGGTTCTGGAAGGGGTCCGCTCAAGCGGACCCTGGGTCGCTCGAGCGGACCCAGCCCAGTTCTGGGCCTTTTCAGGGACTGGTTTAAAGGGTTTTGAATAAATTGTTTTGCCTGATTTGAGGCTGATTCTTGGGCTGTTTTAAAACCTGTTTCGCGGGCCATTCAAGGTCAGTTTGGGCTGTTTTAAAACCTGACATTAGGCCTGTTCAAGGCCAGCTTTTAGACTATTTTAGGACTTGTTCTTTGGGCCTGTTCACGGTCAGTTTTTGGACTGTTGTAAGACATGTTTCTTGAGCCAATTAAGGGTTGTTTTGGGTTAAACGGGTGGACTGTTTTGGGCTTGGTTTAAGGCCAGCTGTGGGCCTGCGTTAAAGAGATTTGGGATTACTTGTGATGCTTGGAATTGTGAAATGGGAATGGGAATAATGTGAGAATGAGCGTATGTGAAATTACCCGGGAACCTTTCAAGTCTCAATATGCACTTTATCATTTAAATGTTGTGGATTTTCATTGGCATCAAACATACTCTTTATTAATCAATGTTTAAAGGTTAAATGTATATTGAGATGGTTCCTTGGTAAGTCATTAAGTCATTCTCCACTATCCATTCCATTTCAAGTCAGAGAATGTAATTGTATTTGTATTCTTCGGTGAACTAATTTGAATAGCATCGGTGGTTGGTTATAAAATCATGTGGTTTTCCATGTTCGAAAGGATTGATCGTATGATTTTATACAAATCACTTTGATGTGTATTTGAGCGGTTTACCGTGGAATTCGTATGTTTTCTCCGAATCGATTTGAAAGGAGATTGGAGTGGTTCGCCACATTCGGGATTTCATCGATAAGATTAGTATTTTGAAAATAAAAACCTTGAGGCAAGACGGGGCCAGAGCTTTGTAGTGCGAGCCCATGAGCCAAAGAGGCTATGATTTTAAAAATATAAAACCTCGAGGCGAGATGGGGCCAGAGCCCTATGGTGTGAGCCCATGAGCCAAAAGGATTAGTATTTTGACTTGTATTGGTTTAAGTTTTAAAAACTAAAGGCACCACTAGGCTTAGGTCACCTTGTCGGGCTGATCACCCGGCTCGGGATCTTTAATTTGTCCGCCAGTTGCAGCTTGGATTCTGTCTGTACCGACCATGGCAACGGTTTTTATCTGCCGGTCCCACGTGTAGTGGCTACGGTTCTGATTTTTATCTGCCGGTCCCATTTGTATGGCTACGGTTCTGATTCTATTTCCGGTCCCACGTGTAGTGGCTACGGTTCTGTCTGCTCCTTTTACTTCGGTAATAGGAGAATATAGCTATATGTGGTTGCCAATGTTTTATCTGTCTATTAATTTATTTTATGATTCTTGTTTGTTTATACTCAGTATATTCTTTGAATTGTTAATGTTTATGAAATCGATCTTTTATCGTATTGCCTCTATTATTCAGGATTTCAAATGTATTACCCATTATTAAGTGTTTTGCGTAGGCTGTTATCCTTTCGAGATATTTATGCTCCAGAGATTGTTCGTCTATTTGCCTTGATATTTATGTTCGGTCCTTCGATCGTTTTATCATGATTTATTATTATTATTGTTTGGACTCTTTAATCGGTTTTACAATGATTCCATAAGGTTTTATTAATGTCCTTTTGTTTCATATTACTTGTTTATTTACTTGCCAGACCGTCGTGTCTGACCCTGTTTGTTTGGTGCCAGTTTCCTCTCTTTCTATTTTTAGGTGTTTGATCGGAGGAGGCAGTGGGACCGCCGGTCTGACGTGAGAGGCTGCCCATTGATATCATCTAGATGTTAAGTTTGGCACCGGAGCTCGTAAAATCACTTGGGGTAGTATGTCACTTAGTGGTTCATTTGTATGGCTTTGTTAGCCTTTTTCATTGGGTTTGTAATTAAGACATTTGTTAATTGTAATTTGAATACGTGGGAAATAAGTAGTCTTGTTACTACCAGCTCAGTGTTCTTTGGATTATGATTTGTGCCAGTCTTAGTGGTTCATTTGTATGGCTTTGTTAGCCTTTTTCATTGGGTTTGTAATTAAGACATTTGTTAATTGTAATTTGAATATGTGGGAAATAAGTAGTCTTGTTACTACCAGCTCAGTGTTCCTTGGATTATGATTTGTGCCAGTCTGCTTATGTGATGGCTTTATGATATTGGTTGCGTGCGACACGGAACCCGATGGCCACGGATTTCGAGTCGTAACACCATGTTTAGCTTCCGCAAAAATATACTCTGATCGTGATGGAATTTGATTATCCTCATTAACGCGGATCTTGGGAAATATAACAAAAGTTTCAAATTTATCCCAAAATTTCGCATCCTGAGGTCGGATCACTGCAGGGCCCGGTTTCGGGGTGTGACAGCATAGGAAAATGGGGCACTCTAAAAGGGTTAGCCAAGTGAACTCCCGATGCTACGTCCAAAGCATGAATTTGAGCTGTCGAATGATACTACTCAATGAAGGAATGAACATCCTGGTACGACTGACAGCCTTAATCCGCTCCTAGCCCCTAGACTGGGAGGAATGTGAAGTGGGAATAGAATGCCTTGCCGGCTTGGCTGCAGAAGCCCTGGTGGATAGATAGAAATCCTGATAGAAAGATCCGGTCAATGCCGAGCCAGAGAGACACGAATGAACTTCCTAGCCCATCATATGGACCTCTTCCAAGACCTTCTTTAGGTGATCGTTGATACCACAGCAAGAGGCACACTTTCCTTTGGGCTGGGGGTGGAAAGAAAGATGGGGCTGCTTGCGTCTTTGCCGGGGAATGGATATTGATATTGCCCTTGATAAAGCCTGCTGGAGATCCGCCAGGCCGGGGGGATGGTTTTGTGTAGTGAATATATCTTTCGCATCTCCTATTCGTTCCTCCTTGAGAATGAACTCAAGAGGAGAGTAGCGGTCTACTAGGATTTTATGGCCTGAACGTGTGAGATACGCATTTGATCGGAACAAGTTCTCAGGTATCGATCTTGACACCTTTGAACGAACTTCCCTATAGTTGCAGCTTCAAACAACTCCTTACTTGCTACCAACTCCTTAATACCTGGACTCGCTCCTTACTGACCAGACTTCGCTTTAGCTAAAGCTACAAACTAGGGACTTGGAACTTGCAAGAGAAACTCGAATTGAAGCGGCTTCAGCCGCAGATAACAAATGGGGACTACTTGCCCTAGCTACTACGTATTAGGATACCTTACGAACTCTTCTAAGACACTTGGTTTCCCGGGAGTTGACTCTTGCATTCGGCCGGACGGATAGCAACTAACTCATAGATACGAGATACCATACACTAACTCACAGAGCTCTTAGCTCTAGCTTCCTTAGAGGCTAGCCACCTTCTCTTCCTCTGCTAAGAAGACCTTTAGCTTACTCATAGGTGGGGAAGGGAGTGGTTGCTTATGAGTTACTTGCTTTAGGGGCAGCTTCCGCCAAAGAGAAAAACTCGTTACTAGCTTGCCCGAACTTGCCGTTTAGCTTCATCCAAGGGGAAATCCACTTGAAACCACAGTCCGGGGACGAGCAACAATCATACTTTGAGAAACGCCCTTAAAGAGATGCTCCTAAAAAGGGACTTACAAAGAAGACAGGGAAATAAGAAAAGGAAAAGAATAAAACAGAGAAGCCACCATAAGACGAATACGCGATCGCTCATTCATCTGGTAGTACTCAGACCTAATAAGAGGCAAACACAGAGGGAAGAGAAATGCAATGTCCCCTATGATTCAGACGAATAAGCGACAAAAGTCTAATACTTAAAGACCAACAAGTCAAAGGAGACAACGGAAAACAAGAAGCTTACAGGAATTATTACACTCACTGGGAAAGAAGAGTAGTTAAAGGCATAGCTACTAGCTCTTGAAGGGAGGGAGAAAGAAGAGGCTTAGAAAGCAAAAAGAAAGAAAGAAGTTGTCGTTAAGACCACTATCAGTGAGCGGGGATAAAACAAGGATTTGACCTAGAAGAACTGCTTAGGCAGAGAAAGACAATAGGTTTCATAACCCTGGCTTGAGCCCTAGGGGTCCTTAGTTTACCGTTTGTTAAGACAAGACTGTTTTGTTTGTTAGGTAGAGCGGACGATGTCCCGACTTAGCCTATATAATAGAAGACTACAAAAAGAAATGGACCAAAGACCGAAAAAAGGAAGAAAAAAAGGGAAAGTTCCAAGGGAAACTCTAATACTAAAAAGAGACAAGTCGGCTAAAGACTCAAAACTACTAGAGCTCTTAGCTTCCTAGATACCCGAGATACTAGCTAAAATAGAAGAACTCTAACTCATAGTAGACGCTAGCTACATCGTATTGAGTAGGAAAGGAATGTTAACCCCTGGCCTTACGCTTTCACCCTAGGGGAGGTTAGCGGACAACAACTAGCTACTAGAGACAACAGCCGATAGCTCATCGCTAGAAGACACTTGGCTTCCTTAGGGATGATTAGGGAAGAGAAAAGAAGGTAAAGGAAGGAGGGACTCCATTAGTAGACTGGAGCTAGACCTTCAGTAGATACCAATTCAATGGATTGACCGGACTTCGCCAAACCCACAGCCAACAACTCCTTACTTGCTCTCAACGCATTACTCGTTGCTTGCCATAAACCTTTGAACTTCAACAGACTCAGCCGGGGATAACAACTAGGGACTACTTCCCTGAGCCCCTAAACCTTGGTGTTTAGTAGATAACAACTACCAGATGCCTAAGCTTACAGGGCATAGCTCTAATGACTAGAGGAGCATAGAGACCGAATTTAGGCATACAAGGAGATAGGAAGCCTTCAGGAAAGGGGCTAAAGTAACAATTTAAGTAATAAGAGAAGCCAACCCATAGAAACTAAATCCAGAGGGTTACGGACACTAGGGGGCGGTCTGAGGGGTCCTCAACTCAATGATGGGGCTTAGCTACTAAATCATGGCTGCGAGAGCTCATAGCCGGAGAGCTCGGAACTCTAGCTACCAACTCATTGATACCTTGGATCATAGCGTACTTGATAAAGAGCGTCAACAGCTGCAAGCATAGGAGAGGAGAACGGAAGCAACTTAGCTGTGAAGTTTTCCCATGAGCCTTTCAACGGAAACCACTTACTGGATCCTCTTTAAAGAGGGATTGAAAAGAAGAGAGACAAGGAAGAAGAAGTTGGATTACTTACTTGAGGAAGCACTTCAGCAGATACCAACTGATTGAACAGACTGGCGCCTTGACCGGAATGCGCTTTAGCTACGGCTAGGGCTAAGGAGAGTTATAGAAGCTAAGGGTAGCGACTACCTAAGTGTAAAGGAAAAGCTAAACATAGTTCCTAGAGTTCATAGTGACGAGGTTACGAGCTAGAGTTGAGTTAGGATCGCCTGCTGCTAGGGCTGCTAAGGCTAGTTCCTACCTATTTGTAAAAAGAGAGTTAGAGCTAGGGCAAGGCTTCCTAGAGCAAAGCTATGTGCTATTAGGGTATGTGCGTCCTATGTGGAATGAAGTGAGCCGAGGTCGGCGAACAAATGAGAGGCTATGGAGCTAAGGCATGGGTGGTTAAGTAAGCGCTAAAGGTAGCTAGGTCTTCTAAGGAAGCTAAGGGTCTAAGGCTAAGGATAAAAGCAAAGAGCTGCTGTGCCCAACAAGAATACATTCTATTTTGGCCCATGCCTGGCCATATGCTATGATGCATTTTCATTTTCTTATATTGTGTCGTGTCATATTCCAGTTTATTCAGTCACCATTTCAGCAGTTTCAGCTGAAGATCTAATTATATATGCTGCAGGTACCCTATAAGGATATCGATCTAGATCTCGGCAGGGTTGTGCATATGCTATGATCCCTACTTATCCTGTAGTTGTGCCTTTCTTTTCATTCTGCCCTCTTGGGCGGGTCGTTTAGCCTGTTTGCTACTGGTTAGGGTTCCTCCTATTACCAAGTCATAGTTGTAACCTAGGTGGCCGTAACTATGTGGGTATTCGCGGTGGGTGTTGCTCGTTCCAGTGGTTATAGCTATTCGCTCGGGATCGCCTATTGGACTTTCGGCAGCTCCATTAGTGCTGCTGTAGGAGGTAGGGGTGAAACAGCTGCTTTTACCTTTGCCTCTGTAGGATCTGCTTCTACTAGTGCGTCTGGGATTGCCCTTGGAGGATATTAAACCAAGGCCGCGAGCTATGGAGCTAAAGCCAGGGCAACAGACTTACCAGCGGAGCTAGATCTATTAGTGACTCGTACTTCCCTTATTAGGGCTGTGACCCCGCTTGGAACTGCTTTGCAAGCCTGAGAGCTTAAACTATAAGATCTACCCCCGCCCATGTCTCTGTTGCCTTTGCCCCTGCTAGTGGTGCTTACTTAAGATCTTATGTTGTTGGCCCAAATGCTGATGTTATTGGATAACCTGAGTTAACGGCTACTTGCTCTTGTACGTACTCCTTGCTCTTATTCCTCTTAACCTTAGGGCTAAGAGGGAGCTCTTTCGATCTGCCTCTCGAACAACAGGGATCAATTCATTCAGCAGACCAAGAAGATGAATGAAGAAGATTTGCAATCACATCTGCTCAAGGAACTGTTCTTCTTGAACTCGGTAAAGCAGTTGATGCTTACTTGATTGCTGGTGATTATGACTTGATTGCAGTTGAGTATGACTTGATTGATCTTTTTGGAACATAGAACTTACATTAAGATAAGGCATACCTTCCCCCTTTGATTTATAACTTGTAAGAGTGACAAGCTATAGTTGCTAAGGCGAGTTAGTGCTATGAGTAGAGTGACTCTCTCTCAGCTCAGAACTAGGATAGATGGATGAACTATTTTCAGAGGGAAGAACCACTTGTGATCTGCTTCCCTCATCATTACACTTCTCCCCGACTTTGTTTTTCTTGTGTTAAAAAGTGGTTTGTTAATTTCCATTCCGTTACGAATTACTCCATGCAAATCATCACGAGCTTGACGAATCCTTATGTGAGTGAAAACATATAAAGTCAAGTAATGAGACGAATCCCTTGTTTATGAACGAGTTGTGGACCCAGCGAGCAGAGTGCATAAGCACGGAACGAGCCATGAGCGAATGGGCAGACTATTAAAATAAGCAAACCTCTGAATCAACCGACGAGAGTACGAAACGGAGATAGAGGTATGGAAAGGTCAGGTAAGACTATAGTCACTAGACCTACTTCAGCCAATGCACCTGCACCGTCGAAGAAGATCTTCAATGGAAGGGCCTATACTACGTACTATAGCTCCAGCGCCAGTTCTGATTCTGATTTCAGTTCCAGCGGTTGATGTTTCGGGCGTCTAAGACGAGAGGAGTTGTTGACAATAGGAACTAATGACGCGAGGAAGACGTTCGTGGGATATAATTTCAGCAGCTGGCGGGGCTCTGAAATTAGGATTGGCTAAGGGGGGTGAATCCTTTTTTTTTCGAATGAGTTTTTTTGTTGTCCCTTTTTTATAAACAACCTAAGGAAGGAATCCGAAAAGGAAAAGATGACAATGAAGAAGGTCATATTGCCCGAGGGATTCTTTTTTTTGTGTCTAGGAAGCAGCAAACAGCACAAGCCACCACCAAAGGCTTAAGTGAAAAGGCAGGGCAACCTCCCCTTGAAACAACCAGAGGCGGGGGGGGGGGGGAAGAGAAGAAGGTTGACGCTCAAACCCCCAATCAAGGGGAGAACACTTTGGAAAAACAGAGGTGCGAGAATCTCAAGCACCCAGATTCAATCCTAGGCTAAGAAGTCAGGTGGAAACTTCACCGTCGACAACACAAGACGACGAGAGCAGTGAAACCACTCTCGACAACATTCCCCTAGCTCAAAAGATTTTGCCTACAAGGACGAGCTCCTGCATCCCCCCATCTGAAGTAACATTTGGGGATTCTGCGGCCAACCAGGAGGTGCTAGATGAAAGGCCCAGCCAAGAGGGTGCAGAGGAAAGAGGAGAACCAAAGGCTAAAGAAAGGGTCTTCTTCAGAGCTGGTATGAGGAGTTTGGCATCTAAGTTCATTGAAACTTGCTTTGTAACGTTGATTAACCCAAAATCATAGGACTAACACATGATCTATAAATAGTCTTCCAGGAAAGGTGAAAAAGAGAAGGTAAAGAGGGTACAGAGTAGCTGTGTTGACTCCAGAAGGGGCCTCGGAGCAAGTGGAGACACCATTCGTTTTAGAGGTTGACAAGGGTTTGACAAAGAGTCCGTCAAAACAGCCAATCAACCCAGTACCCGAAACCAACGAAGGTAATAAATTACAGTAAAGATATGCATATTACAGTCTTTTTAGATTTTGATAAAAGACAAAGATTCTCTGACTGACAAGTGACTTAGAACTTAACAGGGGTGACTGAGGAGAGAATGGATAAAGAAATGCCTTTGGGAAAGAACGAAACAGAAACGGAGAAGGGAGGTATAGATTGATACTATCATTCTCTATGACAGAAGACTCATTTTATAACTAGTGAACATACTGTGGTGACTTTCTTGGCTCTAGAAGATCAACAACAAACTGGGGAGGAGAACACAGAGAACAAGGCGCAGCAAGAGGAAAAGTCGGCTCAAGGAACAAGTGCTCCCCAAGAAGTTCCAGCTGCTGGAGGTGAATAGGTTCCAATGGATGGACCTCAAGCAGGATCCCAGGAGTCGTATGAAGATTTAAGGAACTTCGCAGAAAGCTTATTAGAAAAGGGATAGCCAAGAGGCAGAGCTAAAAAAGGTTGCTTCACAAGCTGGTGATTCAAACCAGGCCAGGAAGGCAAAGGGGACAAGTGAAAAGGTTCCAAGTGGGTGTCGTTAGAAAGGAAAGGAAGTAAGCGTACGGCGGTTGATCAAAACTACCACTCTCGGGAGTGGGGCGAAGGGAAGGCAGAAGAAGGAAGTTGTAACGAAAACATCCGGTAGGAAGGCGCTGTTGACTTCTAGGCGCAGGTGCTGTGATATATCCTTCTTTCGAGCGCTAAATCAAGGTCTCTTTTTGTACCGATCAAACAAGGAGGAGCTTTTCACTGAAACCGTTGTTAAAGAAAGACTTTCGCTTTCCGCTTGTAGCTTCCAGGGGTTGGGCAAATGAGAATGAAGGGCCCGTTGCCCCAGGTGGTGGAGGTGCAAATGCAGCGCAGTAGGTTGCAAGACAGGTGGGGCTGGTGGGGGTTGTAGGACTACTAGTGGTGTAGAAGCTACACCATAGGCTGGTTGGGTGGGCAGGGTAGGTCCTAAAGGTGCTGGTGGTGTATAGGGTGATGGATGAGGCTGAGCATACATGAATGAAGGATAGGTGGGAGAGAGATTTTGATTTATATTAAAAAAAGAAAGACCAAGATGTGATAGAAGAGAAGAGTCCAGAAGAGGGAGATTTGAACGAAAGACCAAGATCCAAGAGAAAATCGTTAAATTTCATCATACCTTTTTGTTTCCCCTCCTTTGTCAGAAACCGCAGGCATGTGTTCAAAATGCCTCCCATGCCAAGGGGAAGAGAGATCATGAGCAACCATTAGTTCCGCCCACTTGTCTCTCAATCACCGAATTTGGCCCATAAACCGCCGAAGCAATTTACCAGAGAAACAAACATAGAAAAACTCCACCGTAAGAGCCATGAAAAAATTCCTTCCTCTCATTGATTTTATTCCATACAATCCACATGCCACCAAATAGACCGAACGCTGGAAGTGGAACGAAAAGAAAGTGACAAGACTACCCTGATCCTTTACTACCTCCATCTTCCTCTCTTCAACCTTTGTCTCCTGAATGAAAATGATATCAATTTCATTGCAGGCTCAAAGTCCGGCCACCGCCCTTTGAGAGTGCTTAAGCTCCTTCCCTACTTCTTTCTTTTTATTGGGGTTCTGCTTTTTTCTCCCCTTCCTCGACTGCCTAGTTTTGAGGCCCTTTCCTTCTTTTGAGATGCTAGCTCTTCACACGCTCCTTTTTGTAATTCATCATCCTTCTTTATCTTAGCTTTCTTATTGCGAGCTGCTTGAGGAGATTCAAGGTCTTCCCTATTGCCTTCTAAGTTCACCTCAGAAAAAGGTGCTCCAAGCCTTCCACTGTGACCAACTTAATCAGGCCAGCATTTTATTGACCATTTTTCCTACAATGCACCTACATACCCAAACCTCTTCCACTTGAATTCCCCTCTCATCGTCATCACCAAGCTCTGCAAGGGCCTTTATGTTATCTCCTACCCTTCACTGTAGAGATTGCTTTTCAAATTCTCTTCTGTCCTACTAGATCCCTCTTCCTCAATGCGCCTAAGCAACCTCCTCATCATCCTAAGTACCTTTTCTCTAACTTACTTTCTTCACATCACAAATTGAACCGCCGAAAGGTGCAAGATACGGCTCAGCTCTGCTGAAAAGCCGTATCGCCCTATCGCCGTAAGTTAGCGCGATTACCACGTTTTTCAGCAAGCTACGGAGCAAGAGTAGGCCCCCCAAAAAAAGGGGACTGAAGCGCGCAGGTTGTTCCGTTGCGCTAGCTCACGCGCTAGCACCTTCTTTTTAAGCTGCTTGCTGGCTAGGGCGCTACTTATTTATTTAAGTTAACTTGACTCTACCCCACTTGCAGCTTGCTGATCGCTGTGTTCAAAAATGACACCTGGATATGAGTAGATGTTGGTCGAAAATGTCTCTCATTCACAATGGAACAGAATGGTCTCGCTCGATGCGTCATTTGATTTGGTGTATTTTCACCATCAGAGTTCTGGAAACTTCGAAACTCAAACCCCAACCTAGAAAAGAATGCTACAATGTTTGAAATGATCAATTTATTCTAACATTAAACCAGCTCATGATCCGTAGGCTATACAGCATGGAGCAGGCAGAGAGATGAAAGGACCACCTTCTCCTGCATGCGATCGGAATCGATTCTATGATTGAATAGCAGAAGTGCTAGTAAGTAGTAGTAACTCGGAGAGACAGACAGAGAGGGGACTATCTCATACCTGCTAACTCCTAGGATGAGAAGTAGGTCCCTTGTTTTTGGCAGGAATAGTTCCAGCCTTTGTTGCCCCTCGGTAGAGTGAGTCTACTTGTGAACTAGCAGGACGCGGAGATCGATTGATCAATATGTATCTCGAGAGTGGATGGTTGACCGCTGCCCCCTTGTCCTGGGGGCTCTCCGGCCGGGGAGGCAAAGGGGATTGCTATCGTCACCTTTTCTCCCGGTGTATGTGAAAAAAAAAAGTGACAAACCATTTTTTGTTCGGTCATAGGTTGGTCCAAAGAACGAGAGTTGGCTTCCTTAAGGGAGTTCTTCCCCAGTAGCTCAGTGGTAGAGCGGTCGGCTGTTAATTGATTGGTCGTAGGTTAAAGTCCTACTTGGGGAGAATTTATAGTTATCGCTTTTCTGACCTAGCGACCCCTGTCCTTCTCCTTAGTTTCTAAACTAGCAGAATCGTCAAACAGAACATCAAAAGTGGGAAGTTTCTTGTTGGAAATGTCTTCCTCACTCTCGTATAGGTGAACTTGGTTCGTTCAATTTTTAAGAAAAAAAAGGATCTGGGAATGAATGGGAAGACTGGAGTACTATCTCATTAGCCGGAAGGAATTAGTCCCCACTAGCGTAATTCGAAGAACGAACAAGAAAAGGGTGACTGTTTAGGTAGGATGGATGGATGTGGTCCAAGGGCTAAAGCTCTGCTAGCTTCTTGTAGACTGGCAGTCTCCGAGTTGTTTTTGGGTGGGTTGGTAGAGTTTTTCTTCGCCACTAGTGGCAACGAAGTCCTTGGTAATTAGCAAGGGGGAAGGAAGATCTCCACTCATTCATTCAGTGCCTGCGGTGAGGCGCGACCCACAACAAACGAAGGGGGAAACCTTGTTGTAGCCCTATTTTAGTAGACTAGGCTTGGTAAGCATAAGCTATTTAAGTAGGCTCGAGAAGGGTAGGCTCGTTGCTTCGCTCAGTAGAAGAGTACGCGCGCTAGCACGGCTTGCTTCTTCAAGCAGAGCTCGCTGCTTTGAAGCCAGCTCCTCAAACAAAGAAAGCAATCAGCTCTGAAAACTCCAGTGCGCGCTAGCGCACCTTACTCAATAGGGCTTTCAAGCCAGATGGCTCTCAGCCTTCGTTTGGTCCCTTGGGGTCGACTACACTTGCTCCTTCATTTGCTGGGAAGGGAATCCCAAAAGGAAGTAGTATCCATGGGTCAATCATTTTCCCTTGGTTACCTAGCTATGTGTGGAACACCCGGGGGGCAATGTTCGGAGCAAATAGATGCCACTGGTCCGAGCTAAGGGTAACCCTATAGGGGAATCCATAATGTAGGCTTCTCCTATTCCTCTTATAATGGGTACCGCAGGGATTTACCAGTCATTACAAAAGGCCTTAGATCGAGGCCAGTCTTAGAATACTTAAAGTATAGAATCCATGGATCGAACCGACTAGGAACGAGAGCTTCCTAGTTGGGGTGGAGCTTGTCTTACTGAGTTTGTAGCGTAGGAAGGAATGAGGATCCTCACGTCCGTGCCCCCTTGTTGGTAGCCGCACATGTTATGGGAAACGGGCACTCCAGCCCCTAGTGCATCATGGTTGGAATGGGGGCGCCTAGTTGGTTACCCCACATTGACTGCTAGCTCAGGGGTACATAGTCTCTTACCAATAGGTTAACTTGCTATTACGACACCGTATTAGCACTACCCCTATTAGGTTCCAGGATATGCATAGGGACCGTATAATGTGGTGCGGACCCCTAGGTATTCGTGTGGAATGGGATCTCACATGCCCAGGTCAGGATTACCCCCATCTAACGATGCACCTATACTTGTTCATGTTTCCTATATAGGGGAAGAACCTCATCCCGTAGAGTATGGCGTAAAGAACATATCCCACGAGAGAAACTCTTCCTAAAAGAATGGCTTTTAGGAAGAGTTTCTCTTTCCTAGGACATTGAATCGGAGGAGGGGCACATTCAGATGGGCATCAGAGCCATCGAGGAGTGGCAAGCACCTACCAAGGTGAGTGAGCTAAGATCATTTTTAGGGCTCGTAAACTATTACCGAAGATTCATCGTAGGTTACTCGAAGCCACTCACAAATCTCCTAAAGAAGGACGGACGGGGACCCATCATGGCACTGCACTGGTCGGAAGAGTGTCAAAGAGCTTTTGAGGACCTAAAGCAGGCAGTGATTGATGACCCCGTATTGCAGTTGCCAGAGCACACTAAGCCATTTGAAGTATGCACGGATGCGTCAGACTATGCCATCGGCGGTGTGCTAGTACAAGAAGGTCACCCTATTGCATATGAGTGTCGAAAGCTCAATGAAACCGAGAGGCGCGGTCTAAGAGAAGGAGATGACAGCAATAGTGCACTGCTTGAGAACGTGGAGGCGGGTCACGATTCGTGGTCAAGACGGATAATGTGGCGACGAGTGACTTCCTGACCCAGAATAAACTCACGCCAAAATAGGCACGATGGCAAGCAAGACAAACTTGCCAAGTTTGATTGATACGGTGCTAGAGTATAAGCCTGGATGGACCAACCAGGTCGCGGATGCCTTAAGTAGGAAGGTAGAGCCGGCATTTAAGTGTGAGGAAGTGGCAGCCACCAGCAGGGTCACGAGTACCCTACCGCATCGTATTCGAGATGGGCTTGAAAAGGACCCGCGAGAAGCCTTTTGCACCAAGCTAAGGAATGCAAAACTCGGCTTGGATCAAGGACCGGGCTCTTGGTCACAAAAGGGAATCGACTTTTCGTGCCTGACGTTTGGTGAATTGAGAAAGTCACTCCTCAAGGAGTGCCATGACACAATTACTACTACAGGGGCAGGTCACCCAGGAACGCATCGCAGACCTTGTTGGAACGGGGCTATTATTGGCCAAGGATGATGGACGATGTCGAAGTATGTAAGGACCCACCTTGTATGCAAGCAGGACAAGGTGTCGAGCAAGCGAAGCCTGTTGGATTGCTCGAACCTTTACCAGTCCCAGATAGGCCATGGGCAAGCATATCCATTTACTTCAATTTACGCTTGCCAAAAGCGGGGGAGTTAGGGTCCGGTTGTGGTGGACAAGTTCTCAAAGTACGCTACCTTCATCCCCGCACCATTGAGTTGCACGGCAGAAGAGGCGGCCCGGCTCTTTTTTTTGTAAAGCATGTGGTGAAGTATTGTGGGGATGCCCCCAAACGATCGTAAGCGACCAAGACCCATTGTAGACTCATGATGCAACACGACTGAACTCGTTGGTTCACAGGAATATTCTGGACAGAAGTCTTCAAACTCTCAAAAGGGTGGACTAGTGTCTCCTTGAGACATATATAAAAAAATGACGGTAGCCTCTTCACTTGCTTGGTGGGTCGGGTTCCTCTACCAACTCGCCTAGTCTAGTTTGACTTCTAGATTCTGCAGGAAGGAGAACATGTGGATTCGTTAAGTAGTCTAGGTAAGAAATGCGAGCCGGCAGGAAACAACAATGCCTTTGTCATTTGATCCAATAGCAATCTTTTAGATAGGAAAAATGATCCGGGAGATAACAGGGAGTATTCGAAAGGAAAGATAAAATAGATAATGAATCTAGGTTCTAAGCCATCTCTGGCGATGAATCAACAATTTGAACTGAGAAACCTTTTCTTGCTCCTTCTCGATCAACAACACATCGAAATGTAGGAAGTGTTGTATATGTTTCAATATGCCTTTGTTGAATTTGAAAGCCTGCTCCTTGCTTTACGTAGGAAGGACCTATTAAAAATCTTGTCTATTGTTTACCACAGTCCTAATCATAAGGAAACGAGACTTGCTTGAAGGCATGAGGGATTAGCGTAAGCCTACCTCCTCACCAAGACAAGCAACAACTCAAAACCCTAGCACCTATCTAGATATTCTCTATCTTACTCTTTCCCTTGCTCTATTACCGAAGGGAGATTAAAAAATATCCTTTACCCTACCCTATTAAATAAAGGCAGTGGCTCATTCACTCAAACCTAATCAAGGGACGGGGGCTTACTCCCTTGACTTCTATATCTATTCCTATTTCCACCTCCCCTCCAGCAAGGAAGACGGGGGTGACTCTCTTTAGTACTCCTATCTCCCTTAACCTCTTCCCTTCAACCACTCGCTACTCTCTCTTGAGTTCCAAATGCATGCATTTCACCGACGTCTTAGAGATGGAACTCCTTGTTACAGATGGACTACACATTGGAGGACACATCCACCCGGGTCCTGAACATTGTGTAGTTGAGATAACGGGTCCAGCTCTTATCTTAGACCTATGTATCTAGGTGGTCACGTTCTTGGCATGAGTCCCGGCTTCATTCCAACAGGTGGACGGTCATGTTGCCTGGTGAAGGATGTCGAATCTCGTTTTCACGAGGTGACTCAGTTCCACCTTGGTAGTGATAGGATTGGTCTACCACTTCCGCTCATACAAGTTAATCGAGTCGTTCTCTTCACAGTGTGAAGCTCGATCTGTTTTTTAAACTATTCTTATCTTGGTCCCACCCATCGTCTGGTTAGAGTTCAATAAGTAGTCAAGCTCCTTTGGTTATCCCATTTGAAAACCTATATTACTTGGTGCTCGTTGAAACCATGATTCCAGAATGGTTGTCTAACTAGGGGCTAAAGGAACCCAATGGCATTATATCCCCTGTGAATACTCAACTTCTATCACTTTTGAGTAGCCATTGCCTGACCGGTTACGCTGGTCAACGGCATGCATACGGTGGAACGGCTCGACAGAACCAGTTCCACTTTAAGCCATGCGTCTAGTCTAGCTTTGAGACAAGTATCACTACAACTCGAATTCTAAATTGAAATTCAATGCTAGGCAAGTTTCGTGCCGACTGGACAGGAACAGAAAACCTGGAACTATGATAAATAGAAAAAGGGAACCTCCCGGCAATGGCACTAGTCAATATAGATAAATACACCCTTGCCTCAAAAGAGAGCTTATGTGTGAGGGAGCTCTAATGACAGAGTAGAATCAGACCCAATATAATAGAGAGGATGACATAAATACATAAGGAAGGAAACGGCACATCTAAGAAACAATACTGAACATCAACAACAACGATAATAGATTTATAATGACCTGGCATAAGAGGGAGATTGACATAAAGGAAAGGCAGCAGAGATAAAAGAGAGAGCTCCCGATATTGGCGTCGTGTCTGAGGTCTTCCCGGAATCGGGGAGGGAAGACCGAGTCAGTTGTTTGAGGTAGATAAATAACCTAATAGTTGAGTAGGTATGACCAATTCCTTCCTTATTTTTTGAAAGAACACTTTTGATAGGCCTAAATAATGAACCTAAAAGTGGTACCTGGCCGGGCGTAAAAAGGGAAATTCAGAAGGTTTCGACTTTTTTAGAGGACTCATTTTTTATGGATCGATCAAGTTGGAACTGGAAAATGGAATGAGAAATTGGAAATTTCTTGATTTATCAAGTTGTAAAAATTTCCTGATTTCAGAATTTCTCGATGTTTGAATTTCTGTAAGTCAGGATTTGAGGAAAGCCTAAAAAGATTATAGTTGCCTTAACTTAAGTAGTAATAGCTTTGTATTTCTAGATGGAAAGGTAAGAGCGCTTTATCTGAGGTAATCGCCTGAACTAGGGTAGGGGTCCAAGAGCTCTGTACGTTGGCGGAACTAGCAAATGGAGGAATTCGCTTCAATCCAATCGGTAAGTAACTCATTCCTTGGTTAGTGGAAAGGGTATGTCTTAGGAGCGGTAACAACTGAATGAGAGAATCGATGCCGTCCGTCCGGATGGATTGATTCAAACTATCTGTCTTTCCTTTTCAGGCAGGAATCGAGAAAAGCAGAACTAGTGTTTGAGGGAGCGGGAAGGTGAGCTATCTCTGGATACTGTCCAGAAAGGAGAGCGACCGAGTCATCAGTTCAGTGCCGGTCTGTCCGAACAGTGGCTTGATTCATAAATACCCTCCCTCCGGTAAGTAAGATAATGAAATCTATCTGTCTAATTGGTCAGTCAGTTATGGAAAGGGTATCTCATGGGAGCGGTATCGGCTCAGCTCAGTTGAAAAGCCATATCGCCCTATCGCCATAAGTTGCGCTCATGTTTTTCACCACGGGGGCAAGCCCAAGCAATAGCGATCACAAGTGAATGAGAATCTATGCCGTCCGTCTTAGCCCTAGGATAAAAAAGAATATCTATCTCTTTTCGGTCAGAAAGAAGAGAACGGGCATGAATAAAACCAGTAACAAGAAAAACATAAGGAAGAGGAACAAGAAATATAGAAACAGGATGTAATGTGGAGGTATTAGAGCAGGCGAGATTCAAGCAGTGCAATAAGCTATATTCATTCAAACCTTCTCAGGGGCTTGATTCAAACTGTCTTTCTTCCTTCTTAGGAAGGTAGGTAAGTTAACGAGAGTGGATGTTATGTAGAGCTATAAGAACAGCCGAGCGAACAGGCACACGGGCTTGATTCAAAAACATATCCTTTCGAGCTGGTCAGATAGAAGCAAGCGAGCACTCATAGCAAAGCAAGCTAGACTCGCTAGTTTATTGAAAATTCTCTTAACAAGCGAAACAAGTAAAGGTTGGCCAAGGGAGCTATCGTGAAGGGATTCCCTTTTGGGAAGCCTGAACGAGAGCGGTGCCTTCAGTAGGGTATGCGGTTCGGTCTTCGCCGTCGGGTTGGTTTCAAATAATATTCCTTTTGCCGGTCCGTCAATTCAGTGTCGGTTGTCAAGCTTGATTAAAAAAGGTAGGTCAGTTAATAGCGGCTATTATCCATTGGTCATGCTCTTGCCTGTTCGCTCCTTGCTTGTTCTGATCACGCCTAGCGCGAAAGCTGTTGCGCGTTAGCGCAGCCGTTTTCTTGCTGGGGGCCCCAGAATTGATTGATAAACATCCCAAACTTGAATTTCTTTCTTAATGAATTGAGAAAAACGAGGTTGATTTCTTCAATATTGATGGGCACCCAACCACGACACTCAAGGGACCTTCCTAAGGAACGTATTCGAAGTGAGACTATTCCAATACAAACTCCTATCGGATGACTTCTATCGAAATAACTACTCTCATATCAACTCCTATTGATTCAACTACCCCAAAAAAAAGCACCTTTCCCTTGGCCCTCTGTCACTTAAGGTAAGCGAGTGGAGCCTCGCGAAACGAGTCACCACCGACTATCAATAAAGGAATTCTTCTTAGTGAGGAACGGGGGACTATTCCAATCGAAACTTCTTCTGGTTCACAGATATAGGCCAGAAGCGTGCGCCGTCTAAAGAAAGGCGTATATTCGAGTATTAGATACCGGGGCGTATAGAGGAGTATGAAAGGCACACCGTCATAGGCTTTTATTCCGGTTTTTTAGGCGTGAGAGGCCCTATTCCTCTCCTCAGGGGTAGGGTTCAGCTCTTCCCTGATTGATCAATGAAACATCCTTCTTACCCCACCCAACCCACCGGCTCAGGAGAATAATATGAAGTGACCACCTGAAGCAGGGGTGCCATCCCCTTCTTCGAGATGCAAAGGTGACCAGCTTTAGCCATAGGAACTCCTTCTCTTTCGTTCGGGTCTATCCCTATTCTCTCTTATTCTCTCTCCCGGATGTAAACGAGCAAGGTTCAGGCACCGGGCGGGAGTAGGTAGTCATTGGTGGGCCAAATATCAGGGAAAACGTACCAATCTATTCTCCTCTATCCGAGGCAATCACTACGAGCATGCGCTAACCTCTTCTACCTACTCGATCGACCGCTTCTTCGGGCGACGGGGAGGTCCATCCATCATATCTGCTGGTCTGCTCGGAGCATAACCATACTTGGAGGTTTCATACCCGGACGGGAATGGGAAGGTCGGAGTTAAGCATACGCTACCAGGAAAGCCCTAAGGTCTATCCCCGAATCGATACCTTAGAACATGGATAAGGGAGAAGGGAGCAGTGTACGTGGATCATTCTAGAATCGAAGAGGGATACAATTGTTGAGTGACTTGACTAAGGAATGGGTAATGGAACGATACAGATGACTTTCTTCCAACATATACGCGGTTGGGCAACCTTCCATTGCTGCGGCTGGCCATTCCCTGTTAGCAGTTTCAGCAATCATCTTTTTATCCCAAAACCAAACACTGACTATCCCCTCCCTCCGGGAGATAGAAAGAACCCACCCAATCCATACTTTGTTTGAGAATTCTGTTGGGAGAAAGGCGACTCTTGTGATCCTTCTACATTATTGAAGGGAGGGGGGCTCGACCTGAAGCCGTCGAAATAGAGTCCCATCCGCCTCCCCGGCTCCACGCGTCGACCTCCCATTGGGAGAAGCAGAAATGGATGAGTGAGCGATCCGGCTTCTAGCCCTTCAATGATTGATTTGTCTGAAAACCCCGACCTTGGTAGAAAACGAATGGCTAACCCCTCTCATCTCCGTAATAACAACTTGATGTGAGGAGGTGCCATCATTCCCCACCCTCAGGGTCGAAAAGTGCCCGACGGCGCGAGGTTGATGAGCAGGGAGGGTGCATTTGTTCTAGTTGGCCAAGCGGCCATCCCCCGTC
The DNA here is from genome assembly GCA_012931725.1 of Litsea cubeba. Classification (NCBI taxonomy): domain Eukaryota; kingdom Viridiplantae; phylum Streptophyta; class Magnoliopsida; order Laurales; family Lauraceae; genus Litsea; species Litsea cubeba. Next base: position 167,832 of record WHSA01001277.1, read on the forward strand.
TTCCCTAGCCAGGGATTAGTCATTCAAGGATCAGTTGATGCGCCGGGATGAAGTTCTTCGGTGCTGCTCCAGGACGAACAGTAGAGGCACATGGAGGTATTGGCTCTCACTATCGATCGGATGGAGGGAACCGCGGCGCCGATTGAAGAGGGGCGATGTCTTTCTTTCGACTAGCGAGTTTACGTATGGAGGTCCTAAGTTGATCATTGCTCGGCGAAGTCTGATTTGAGCCCCGGTCAAACTGATCCCTCCGGCAGGGGGTGGTATATTATTAGCAATGTTTCGATCGCACATATCTGTCATTGCCGATGAACCGATCACCAAGATAAAGTCTCTCTCTTATGGTGAAGCGCGTTTCAGCCATCTCCAACTCTCTCTGAAAAGCTTGGGAGGTGGCAACGGAATATGTTGGAATTGCTTCTTCCCCCACCACAGATGAAACCGTGACAAATTGAATGGAAGGTTTAGATAGCGAATTCTGTGACTCATTTATCACCGCGTCTACATCTATCCCCATGGATTGGAGGGGTATGATCCGAATTCTCCCGGAGGGTAACTGGACCGAAGAAGCAAGAAGGCTGGCTCTTCTTGTCTTGACGGCTCAATGCCGGATCCGGAGGAAGGGGAAGTTGTCTAAAGCAGCTCCTCCATTGCATAGACTCGACCTACGACGCGTCGAAAGAGAACCGGTGTAGATAGAGGAACCGGTTGCTTCTCCCCACTTCCGATCCCTTGAGTGAATCCATATAGAGAAGATAGGGGCCACGAAATCCCATCCTCATGGTGTCTTCTCGGCGGATTTCTGTCGGGACATCTGAAGTCAAGGCCTCCCCAGCCAACCCCCTGAAAGAACTAGTGAAGCGATCCGTATCCCTTCCTCCGCTCCTCCCCTTACCGATGTGGAATTGATAAAGAAATGCTTTATTGCAATGTAAGAGGGTTGAGCTTTTAATTCATGGCATGAACAAGGGCGGCGGGGCCGGGAAATCCATGTTTTCTAAGGAATTTCATGTATGAAATCTATATTTCCTCGGGGGGCCGGCCCGGGAGAAGTTCTCGAGGGTCTTCGTTCTATTCTAAACCCATTGTCGTCCACGGTTTCCTTGTCGACGCGAAGGGACGAGCAGCCCGCAAAGTCTGACGCCGCCGATTGAAGAGGGGCTCGAATAATTTGTTTGTAGTTCGAGTTTCGTCTTCAATAACTTGGAATCATCAGGAGGGATTGGTGAAGACGGATTGAAATAGACTATACTGGTTGATGAGTAGTATTTCAACAACCCCTTTTCCAAGAGTCAACTCAATGAAACTATTCATTGAATCGCGGAAGAAGTATCTAAAGTTCAGTTGTTGAATAGTATAGTTGAGTTGATTCGAAAGCTTTCAGTAGAAGTCTGACTTACACGGGGGCCCCGTATACAGATCGAATTGAGTAGTAGTATCAACTACATATACGTCATATCATTGAACGAGCAACTAGAGCACATCCGTCTCTCCGTGCCAATCATTCCATCCATTCGTCAATCCCAATCCCGATCTCCGGAGCGGAGCAGAAGAACCGAGTGAGGAAGCTCAAGCTCGCTCGACCAACCCTTGATCCTAACCCTCGGAAGCAAAGGAAATGGAGTTGGTTGGGGCATCAGCAGGAGTAGAAGAATCTGATCTAGCACATCGGCTGGGGGGAATGAAAGAATTCGGTTATCAATTCCTATGCTTGCAAGCCTTTTCTTCGTCACCAACAATTTCCGGTTACTCAAGCATAGCATCTTTCCCCAAGCCCTTGTCATTTCCAGGATCGGCAGTTCCATCCCCTCCGTCCAGTTCTGCTTCGTATCCCATCGATACCTCAGGCAGGCATAGGAGAGTAATCGATTAGCCCAATCATCGGAGCCTTGGAATGGGAGCAAACGTAGCTGGGTTACTCCCCTCTCTCCCTGTATATATAACGCATGCAGTAATTATTAAACACTCGGATCAGGACCTTCTTGAATGGGTGGAAGCTGGCGGCAGGGCTTGCTTAACCGGATACACGGAATTGGGATCTCTCTCGCATGCAAATATTTCTATCGGGAAACCCTCGAAACTTCTATTATCGTTGGTAGGAGCGGCGGGATGATGATGAGTATATTTTTTTTTTTTTTTATATAAAATATATATATATATATAAAAATAGATTTATGAGACCAAAAAGAAGAAATGGCAAGATAAATAAATTGTATATAGATGGAGGAAATAACGATGTGGAAAACAAGACAGGGAATCTCTACAATGACACTGTACAACAATAAAAAAGGGATGTAGCGCAACTTGGTAGCGCGTTTGTTTTGGGTACAAAATGTCACGGGTTCAAATCCTGTCATCCCTACCTATTACTTCTCCTATGGGCAGTAACGAGGGATCAATTGAGATCGATTCAAATTGGACATAATCTGTAGTTGAATGAGACTATATGCATGTGGAAAAATAATCCTTCCTTTTCTTTACAGCTGTATCTCCTTTCGTAAGAAAGCGCTCTTAGTTCAGTTCGGTAGAACGTGTCTCCAAAACCCGATGTCGTAGGTTCAAATCCGACAGAGTGTGATTCTGTTCTTGTTATACAGAAAAAAAAAAAACATTCACTGCAACCGAAATTTTACCTCCTGCAGATCAAGGAGGAGGTAAAAAAATAAAAACACTTTTTTTGGCCCGCGTCAAAGGTATAAAATATTTGAATACCTAACGATTTTCCACAAAGTGGTGACGAAACGTATAACTTTTGAAAATCTTTCAATTTTCCAACTCGATCCTATAATAAGCGAGCTCTTGACTCGATCGCAGACATTTCTGGTTTATTCTTAGGTTGAACAAATAGTCAATTTTGAAAGAACTTATTGTCAGCCTCTTTCGGATCTTCATCTATCTTATTCAGAAGGGAATCACTTGCATCAGTATATCAGTTTCAATTCAAACATGGGTTTGATTCAAACTCCATGTTTGAAGAAATATTGACCGGAAAGAGGAAAGGAATCTTTGTCTAAAGAAATGCGTTGAGAAAGGGCAGATTATAGAACCTTTCAACGAGATAGTGCTTTTTCAAATATCTCAAACAAAATTGAATCTGTTCCAAACATGCCATGGTTCCTTACTTCGACAGGGTGCAAATATCTCAATTTCATCCTTTTAGAGACTTCTTCAGACCCATTGCTGATACGAATACTAAGTAGCAGTAATAAATCAAATAAGTATCCATTTTTTTTTGCATGAGATTTTGCTTTTGCATGGATCAGATCATGGTCAATTCCTAAGAAATTTCGGGCGATTCTTCCACAAAATCATTGTTGTGAGATTTCGAGTCAGTGTTTACAGAATCTTTTCTGTCCGAAGAAATGATTCATCGAAAGAATGACCGTTCTATTGATATGGATCTGAGATCACCAAATGCTCGAGAGAACCAATTCGCCAGACCTTTTCCTTCTTCTTGTTGCTTGATATATCGTGCGTACACATCTTCTCTTGGTTTCCCAAGTCTCTAGTGAGTCACAGACAGAGTTAGAAAAGATCAAATGATGATTCCATCATACATGATTGATTTGCGAAAACTTCTTCTGGAACCACCTGAACTTCATTCTTTCTGTCTGGTTACAGAATCTCTTTCTAGTTGCTCTTGAACAATTAGGAGATTCTCTGGAAGAAATAATAGGTTCTGTTTCTGGTGGCAACATGCTATTAGGTGGTGATCCCGCTTATGAGGTCAAATCGATACGTTCTAAGAAGAAAGATTCTAATATCAATATCAATCTAATCGATATCATCGATCTCATCAGTATCGATATTATAAGTAGTTTACCAAATCCCATCAATCCAATCACTTTATCGATCAATACGAGACATCTAAGTCGTACAAGTAAAGAGATCTATTCATTGATAAGAAAAAGAAAAAACGTGAACGGTGATTGGATTGATGATAAAATAGAATCCTGGGTCGCGAACAGTGATTCGATTGATGATGAAGAAAGAGAATTCTTGGTTCAGTTCTCCACCTTAACGACGGAAAAAAGGATGGATCAAATTCTATTGAGTCTGACTCATAGTGATCGTTTATCAAAGAATGACTCTGGTTATCAAATGATTGAACAACCGGGATCAATTTACTTACGATACTTAGTTGACATTCATAAAAAGTATCTAATGAATTATGAGTTCAATAGATCATGTTTAGCAGAAAGACGGATATTCCTTGCTCATTATCAGACAATCACTTATTCACAAACCTCGTATGGGGCTAATAGTTCTCATTTCCCATCTCATGGAAATCCCTTTTCGCTCCCCTTAGCCCTATCCCCTTCTAGGGGTATTTTAGTGATAGGTTCTATAGGAACTGGATGATCCTATTTGGTCAAAATACCTAGCGACAAACTCCTATGTTCCTTTCATTACGGTATTTCCGAACAAGTTCCTGGATGACAAGCCTAAAGGTTATCTTATTGACTGATATCGATATATGATGATGACCTTGATACGGAGCTGCTAACTATGACGAATGTGCTAACTATGTATATGACGCCAAAAATAGACCGATTTGATACCACCCCTCAATTAGAATTAGCAAAAGCAATGTCCCCTTGCATAATATGGATTCCAAACATTCATGATCTGTATGTGAATGAGTCGAATTACCTATCCCTCGGTCCACTAGAGAACTATCTCGCCGAGCTACCGGAACTGCTACAGCTGTCATTAATGTACCAAATCGGATGAAACAGCTAGGCTTTTCGGATCTGACTTAGGGGCGTGGTTCTGTAAGTGAGATCAATTAAAGCCGGGGATTACGACTTCAACGAATTGTTTTAGTGAGTGTAGCGTGCGATGGAAGCTGCGAGATTTCATTTTTTAGTTGTGCCATTAAGAATTGTGAATTTGAAGCACAGGGGCAAGCCCGAATGAGAGCGGTCGACTCTGTACCTGAGTAGATCTAGAGAGAGTCAGTTGAGTGAAATAGGAATCGAAAGGAGGAAGGAGTACAACCATGATTCAAGCTAAATGAAATGAGAATCCGATCAAGTCATAAGGCAAGGTAGAGCAGCTAATGGAGCTTCCATGTTGCCGCTCACGTTTTGAAGCTCTCTCGTGCGTGAAAAGGCATTCATCTATACGACGGCGTAATGGCTTTAGTCTTGCTTTTGGACAAGTAGCTAAGTCAGTCGTCTTAATAGCCTGTCTTCTCTCTCCTAGCAATAGCTGCTGACAAACGTGAACAAGCGTCGTCCGGCCGGAAACATTGAAGTCATTTCCTTTGGTAAGGGAAGTCAGGAGCGGCTTCTGAACTTCCCTTCTCTCTCTCTCCTGATGGCATAACCTAAGTGATGAATACCGAGCTTCTTTCCTCCTTGCTTTCAGCTTTCGGACTTCAATGTTGTCGTTCCTTAAGTCACTACAACTGCTGTTAGCTTTTTAGTAGCGAGTATCGGCCGGCATCCCATGTTGTCGTGGCTTGATTGCCCTTGTTGACAATCTACCATATGCGACTACTCTTGCAAGAATTTCCTGAGTGAGTTAAGGAGCGTGCAAGATACGGCTCAGCGGAACTTATTAAAAGGGGCTTCAACAAAAGCGAAGCGAGCCCTAAAGTCAAGGAGTATCGCGCCAAAGCTAACCTAACTAAGTAGTAGTACTATGTTATGAAGTTCTGGCCTTTTGAAGCACCTTTCAAAAGGGCCTTTAAGAGATAAGGGTGAAACGGTAGTAGTGTCCGTAGTTGCTTTCAGGCTTTCGACTTTCTTGTTTAAACTAACTCTTCTTCTTTCTCTTGCTTGGCTTTCCTGTTCTAGTTACTAGTTACTAGCTTTTCTCTTCCTTGCTTGCTTGCCTTGCTTTTCACTATAATGCTACCGGCTACTGGCATGGAGGCTTGGCTTTCAGCTTTCCGCTTTGTAGATCAAAGAGAGTGCTTCCTTCCGTCAAGCAAGCACAGGGAAAAAAAGGGATTCGACGATTGATTAATCGTCCGATATCACTCGAGATGCGCCGCCTCTAGCCAGTAAAGATATTAGTTGTTGTTGAGTGGGTCAACCATCCCTTACTCGCGAAGACATTTGCTTCCTGTCATTAGGATGTCTATCCCCCCGATCTGGACCCCTTAAGTGATAGGGGTGAGGGTATTGTCTTTGTTCATTCGTCGATCGATATTGAGCCTCAGTGTGAAAGTTCATTCTTCGGAAAAAAGAATAAGGTTCATTCTTGAGAAGCCTTTAAGTGATAGGGGGCCTACGCTTGCTGCTCCTGCGCACGTAGGCTTGAAAGCCAAGCCGCAGTTTGCTGGTGGCTCTTTACTCCCTAAAGACTTGCTTCTTATTTTTTCCTTCACCCCACCCCCACCCCCACCCCTACCGAGGCGAGGAGCTGTGAGCTGCGAGCAAGGCAGCTCTGCTCCGAAAAGAAAAGAAGCCAGTAGGTCCTTTTCCGCTTGACCGCTAACTCATGAGCAAAGCCGCCTTTTGCCGCCCCTCATGCTGCATGAGCGGATCTTCACTAAAAGCCGGCTCTATTGGCGGAGCTTGATAACTCACTCTGCCATGAGAACAAAGAAAGCCGCACTATCTCCTTGCAGCTTTGCCTGCCGCCCTTCGGTGGTATAGTAGGATGGATAGCAAAGCCGCCTTCGGCCCTTCGCGTCAGTAAGCCCCTCTTCGAGCCTCTACTGAATTCCGCTCGCCCCGGTCCGTCAGTAGCGTTGCGTTGACAAAGGCAACACCTTTGGATTATGTCGTGACGGTTTGGTTAGGCTCGGTTGACTTTGTCAACGACACAAGCAAGGAGTTGACAAAGGAGAACAGCCCTGCCCTTGCTGTTAGTCTGCTACTTCCTTCGAGTTGACAAAGGTGAACAGCCCCCCTGTTGTTGATAGAGAGCTTACCGCCCCGCCCTTTATAGTCGCGAGAGAGCGTACCGTATGTTTATAGTCGCGACTGTTGTCATGGAAAAAGAGTTTGTTTTCTGTCAAAGAAGCATGCTTAACACAGCCTATAGCGTAAAGGCATTCGAGCCGCGTCTAAACTAAATTAAGGGTAAGGGCCCGTACTCTCTCTTCTGTAGATACGCTATCCCTTCCGGCTATGGGAAGTGAGATCTACCGATTGATTTGATATTAGATGAGCGGCCGTACTATGATCGTTCGGGAGCACACTTTGGAGCCCCACGCACTACACACAAGAAAGAATTGTTATGCGGTCGGTCAACTATTTCTGCAGGCAGCCTATCAAATCAGATCACGTATTCTATGATATGTCGTTCCGTCATGTACATGTATTCGGTCTGAGATTTTGATGTTCCTGCTCGTGCCCGGAGAGAGAATGGGCACGACCTCCCCTCTCCCCGTTCCACCGCCCAAAACAGGCCGGCCGTTCTAAGTTCCGGGGTTGGGTCGGATAGGACCAGACCAAATCGGCTGGATCTGTGGAATCTGAACGGATCAGATCCGATTGGATCTGATCGTAGCTTCGGGTTCAGGTGCCGTACCGCGGCCGGTGAGCAACTAAACTATCTCCTGAATCGTCTGAATCCGGGGAAGCTTCGGGTTCAGGTACCGTACCGCGGCCGGACCGGAAAGGAGGGGGACAGCGAACCTCCTGCCAAGAGGCCAAGGTAGCTTGCTTACTCTCAGCCACTTGTTAGAAGGAAGTGCAGCTTGATTGGCGGGGGGAATCAACGGGAAGGAAATATGGTAGATTATTCGATTCTATTTCTTCCTTTGGTAAGGATTGGTCGGTGATGTGATTGGAATTCGTCTTTTCTTTGTTTGTATCACCGAGACACCCGAAGGACCGGCCATCTCGTTTTCGGGAGACCCGGCCCATTCAAATCCAAATAGAACGAGCACCTACGACTAAGGGGAATGGAATGTCGACCACAGGGTGAGATGATCTTAGAATACGAGGGCAAGTGACTGGTCAAGTCATGAAACTTAGTCATTTTGGTCAACATGGCTGCAAGTGGACTGGGTTTATGTGTTTGAACTGACTATGACCAAAGTCGTGGCTACTTCAACCAAAAAAAGGGCGACCCCCTATTCAAACCGAAAGAAGTACCTCACCTCACTTACGAAGAAGTAGTTGGAGCCGGGCTCCGAACTATTTCGGTTTGGTTTTGTTTCATGCTTCTAAGAGCGGTCAACTCAAATAAGGGATCAGACCGCTCCTGGTGTTCGAACTAGTCATTAATGGTCGGCAACATTGGTACCCTTTCGGTATGCGTTGCGAACACTTTCATTTTTAGCGTCTCATCTTCTCTGGAGAAGCGAAAATCGAACGGATAGAGCAGATGGTCCAACTACAGAACTTCTTCTTTTTCATTACTTCCATGGTCGTGCCTCGTGGCACGGCAGCACCCGTACTATTGAAATGGTTCGTCAGTAGAGATGTTCCCACAGGTGCCCCTTCTTCCAATGGTACTATAATTCCTATTCCTATCCCTTCATTCCCTTTTTTGGTCTATCTACATTCCAGGAAATTCATACGCTCCATGGACGGAGCAAAAAGTGGAGTGTTGGTCAGAGCAAGTCGCCCTATTCTATTACCAGACATAATTGGGAGAAGCTCATCCGCTAGAAACGCTTCATTTCGTTTCGTTCCCGTTCTTCATTTCCTTCTTCTCGAATCCATGGGGGACTTGTCATATTTAGAATCTTTCTGCGGTGTGCTCCGTTTACTATTCTTTCGTACTCTCTTCTCTTTACCATGCAATAGGTCAGCGAAGCGTGAGCGGGCGAGGAGAAGGAAATGCCAAAACTTCGGCCTAACGGGAATGAGCAACGACGAAATGACAAGATGAGGTACCCCGGGCACCCCCATTTAGAAAGAAGGGTCGAAGGTTTTGGGCCTGTAGCTTTCCCCGTCCCCCCTTCATCGGGTTGTGCTTGTCTGGGGGGTGTGCCACCAAAAATCGGGCTTGAAGCTCTCGCCTTACCAGCGAGCCGACCGCTGATGGATGTTGGTCACGACTACTACCAAAAAGATCCAATGAAGATTCATATTTCACATGGAGGAGTGTACATCTTTATGTTATGCGCGACCTGTGGCCCACGCCTCCTATTTGTTCAGGGCGGGCGGCGTGAACTCTGATTCGATCCGGGTATTCAATCCCGCCGCTAAGATGCTCAGTTAACTCCTTAACCTTGATAGGAAGATGGCTTATTCCAAAATTAGTGCAAGACGTTAGAGGATCATGGTCAATTTACTTTAAAATCAGCTTACAAGATGGTTTACAGATTTAATGATCACAACATAGCTTGGCCTACTTTGATATGGTTCATGGGATGCATTAAGAAACATTCAATATGTGCTTGGATGTTTTTAAAAAGAAAACTTAAAACAAAGGAGCTCCTTCTCCAAAGAAATGTGACTTGTGATTCAAATTGTGTCTTATGTGATGCTACATGGGAGTGTGATTCACACTTAATGATCCATTGCCCTTTCTCCAAGTCAGTTTGGATGTTCATCCTCACTAAATTGAACTTGACTCCCTATGATTGTGAGAACTCATTAGAGTTGATGCAATCTGTAAGTCTTCGACTAGACCAAGGCAAGAAAGATATTCAAACTCTTGGTAAGCTTGTTGTGAATGCGTTTGTTTGGCACATTTGTTCTGAAAGAAATGGTAGAATAGTCTGAATGAAGGTAAACTCAAATGCTTCAGTGATTCAGAAAATTCTTAACATTGTTTGCAGTAGGACCCTTTATCTTGGGTTACAGTTGCCAGAGGAGCTTGCAAGTCATTGGAATATTCCAGTAAAGGATCAGAATCCAATCCCCTTTCCTTTGGAGGTGCTGAAACGAGGATGGAGATTATCCATAACTAGTATCGGACAGTTAGTGGTTGGAATTTTATGGGAAGATATCAAAAATCCGATGAATGCACAAATTGAGCAAAATTTTAACTACTATTCAAGTGTTTTCCATATTATGCAGATTGTTCCAAGTCATATTGAACAAATCACTATTGAGACTGATCCTTCCTTAGCTAAGATTCTGCTCAACCCATCTACATCTGATTGGAATGTAAGATTTCAGGCAAGACAGCTCCATTCGGTGGTTACACGCTTTGCAAAGGTGCAGATTTCGAAATTACATCCTCAAACTATCCGATTCAGCAAGTTTCTAAGTAGAAATATTGTAACCTCAACTCATATTAATAGTGCTGAAATTGTTAATTTATTTTCTACCTATGCCCGGGTTGTGGGTGTGCATTAGATTTTATTCGTTTGGTCATATTTATTGAAAAGGGGTATGCCCCTTTGGGAGTATCTGCCAGCCTTTTTGGAGGGTAGACTTCCATTCTGTCATCTATTTTTTGATCAATTGAAGAACTAACTTACTCTTCAAAAAAAACTAATGCGAATGGGTGTAAGCCTCGCTGCTCGGAAGGACCCAGTGCTGACCACACTGAGAGACACGAAAGCGCAGGTAACACCAGTTGGCGAAGTGGCGTTAAGCATCCCTAGCGGTATGAAAAGAGATGTCGTGATGATATCATCTACATCCGTACCGCTCCTCGTGGAGTAGATCCCTCATCCAACCAATCCTTTGACCAGGGAACGGGTAATTCCCACTACCGCTGGCAGGCCAGCCGGGCCGTGAGTGCGGTGGGAACGGGCTTCCCAAAAATCCAGCCCGGGTTGGAGTCAGCATAGAATGAAGGGGACGGCCCTAATGTTGTGTTGGCAAAGCCAGACAAAAAACGTGAGCGCCTCGCGCGATACAGCTTTTTGGCCTACTCTTGCGGGGTTGCGGGCGGAGAAAAGCAGACGTGGGGACTCGGGTCGGGGCGCAGCGTAACTAAGAGAGCCATTCCATTTAGGACGAGACAGAATGGGCGGGCACGAGCGGTCTGGTGTCCGAGCCGATTGGTCAGACGATGACTACTTATTAGATTAGTATTAGCCGCCTATCCCGGAATGGGATGGGATGGAATAGAAAGAACGCGAAGCGCTAGCGCTATAGGGTCGGTTTTTTTTTGGGGGGGGAAGAAGCTTGCTTCTTCACAAGCTTATCCCCGCCCCGTTTCCTGTCCGTCCCGACCGGCAGCTGCTGGGTCTCCCCATCTCTCCTAAACTTCCCCCGGTCTTCGGCCCGAGCTGTATGAGGCAGAAACTCGTCCCACGTACGGTTCGGAGGCCGAGCCCCACCCCAGCAGTAATGGTGCGGCTTAGGTCAACTAAGACGAAGAAGATACAGTTCACTCAACGATTGCCTTTGAGTCCCGAACTCCATATGGGGAAGGAGCGTTGTTGTTTGCGAGGTGTCGATCATTTACATGGACCCACTTCTCATTCCATTTGTGGGAATTTGATGATCTATAAACAGTCCCTAACGAATGATCGGCTCATGTTTGTGCATGACGAATCACTTTGTGCCGACCTGTTGCCAATAAACTTTCCGGCCTCATTTGAGAATGGAAAACTAGAGCATTTTCTGCATCGGTGCGAACATAAGAATTTCTGGTTGACCATGTTCCCAGAAAAAAGATACTTTCGAGAAACGACGAGCACGACTGAAGTGGCTATGCATACAAATCAATTTATGGATCTATATGCTCCGATTGGAACTGGAAGTTCCATAACAGGCGGCTGGTATACCATCATAATGAAACTGCCTTTTCTTTTTTGTATTCGGATAGGATTTCTGTTGGCTTCGTCGGGAGGCTCGCGTAGTTTGTTACGTCAGCTCCAAAAGGATAAGTTGCATTGGAATCGAGAAAGTTCCGTGGAGTTCATAATAGCATAAAAGGAGTCAAAGTAGTGCCCGTTTCTAGTAAGGGCGCGTTAGCGCCTTAACAGCCCCTATCGCGTGACGGCTCTTCTTCTAGCAATCAGATATGACTCCTGCTAATAGGAGGGAGATTGACCCACTCACTGCGCGGACGGACTAAGCTATGAAGCCCTTCGGTTATTAGCAATCAACCTTTTGAAATACTACCTCTCTTGTATAGTCGAGGCCCCGACCTGCTACCGTACTACCGTAGCATTGACCGTAGGTACTATAGCCATTCTAGTTGATCTATACTACCTCTCTTGTATAGTCGAGGCCCCGACTTGCTACCGTAGCATTCACCGTTATAGGTACTCTTACTGAATCTCCTTGTGCTTGGATACCGCAGGAGCATATAAGCATTCATGTTGTTACTCTACTAAAGAAAGGAAAATACCAAAGGCCTTGGAATTGATGCCCTTCTCCTGGTGTTCCTGTAGCTCTTGAGCAGGGATAGATGTGAATACCACTCTCTTGTTAAGTCTGACTCTGGTTCCTTATTCCGTTCCGTTTGATAGCTGCTTATCGCCCCTATTAGTAAGGCTCCCGGCAGCGAAACTCCCCTTTCGGGTACCTTAGGAAGACTACTCAAAGTATTACTGCTACGAGGGAAGTTTTTTGTCTCTTCCCCCCTACTTCTATTATGACTCTTACTTCTAGGTGTCTCCTTCCTCCGACTGTTTTCTTTTTTAAAATACCGGCAAGTCAGGTGTGACTCTTGTTAGAGTTCCCCCTATTGTGATAGTCTGACTACTCCTATTTTAAAGCATTCCTCCTCCTACCTTTTCATAGAGAGAGAATAACCAACTGGAAGTTGTTGATTTGACTGGTAGTGCCTGGTGATGTTCATCACTTATCCCTGTAAGTGAAGTGGCTCTTGTTCGACAAACTCCTCTTTGGTCCTGAGGATGCCAATGGAGACAGTGTTGCGATTTGTGTTCCTCCCGAAACGAATATGAATTGGATGGTTTAGCCCTCCCTTGGAATGAGAAGGTCGGTCCACCAAACGAAACAGTGGCCCGGCCCATGTACCAGTCAGTGGGAGATAGCTACTGCAGCTCTGCTATACATAGCTCGCTGGCAAGACATTGCTAGCTCAGCTCTCTCCGAGACCCTTTCCTTTAGGCTACGGGGAATCTTATTCGCCGCTTTCCCCCTTTCTGCTCCCGAATAGCTACGGCTACATGGTTGTCCTCGAGCACGAATCAAGTGACTTGTTGAACGGTTGTTCTACTGTACAGTGGGTGGGGGCTAGGAAGACCTATGAAATGACCCTTCTTGGAAAGAAGGAGCTCTTTAAACTAATTGGTTGAAATTATGCTCGCTCGTGAGCGGTGAGATATTTCCCCCGCTTCTTCGCTACTGAAACGGCGAACAGCCCTACTGAAATTCTATCTACTTTCTACAGTAGTGAATTCTTCATTATTTTCTATATGTCGATGTCGTTGCTTTTGACTCCACCACATCTTCCTCATTTGATTTGCCTTACAAACAAGGGAGGTTTGTGTTTGATTGTGAGTGATCCAGCAGGATAGGTGTGTCTTACATACAGAACGGACACTCCGGATCTGATGCTGAGTCCCAGGGCTGGTTCAGTTCGGCCGCCATGTTACTTGGCTTGCTAAGAGAGTGCAGCCATAGCAGTAGAGAGAAAAGAAGGAGCAGAAACAGAGATTTGAGAAAGCTGCCCTGTAGTTGTGTAGATCTGCAGAGCAGAATTCGAAAATAAGAGACCGAAGAGAGATGATGACAGACAAGAATGAGATGCAGATCAGAAATCTGGACAGAAAAGAGGATAAGAGCTCGAAGAGATGAAGTTGATCGAAGAAGAGGAGATAACAGTCAGAAAGGAGGATAGGGAAGTGAGGGTGAGAAGAAGAGATGGTGACGGCCTATTGTTGAGTTGGGGGGGATGGAGGGTATTGGGTGACGGGTCAAGCAAATCACAAAAATAGTAGATTGATACCACCACCCAATCGGCAGCGACGGATTATAGGTATTGGCTGACTGCCTGCTATTGGGTTTAGAATCAAAAGATCCGGGACGAAACAAAGCTTACTGCATACTGGATACCAACAAAGCATAGGGAAAGAGACATCAGAGCTGCGAGCCTCTCGTGCTCTTTTCGGGGCGTTCTTCTCCAAGCTACGAGTGCCTATCCTCTCCTATCATCCTAGCCTCTCGTTCCTCTACTAGAGTTATTGTAGGTGCCCTGGGACTCCCCTCTCGTTTAGGTGCCGAGGGACTCTCCTCTCCCCTATCCTACCGTTCCTCACTTTACACAAGGGAACTCCTTCCCCTCGGAAAGAGAAACATACAAGAATGACCAGCACCGACCGAACGAGCCAAGCGAGAAGCAGGGGAAGAGGGATTCCACCACTGCCAGCACAGCAGAGGGAGAGATAACACAACCGCTGCACTCAAAGCAGAGCGATAGAAACATACACGACTTCCATAACAAACACAAAGCCGCGTGGGGAATACCTAACCACAGTGCTACACCAAGCGTGGAGACTACCTAACCTCCTCAGTGCGACACGAAGCTTTAGTTACTCCTTTCTACAATTGCATTCCTTAGAACACTTCCGTAGACTGCAGTCGGCTGAGCTCGTTTCTACAACTGCACTCGCTTGGGGAATACCTCAGGGCTACAAGAACCGGGGCGACCCTCAGTGAGACACGCCCCGACTCCAAGACTTAAGGGCTCGAGACTCTCCATTTCGAGTCCCTTATCAGTTGCTTGAGCAGACCCCTCACAGCCTACAGGCGTTACCAGGGAAGATGCCCCCAGTTCGATACAGGGGGATAGAAGAAAGCCTTCCCTACACGAATACCACTCTATCAAATATCCCTCCTCCACACGACTCGTAGGGACTAAAAAAGTGCTAGCTACACGACTCGGGGACACGGGCGACAAGACTCGTACAGAGCTTATTGCACACCAGCGACGGAACGCATCTCCCTGCAGGGCCTGGCCCCGGAACAACAACCCGGTTCCCGGTTCAAAATAGAAAATACTGTTCGGTAGAGAAGTGCAGTAAGGCACGAAACGCAGCTGACTGCCCCCGGCCTACCCGACGGAACGGAGTGCCGCCTGCTTGCTTTGCTTTTCAAAGCCTACTCCCTACCAGTACCAGCCAACAAAGCAGAACCCGCCCCGTTGAGTCGTTCTTCTCAAAGCGCCGAGTTCCTCTACTCGCCTCTCGTTCTTGTAGGTAGAGCTCCGACCGGAGTGGGCTGCCAATAGGTTAGACGGAGGGGTAGAAGCGAGCTCTGTGTTGCCCTGTTTCCTTCCTGCCGAGTGCAGCGAGCAGGCCTTTCCTGGGACGTTTGCGGTTGTAGTCCTGGATGCCGAGGGCCTTCCAGCCGAGCGAAGCGTTGGCACATCCTGAGGAGCGCAGCGAGCAGGCCTTCTCCACTCCCTCCACCCAAGCAGGGACGGGACGGTAAGTAGAAACAAAACCTGGCCTGGCCCCTACCAACCCCCAACCCGATTAGAAGTAGATGCTAGAGTAGAACAAAACGGGCGGAACGTATCTCCCTGCCTTCTACTGGACTGAATAACCAATGTTTGTTGATCAAATGAAGACTCTTGGTTTGGGCTTGGGCTTTAGAAGCAACGAAGGGGATTCTCCCTTACGGTTGCAGAACTAAGACCCGAAAGAGATTCATTTTTTTCCGTATACCGATGATTGGGATGAAAAAGCAGAAACCTTAGCAAGCTCAAGCTTGCATTCATCGACTACATCCGTTGACGTCCCTTCTACGGGCATTCATCGACTCCGACTCTTCGATTCGTGGGCCGGCGTGTAGTGCGTGTAGTGAAAGGGACTCCCGCTTTATCACCTAGGGCATCCTCCCTCGCAACGAGGTGATCTTTGATGGAACGGCCTCGAGTCTGCTCAACCTCTAGGCTCGTTTCGTCTAAAGGACTTGACTTTATGAACGGGACTCGACTTTATGGAGAGTCTAACCAACTCGACTCGAGTGGTTTGTTGGCTTCGAGTCGAGTGGTGTAGGACTATCGGAGCGGACGAAGCCCCCGTTCGTGCAGAAGGGATCGAGTCGCGTAGTTCTGACCGTTATGGTTGTTGGAGTAGAGCGTCCGGTGAGGGCCGTCTCTGCGAGTAAAGATAGAGACATGGATAGGAAGAAGGTGCTTCTACGAAACAAATCTCCAAGCCTTTCTTTATTGATGAAACAACGCTTCGTCAGTTTTGTTCTAGAAGTCACAACCTCCGGGCTTACTTTGGTTAAGGATTTCGCACTCTTCTTGTGTGGCTTGAATGCGAGATCCACAGCTCTTTCTAGAGTATTTTGATTGAACAAAAGTCTATTCCTCTGGCAATTCGAACGGAATAGTTTCGGTACGACAAGAGACAATAGCCATAGTTGATAAAGACGTTCTACTATAAAGAAAGCAAGAGGAAGTAGACCTCAATAGGATCCCATCTCCCTACGGCCGGAACGAAAAGTCCCCAACAGGACTTGGTTGGAGTGGAGCCACACGATACCAGTCACGGTAGGGTGAAGATCACTCTTGCTCACTCGGTTCCCTGCACGATACGAGTCTCGGTCAGCTGCTCAGCACAGTCACGGTAGGGTGGTATGAATAAAGAACCTGAGCTCGAGAAAGAAGTCTCGAGGGGAGAGCTCCCTTCATAGCTCGACCCGAGAGTTCCTTCTATCCTCTAAGTGAAGTCGTGTAGTCTCCCCGAAGAAGTCGTCCTCGGGGAGGACTTCGAGTGTAGCACCGACACGTCTCGAGAGCGGAAGAGTCTAGTGTTTTATATTCTCTCTCTCTGTCTCGAGAGCTCAAGAGCAGTCTCGCCCTCGGTCTCCCTCGGTACAAGACAAGGGTTATTGGGATTGTTAAGGAAACCCCTTAAGCTACCAGACAAGGTGTGTAAGAAAAGAAGCTATGCGCTCGGCCTCCCTCGCTCGGTCTCCCGGAACGACCTAAAGAGTCACGTACGAAACAGAGGGGCTTTGGGATTCGAACCCAACTGTTCCACGACCCCTTCATGTCATAACACGACGACTAACATATCGACTACGAATGACCACCACTGTGCGTATGGCGTATTGCTTTCGATTCATCTCACTCGATCGATAGAATGAGGGTAGGAGTATGCTATTCAATGAATCGCCACGCTATTCTCTCCTATGTTGTATCGCTCTTCTCTTGCTTCTCACTAGTCTTTTCGTCTCACTACGCTTTTTGCTCTTCTAACAAGCGAACTCAATGCCGGGGCGTGAACACGTCTTGTAGCCTATTGGGCTTCTACGAAGGATCTCTCCCATCAATGATTCTACTAGACTAGGCACTTGCTGCTTCTGTGATGAGTGCCTCGATCTGACTATTTAGTAGTCACAGCTATTTTATATTTTTCTTTCCCGCGAGGCCGGGCGGATACACGTTATGAAGGCGGCCCACGCCTTTGTCGGGGTTTTTCTGGGGGAGGTTCTAACTAAAGGCAAGACTCCCTCCCCTTTTGAAACTGTTCCTTGAATAGAGAACGTAGCCCTTCAAACTCGGCTGGGGAGTGAAGGAATGCATATACCACTCGCTACTCTACTGCTTTTGCTACTCCTTTTTGTCTCCCTCCTTGACTTGTTTCATGAAGCTCCCCTTGTCTTGCCATCAACAAATCGCTACAGGGTGAGTTCCGTAGACGGCCCATGCCCTTGCCCTTGTCAGTGAAGGAAGATTCGTTCCGTACATTTCATGAAGATGGAGTCGACGTTCCCGGCACGCAAAAGCCGGACAACAGCTCTTGAAGTCGGAGTCTCAACTACCACTACTATGCTACCATACCACACAACTACAGCCCTATTTCTAGCTGTAGATGAATGGACATAGGAATATCCCTTTTGCCAATTCCTGCAAGTGTAGCTTGGGGCTTGGGGGAGCGGCACAAGCGGAACGCCTTCATTGTCTGGCTCTAGTTGATCCCATGCTTCGCCAATCATTTAGGAGTACTACAAGCTAGTTTAGGATAGGTATGGAGAACACCCTTCCATTCAACTTTTAGGTTGAAAGCTCTTCTTCCTCTATTAATTAGCGAATGCAAGCAAGTCTTTCTTCTCCCTTGGCATAACACCTTACTTAGTTGGCTGTTTTAGTAGCTTAGAGTGACACAGAGGATAAAGATGACTAAGCTCAATCAATAATTATTAGAATAGCTAGCTGAGGTAGTCCCTTTATCCATATCGCATGAGTATCCCGATAGAAAGGAAAAGATATCACTAATTAAAACTCCTCCTGCGCCTGAAGGACCCGGATTTCCCTTTGCTGCCCCGTCTATATTAAGTTTGATCCATCCTTGGGGAGGAGCATTCCACATTACCGGCTGAATATGAGGGGCTTTAGGCGGCTGAATTGGTTTTTGGATGGAGCTAAAAATGGAGCTGAAGGCTGCAGTTGCAGGCTTTTTAAGAGAGAGCTTTCTGCTTATATCCAAAAAGATAGCATGGACTCGAGCAAGGAAACATTCCAGGTTGGGTTTTTATGACTGGAATTTGGCTCTCTTTCTTGAATTCCATATTTCCCACACAATACAAAAGTATAAAATAGTGCAAGGAGCCTTCTCTGATTTTTATGTAGGGAGCGAACGTCACCAACTCTTAAAACCGAAAGAGAGATTGCATCAGGTAGTCTAGGTAAACTAAACCATTGAGAATAAACAGCCCATACCTGGGTCGAGAACGAGCAACAATAGAATAAATGAGTTTCAGATTCCTTTATTCTTGTTGGCATATATAGCATCTGGATGGGAGACGA
>WHSA01000725.1:0-82403 GCA_012931725.1 Litsea cubeba
CTTTCGACATACTGGACCTTCTCAAAAGCCTGCTGAACGGCCGGATTAGAAGATCTAGAAGATCGACGAGGTACGCTTGTAGCAGGCTCTTTACCCTTGTTCGCTCTGGAGGAACCACCTGAAAAGGATGGAAAAGAAAAAGATCAAACATCAAAATGACAGAATCTCGCTAAAAAAAATCTGGCGAAATTTTGACATGATGACGGGGCAATTCCGAAGAAAAGGAACTATCCCGAAAGAAATAGAAAGCTTGAAGATGGGCTCAACATCGCTGCGAGCTCCGAAACTCCAAACTTTCGAAACCTAAAAGTCTCCGCAAAATCAGGAAGGGCTCAACATCACTGCGAGCTCCAAGTTCCCAAATTTGCAAACACTTTCAGGTATGCAATCACATCATGCTACAAATTTAATTTACAAATTAAAGGCATGCATGAACATCTAGATTTGCGAAAAAAAATGCATTATCATGATGAGAAAAAAAAAAAAAATAGAAACTTTCTCTAAAAAAAAGAGAGGAGAAAGAAAACAAAAAAGAAAAGAAACTCTCTCAAAAAAAAAAGGGGAGGGAAAGAAAAAAAAAAGAAAAAAAAAAAGAAAAAAAAGAGGACTGGCCCACAGGCCGTGGCCCACAGGCCACGTGGCCGTACGGCCAGATCCGTACGGATCTGTCCGTACGGCCCACACAATAAAAAAAAAAAACAAGAAAAAAAAAAAAAAAAAAAAAAAAAAAAAAAAAAACACGTGCAAAAAAAAAAAGGGGGGGAAAACACGTGGAAAAAAAAAAAAAGAAAAGAAGAAAAGAAAAAGAAAGAAAGAACCTTTTTCCTACAATGAAGTTTTCTTGAAAAAAAAAAAGGGAGAACTTACTTGAAGCCATTGATGGAGAAGAAGAAGAAAACTCTTGAAGATCTTGAAGAAGAAAAGCTCTTGGTCTTGAAGCCCTCTTGAGATTATTGCAAAAGAAAGTAGTAAGAGCAAGAGATCCAACCTCCTCCTTGCTTTTATAGAGGAGAGCAAACTAAAGAAGGAAAGAAGAAAGAGGTAAGTGTTACTAATTAGTAACCTTACCAAAAGAAAGAAATTAGAAAGATTTTTCCAAAAGAAAGATATCTTGAGAGATTTTCTCCTAAAATCAATCTATGACGGATTCTTTCCCAAAAGAAGATATCTTGAGATATTCTATCCCAAAAATAAAGGGATCATGAGAGATTCTCTCCAAGTAAAGATATTCTTAGATATTCTCTATCCAAATGAGATATTTTTGGATATTCTTTACAAAAATGACACCATATGAGATCTAAGCCATTTCAAAAGCTTAAGGTCCCATGGGTTAGCCCATATGAGCCAGGTTTGACCACCTAGGCACACAAAAAAAAAAAAAAAAAAAAAAAAATTTTGGGCTTTTAGTCAAAGAGAAATCCCTCTTACCAAGAGCATACAAAAATGGTTCCATGCCTCTTTTGAGTTGATTGGACCATACAAAAGAAAATTCCAAGCCCCATGAGCTTCCAAAATCAAACCATCAAACCTCATCTACCAAATTGAGCCAAATTCTTGAAATTGACATTCCATCAAACCAAATCCTGGTCCCCTAACTTGCCACATACAGCCTGTTAGGTCACAAGATCAAAACCAAAATTGATCCCCCAACATTCCACATACAGCTTGTTGGGTCACACGATCAAAACCAAACCTGACCCCCTAACCTGCCATATATAGCCTGTTAGGGTCACAAGGTCAAAACCCAATCCCATCCCTGATGTCATCTTCAAAACTTTGCCTCGAGATGTACGTGATCCCTTTCACTACCATAAAATTCCCCTGGAGCTCAAAAGGCTACAAATACCAAAAAGAAAGATTGCTCAAAGACTCTTGGTCAAGTCACAGCTCTCCTTCAAAAAAAATCTCTTCGAGGCACATCGACTACCAAAGTCAAGCAACTCGCCGCTGTACCTCGAGGGGGCATTTGTTGACACCAAAAAGGTCACTTTGCCTTTTCAAGATCCAAGAGCTACATGAAGTCGCAACCTGCCATAAAATAGGCCAAAAGGCTGCTTCCAAAAATCAAATCTTGTCAGAATCAAACAAAAAACTGCAAGATTCATCAGACAGCCAAAAGGGAGTACACAAGAAGTTTCAAGCCATTTCAAGATCATTTTGGCCTAACTTTCGCTTCTCCGACAGCCAAATCAAGCCTCTCGGGTGTAATCTCTCCGGGACATGGTTTCCAAGACAGAACCTATGGATCATCTTAAAATGACTCCAATAGGTTCCCTGTCAATATTCAAGTCAATCGGACATCGGGTTGACCGCACATCAAACCGCGACATCTTCATCGCGATAAAAGAAGCAGTCTGCAGGTGATAGGAACCCCAAACGGCTTCGAAACTCAAACAAAGCCTATGGTTGGTCTTATTTATTGCTCAAGAGGCTTCACAAAACCAAATTTCAGGTCATTCCGACATCGGTTTGACCCGTTTCATTCAAGCTTCTGACGGGAAATCGGCAACTCTGCGCGACAAAGTCTTCGGCTTTCTCAGGAAATGGGAAACTTGCAAATAAAATGCAAGGATTCTCATCAGGTTTCCTACAAAGAAATCAGGCCAATGAATGATCAAAATGTCAAAGAAAAGTACAGAAGAAAAAAAGAATCAAAAAAGAGCAAAAACGGACGCAAAACGGGACCAAAAAGGGGGAAAACCCCCCAGGGTCGCAGACCCCTGCGACCCTGGGCCAGGGTCGCAGGCCCTGGCCCAAGGTCGCAGGCCCCTGCGACCCTGGGCCAGGGTCGCCGGCGACCATGGACCCCGGGGTCGCCGGGAAAGCCCCGGAAACCCCGGTTTTCACCGTTTTTTCGCGATTCGAGGAGCCCAGCCTCTGGTACTTTCCAAAATTCATGCTTTTGAGACACCAAGTCCTCTGATATCCGTCCAAAACACGGGTAAATCATCAAGAGTATCAAAGACAGTATTGATCGCCACCCGGTCAACCAAAAAAAGTGTGCTTTCCACCCGACCGATCAAGAAATCGACAGGACAGATGGCACCGACCCGCTGTTGGCAACAAACACCTGAAATTACATGGTCATCTGATGTCGATCTACATGAAGATCCATCGATAATCATCGACAGAAGAATTTCCAAAAGACCGTGGCACGGCCCGCGACTCTTCAGCTGCTCGGCGACCACTTAATGCGAGTAATTGACTAGCTTTATTACAGTCATTAATCCATTTCTTTTGGAGCGGGCCCAATCAGAAGCAAGCATTTGGAGGTACAAGTCAAGAGATTCATGGCATTTAAACCCATGAAACTCCTCCCATCATGGCGATTAAAGGCGATTAAAATGCCCTCAATCTCCTCCGGCCAATCAGAAGCCAAAGAAAAAAAGAGTTACAAAATAAACATTCAATTTTGTAACTCCTCCATTATGTGGCTTATGACATTAAAAGCCATAAGCTCTCCTAAATGGCTACCAAGAGCCTATAAATAGGGGAGCACTCCAAAGGGAATCCAGACAATCAGAAGCATCAGAAAAATCAGAGAAAAAAGCACAGAAATCCAGAGAAAGGAAAAAGAGAGGAAAACTCTGCGGAAGTTCTACCACCGGCCACCGCAACAAGGTGACAAAAGTCCCTTGGGGGGTACCCCCCCCAAGGGTTCTTGCCTTCTCCTCCTGCCTCCAATGGCTTAGATATGGCTTTTCAGCCCAGTCTTACTCGGTTTTTATTGGACATAAGGACCTTCCTTTGGTCTTTGTCTTCTAAAAACCCGAGGTTATAGCCAAGCCAAGCGAATCAATAGCATCCTCTGTTCTCATCTGCATGGATGATGGCGAAGCCCACATATGGCTTGCCGACCGTCAATCTAAACGAGTCCCTCACAATCTCCTGAGAAGTTAGATTCCTCCTTTTCTTGCTTTTCATTAGTAGTTTGTATTTTTTTCAAAAGAGACAAAAAATCACAATTCTTGTCTTTCATTATTGATAAGGATTGTTAAATCGGCTATAAACGCCAAAATCGGCTATAAACGCCAAAAATCGGCTATAAACGCCAAAATCGGCTATAAATGCCAAAAAAATCGCCTTTCACGGCAAAACTAAGAAAAATGTCTCTTTTCTTAAATATATGTGCAATGGAAAACTTGAAAGAAGTTGATTTCCTTTTTACTTGCGAAGGTTGATCTCCGGATCACCATTGCAATTCCAAGTAAAATAGAAAATCTGGCACACCCACAAAAAAAAGAAATGTTGATGCACGCCCCTGCCCCTCGGTTACGAAAGGGTCGGACCAGACGGACTCCCACGTCCACCGACCTCGGTAGAACCGAGCAGGAGCGCGGTCCATCAACATGACCCTTGTAATACATTTGCTAATACCACCAAATTGATATATGGTTTATTTGCGTCGGCAAAATGACTGAGTATGGGATCTCCATCATATTTCACTATGATGGAGAGCTTGTCTTTGCCATTATACGTCCGGTCTACAATGGTGGAAGACAGAAGATGAGGTCTCTACCTAAGAGCTTAACATATGGCGTGTTACTGAATGAAGCCATTGCATTGTCTAATTTGGATGCAAATATCAAGGATGTAAGCATTAAATACCTTCATCACAATAGACTCGTTTTTTCGTTGATTAGTTTGGAAGATGAAAATAATATTGTGGGAATGTTGAAGGCGTCTGGAAGTGAGCAAGATGGCCTATATGTGTATTTCAACAGAAAACTTCATGCTGTAAACAAGAAACGCGAAGGTTCTAGGTACGTATCTATGTTCTATTTCTTTAATATTTATATAGTTGCATTTGTCGTGCCTAACTTTAATTCTTGCCCATGTCTTGTAGAGAAAGGGTTAAGGTTGGCAGTTCAAGTGCCTGGAAGAATATGTGCAAAGGGATTTACGAGATTATAAAATCCCATGCCTGGCCTAGTATATCCCACCGTGGATATTCGTGAAGACGTTGATATGCATTCTCTTCTGCACTGGATTCTCATACAACAAATAATTCGACAAGAGCTGGTTTTGCGTGTAGTTCGGGGATCATATGAAGAATCTTTTAAGATTCTACCTATTTATTGTACAGAATTACACATGACCAATTTAGGTACTGTGACTAATATCGCATTGATGGTTGAAGACAAGTTTAGAAGATTCTTCTGGGCTTGAAATGTTGTAGCTTTCTAGCATACCTTGTATATATCCCCTTGATGTAGATCATACTTTTGTAATACAACTTTATATATTACAGTTTTAACAAATTTATCATCAAGTTTCATCCACTTTGTCACCATTTTGGTTCGATGTGTTTTAGTTATGTGTGCAAAGAATCTGTTAAGCGCAAGCGTCGTTGAAATGTTTCTAGCCAGATGCCATGGCTAATGATTCTGCGGTGCAATGACATCGTCACAGATTACACAATAATTTTGGCATTAGATTCTATGGTGCGACGACGTTGTTATATATTTACATTACAGTTTTTTTCATTAGATTTTTGTGAAGCAACGACGTCGTCAATATTAAAGAACATTTTTTTTTTTTGCAATAGTTTCTGTGAAGCAAAGACTTCGTCAGATATTAAAGCACAGTTTCTTCTATTAGCTTCTGTGATGCAACGACGTCATCAGATATTAGAGCACACTTTCTTCCATTGTCTTCTGTGAGGCAACGAC
The DNA here is from genome assembly GCA_012931725.1 of Litsea cubeba. Classification (NCBI taxonomy): domain Eukaryota; kingdom Viridiplantae; phylum Streptophyta; class Magnoliopsida; order Laurales; family Lauraceae; genus Litsea; species Litsea cubeba. The sequence continues at coordinate 5,673 of WHSA01000725.1, forward strand.
GTCGTCACTGACCATTGCAGTCGAAAAAAAAAAGACGGCTGTTATGGTTTGATGTGACAGTGCACTACAGCACCCATAGGACATAGAAGCTTCGTTTCTTGGCAGCATTCAAAAATCCATAACAAGGCAACACCATACAAGCTACATTTCTTGGCAGCACCCATAAGAATACCTCCACCTGATAAGATGCTGAAAATCTTGATCCTACAATCCAATAGGTTGGAAAACGACCTTTGGGACCACCTGCGCACTCTACCTTTTGAGGAAAGAGGAAAGGGAAGCAGACAGGGGAAAGGGAGAAAGCGATGGGAGGATGAAGGGGAAAATGGAGAAATGGGGTTTTGGTGGAGTTTTTTTATAAAGGTGCTGGAAATCTTGATGCTATAATCCAATAGGTTGGAAAATGGACCTTTGGGACCACCTGCTCTACCTTTTGAAGGAGGAAAGGAAACCGCCAGGGGAAGGGGAGAAAGGGATGGGAGGAAGAAAGGGAAAATGGGGAAGTGGGGTTTCGTCGGAGTTTTATGGGGTTGAATGTGGCGACGACGTCGTCTCACATGTTTTAAGCAAAAAAAAAAAAAAAAAAAAACGAACGTGGTCCCAGGGGACCACTTCCGTGCCATATTTACTAGTGGCCCATTTTATGCTTAGTGGCCATCTAGGGTCCTTTTTAGATAAAATCCTCTATAAGAGTGATTTGGATTAAAATAAATTGAAATGATCGATGGAAATTAATAATACGAATTGCGATGCATTTCCTTGGAAAATCACATGTGGAAGGATCAAGATGGTGAACATTAACCATTTTCAGGCGTGGCGTGTATTCGATTTTTAGAAAAATGAGATCCAGCTTCCCATCCTAAGTTTGGACACTTGTGAGTTGGACATGGGGTGTAGTAATCTTAACTAGAAAGAAACATTGTACACTGAATTGTGGCCACTAAGTCCGTGCATGCCATTTAATTGCTAGGACATGAGTTTTAAAATACATTTTGACTTTTAATTAGGAATAAAATTAAATTGTAATTTGAAAGTTTTAAATTAATCTCTGATAAGGCTGATTATTCTATTGTATCTTTTCCACTCTTGTGTATATATGGGATGATTACATTATTTATTTGTTCTTGCTCTGGTAAACACTTGCACACCCTATACAAATTCCACACCATCAGCGCTAATGGAAATGTAGCCTTTAAATTATTTTTCTCTTATTGGATAAATCAATGCATACAATGTAGAATTCAAAAAGTTTTCTACAACCTAATGCATCACCATTTTCGTGTTTACATCAATCAAATCTGATGGGTCAGGCCCAACCCGGATTGCGGTAAAGAGTCAGGTCCAGACAACCCGGTCCGTCCAAGGTCATGGGTCAGGCCAGGTTAGCTCAGTTGATATTCGAAACTCGTTGAAGGAAGCCTCGTCACGTCAAGGCCTCCGAGTCATCACGACGAAGTCCTCCCCTCACCCGCTCTACCAAATCTCGCGGAGAAGCTCTCACCTGCCCTCCACCTTGCTCGTTCCTCGAGGACACGTCTGAGGCTCCAGGCCCTCCACCTTGCTCGTTCCTCGAGGACACGTCTGAGGCTCCAGGCTCCAGAGAGACGTTGCTTTAATTTTGAATCCCATCTGTTGGGAAGGGTTATAAATTCAGGGTCTCCTCATCACTTGAGGGGCAATGATTACATGCCTTTACTACCTTTCTCATACCTGTAACTTCTCACCATAATCGAAGATCTCCATTTTGAAGTGGACGTAGGTCACTCTTGACCGAACCACTATAACTCTCTCTCTCTCATTTTATTACCGCATTTAATACTTTCATTAATACCTTGACGGGTGGTGTCCGAATCTATTTTTGGCATCATCAGTTTGGCGCCGTCTGTGGGGAACGAACAAAAGTTCTCATCCTATTTAAAAATCATGGTGATCAGCACAAGATCCGTAAGACGAGAAGACAATCCCGTCCAAGCTACAGGTCCGGGTCCTTCCAGGCGCCCAGACTCCCCTACCCAGGGAAATAATGGTCCTTCCCACCGGGTAACCCTTCTCCGAATACTCTCCCCCCTGCGCCGACTCCTCAGCAGATGTTGGAAACCATGCAACAGCTGTTGTCCCAAAACCAACAAATCTTGCAACTCATGCTTGCGGGACAAGGAGGAGCACTCCAGGGTGGAGCACCGTTTGGTGGAATTGCAGCAAGAGGTGCCAATCCCGAGGCAGGCTCCACGGCAAACCAACCCCTCACTCGGGCGCCCATCCCCCCGGGCGCCCATCTCCCAGGCGCCCAGGATGGAGCAAATCTCCCGGGCGCCCATCTCCCAGGCGCCCAGGATGGAGCACCTCTCCCGGGCGCCCGTCTCCCTGGAGCCCAAGACAGAGCAGCACCACACCAAGGCGCCCATACTCTCAGCGCCCAGAGAAGAGCACCTCACTTGGGCGCCCCTCATCATGGCGCCCAAGGTCGAGGAGCACATCATGGCCCCCATGGCCGAGGAGCACATCAGAGCTTCCATGACCACGAAGTTCCTCCACCCCCTGGTAGAACCCATGGAGGGTTACCACCTCGACCCTTCCCTCAGGACGAGGAGGACTCTCACTTCCAAGAAGGGGGAAGTGAGAATCACTGCATGGAAGATGAAAGTTATTTCCCCCGGTCCATCCAGGGAGCTTCACAATCACTGGGAGGAAAAATCAAAGAGATGCAGAATCAACTGGGCGATGTCTTCAATGCAATGAAGGCCCAGGCACCGGAGACTGTGGATTATCTAGTCGGCGGACGGATACACCGTTCAAACCCGATATAGTAACATTACCCACTTCAAGGAAGTTCAAAATGCCGTCCATGGAGACCTTCGATGGGAGGAAGGATCCATTAGACCATCTTGAAACTTACAAAAACCAGGATGCAGCTCCATAACATCCCTGACGAGATAATGTGCAGAGCCTTTCCAACCACGTTGAAAGGTTCTGCCCGCCAGTGGTTCGCAAATCTCCCCTCAGCATCCATCGCCACCTTCGGAGAGTTGAGCAAGTCTTTCGTCTCGCACTTCATAGGTGGGCGCCGCCACCAGAAGCCCGCAACACACCTGCTTAGTATAAAGCAGGAGGAGAATGAAACCCTAAGGAGTTACCTCACTCGTTTTAACGAGGAGGTACTCCAAGTCGAGGAGCCCGACGACAAGGTCTCCATGACGGCTTTCCTTGGAGGCCTCTGTTCCTCGAGCTTTCTCTTTTCCGTAATGAAGCGCCCGCCGAAGAGCTTCTCGGAACTATTGGCCAAAGCCCAAAAGTATATGAATGCGGAAGACATCACCAGGGCGAGGCGCGGAGACTCCTCCAGAGCGAACAATAAGGGAAAAGAGAGGAGCAGAGACGAGAAGAAGGAAGTTAGCAACAAGCGGAGCAAGACAGAGAGAGTACCTGTCAGAGACCGACTTGGTCCCGCTCCGCAAAGGGACAGGCTAGTGTTCACGCCTCTCACGGCCACGGTGGAGCAGATCTTGTTCCAAATACAAGATGACCCCAGCCATAAAATGGCCAAGAAAGATGAAGTCTCCTCCGAATCGGAGGAATCCGAACAAATACTGTCGCTTCCATCGTGACCATGGCCATGACACTGACGACTGCTATGAGCTCAAACGCCAGATTGAGGATCTCATCCAGCACGGCCACCTACGTCAGTATGTTGCCGGCAGGGGACAAGCACCCTCCACCACCTCCACCTCACAATCAGGAGAATCAGCAACCGATCGGAGAAATCCGAACAATTTCTGGAGGGCTAACAGAGTCGCTCTCGGCCATGAAGGCCCATGCCAGAAAGGCAAGGCATCCTGACGAGGCACGCCCGTCCAAGGCGCCAAGGCATGGAGATAATGAAGTCATATCCTTCTCAGACAAGGATTTGGAGGGGATCCAGCACCCTCACGACGACCCTCTAGTGCTCATAATGACGGTCGCCAATTTTCAAGTGCATAGGATCCTGGTAGACAGTGGAAGCTCTGCAGACATTCTGTTTGTAGAAAACTTATGACAAGCTGAGGCTGGGGCGGGAGAGGTTGCAGCCCGTCAAGTTCCTCTCATCGGCTTTTCGGGAGAGAAGGTGTATCCCCTTGGGGCAATCACACTGCCAGTCACAGCCGGGACTGCGCCTCGAACTTCCACAACAATGGTCAATTTCCTGGTGATTGACTGCGCATCGGCTTACAATATCATCCTGGGGCGTCCAACTCTTAATGCCTTAAGAGCGGTCCTCTCTACGTTTCATCTCATCCTCCGGTTTCCAACTCCTAATGGGATCGGAGATGTAAGAGGGAATCAAGTAGCAGCAAGGGAATGCTATCTCCTCTATGAAAGCCAAGAAAACGCAGGAGGCGTTACAAGTCGAAATCTCGGACCCAAGAGATGAAACCACGGCAGAGAGAGGAGAACCAGTCGAGGAGCTCACCTCAGTGGTCCTAGATGAAGACTTCCCAGCCAGGAGAGTACATATTGGCTCTTCTCTCCCTGAGGATCGGGCCAGCCAGCTGACAGACTTCTTGAGAGGTAATATGGATGTTTTCGCATGGTCGCATGCGGATCTTGAAGGGATTGATCCCGACGTCGCAACCCACCGCCTCAATGTCGACCCTGGCTACAAGCCTGTCCGACAAAAGCTTAGAGGGGCCTCCACAGAAAGGGCCCAAGCAATGGACAATGAAGTCGGGAAGTTACTGGAGAATGGGGCTGTCAGGGAAGTAGCCTACCCTGAAATGGCTCTCAAATGTTGTGATGGTGAAGAAGGCCAGCGGAAAATGGCGCCTGTGCGTTGACTTCACGGAGGTTAACAAAGCGTGCCCAAAGGACAGCTACCCCCTACCAAGGATTGACCTCCTCATCGACGCCACAGCAGGTCATGAACTACTCTCGTTCTTGGATGCATACTCTAGATACAACCAGATTAGCATGCACCCCCCGGATCAGGAGAAGACATCATTCATCACCCCGAAAGGAACCTACTGTTATAGGGTCATGCCTTTCGGACTGAAGAATGCAGGCGCCACCTATCAACGTCTAGTGAACAAGATGTTCCACTCTCAAATCGGGCGGACCATGGAGGTTTACGTAGACGACATGCTGGTGAAGAGCCTCGCCGCAGCCGACCATATCGCTCATCTGCAAGAGACCTTTGACACTCTCAGGCTCTTTCGCATGAAATTGAATCCTGAGAAGTGTGCCTTTGGTGTAGGATCCGGAAAGTTCTTAGGTTTTATGGTCGACCAGAGGGGGATCGAGGCGAACCCAGATAAAATCAAGGCCATAATAGATATGAAGTCACCCTCTTCCACAAAGGAGTTGCAGCGCCTCAATGGAAGGATTGCGGCACTTAGCAGATTTGTTTCCAAATCTGCAGACAAGTGCTTGCCCTTCTTCAAGATCCTCCGCAAAACATTCCAATGGGGGCTCGAGGCTGAAGAAGCATTCCAGAAGCTCAAAGCTTACCTGACCGCTCCCCCTCTCCTCTCGCATGCTACACCAGGCGAAGTGCTGTACCTGTATCTTTCGGCTTCACCTTCAGCCGTGAGCTCTGTTCTCATAAAGAATCAGGATGGAGCGCAAAAGCCTATCTACTATGTGAGCAGAGCCTACCGAGGGGCAGAGTCCAGATACCCAGAGCTCGAAAAACTGGCCCTCGCCCTGATCTCCACTGCAAGGCGTTTACGACACTACTTTCAGGGCCACACCGTGGTGGTAGTAACAGATCAACCTTTGAAAAGAGTTTTGGGGAAACCTGATGTAGCTGGAAGACTTGTGAAGTGGGCGGTAGAGCTGGGGGAGTTTGATGTTAAATATCAACCAAGGTCTGCCATCAAAGCACAGGCTCTAGCTGACTTCGTAGCTGAATTCACTTATGATGAAAACCAAGTAGATGAAACAGCGGTGCTCACCTCCTTGCTAGCACCTCAGGACCCTAAAGCCCCGGGCGCCCAGCCTCTTTCTCCAAGCCCCGGGCGCCCAGCATCTTCTCCAAGCCCCGGGCGCCCAGCTCCTCCCTCAAGCTCTGGGCGCCCGAGACTCTCCTCAAACCCTGGGCGCCCAGCTTCCCTCGGGCGCCCAGCATCTTCTCCAAGCCCCGGGCGCCCAGCTCCTCCCTCAAGCTCTGGGCGCCCGAGGACTCTCCTCAAACCCTGGGCGCCCAGCTTCCCTCGGGCGCCCAACATCTTCTCCAAGCCCCGGGCGCCCAGCTCCTCCCTCAAGCTCTGGGCGCCCGAGACTCTCCTCAAACCCTGGGCGCCCAGCTTCCCTCGGGCGCCCAGCCTCTTCTCCAAAGCACCCAGGTACCTCCCAAGAGGTCGATTGCCCCGCCTTTACCGGTCTGGAAATTGTATGTTGATGGTTCGGCAACCACAGACGGAGGTGGAGCTGGCTTCATCCTGATCAGCCCTGATGGTACACCCATCAAGTATGCAGTGAAGCTCCACTTCATTGCATCAAATAATGAAGCCGAGTATGAGGCACTCTTATCAGGACTGAGGTTGGCAATCGAAATGGACGCCAAATCAGTTCTTGCTCACAGTGATTCACAATTGGTGGTGAATCAAATAAATGGCGAATTCGAGGCAAAGGAGGAAAGGATGCAAGACTACCTCAACATGGTCAAAGGATTGGTCAAAAGTTTTCAATGCTTTCAGATCTGCCATATTCCTCGAGGACAAAATGTTGCAGCAGACGCACTGGCTAGGCTCGCCTCGTCATTGGAGGCCTCATCCACAAAACCTACACTCATCGGGCATCAGTTGGAGAGGAGCAAGTTAGATGTAGTGGTTGGAAACATCAACTGTGCATCAGAGGGCAGCGAGCCAAATTGGATGACACCAATAAAGGCTTTCCTCCAAGAGGGCACCGAACCAGAGGACCACCTTGAAGCGAAGAGACTCAGAATGAGGGCTTCCAGATACACCCTTCTGCAAAATATCCTTTACAAGAAAGGTTATTGCCTACCACTGCTGCGTTGCCTCTCCCCTGAGGATGCTGATTACGCTCTTCGCGAAATCCACGAAGGAATATGTGGGAACCATTCTGGAGGACGCTCCCTCGCCCACAAAGCACTAAGGCAGGGATTCTTCTGGCCAACCATGGCGAAGGACGCCAAAGAATTTGCTCAAAAGTGCGACAAGTGCCAGCGCTTCGCCACTGTAACCAGGCAGCCACCAGAAGAGTTGACTTCCATTTTGAGCCCGTGGCCTTTCTCCAAATGGGGTATAGATATTCTGGGCCCCCTTCCTTTGAGCAAAGGCCAATGCAAGTTTGTAGTCATTGCCATTGACTACTTCACAAAATGGGCGGAGGCAGAACCCTTGGCCAAGATCACAGACTTCAATGTAAAAAACTTTGTTTGGAAAAACATAGTCTGTCGCTTTGGGATACCTAGCGCCATCGTCAGTGATAATGGCAAGCAGTTTGACAACAAACTCTTCAACACTTTCTGCACCGACCTCCAGATTAAGCAGCCCCACTCCAGTCCAGCGCACCCACAAGCAAATGGGCAAGCAGAAGTCATGGTCCGAACAGTTCTTCGCAACCTAAAAACCAGGCTCGAAAGGGCGAAGGGTCTTTGGGTTGACGAGCTACCAGGGGTATTATGGGCATACAGAACTACGCCGAGAACCCCTACTGGCGAGACTCCTTTCTCGCTAGCTTTTGGGATCGACGCAGTCATCCCTGTCGAAATTGGTGTACACTCCCTCAGGGTCCATCTCCAAGACACAATTAACAACGAGGAAGGACTCCGCATCAACCTCGACTTGGTAGAAGAGGCAAGGGAGATGGCCACGGTCCGCAATGCAGAATACAAGCGGCGCATGGCAAAATACTACAACTCGAGGGTGAAGCCTCGTTCCTTTCAGCCAGGAGACCTAGTCCTGAAAAAGGTGATCCTCGCCACTAAAGACTCTCGCGAAGGAAAGCTAGGGCCAAATTGGGAAGGACCATATCTCGTGACAGAAGTAGTAAGGCCAGGCACATACAGAATCCAAAATTCTGATGGTAAGGCCCTGCTCCATCCGTGGAATGCGGAACATCTGAAGAGGTATTACCAGTGACAAGTGGGCCAATGTACAAAAAGCATGAAAATTGCTTATTTCCCATTTCATTGTTCAAAGTAGACTATAAATGAAATAAACATGTTATTATAGAAATGTGCTCCTTTCAATAGGCTATAAATTGCCAAACAAAAAGAAAAATACATATGAGCCTAGTCACTCTCATTATCCCCCTCATCCTCGCCATCATCCTCATAATCACCTGAGCTCCCGCTGCTGCCATCAGGCTCGTCGGCAGGCGCCTCATCAGGCGCCTCACTCGCCTTAAAGCGCGAGAAGTCGATATCGGGAAATGCTGCGGTGATCTTTCTCCGGAGTTCGTCATAACCAGCAATAAATCCATCGGCGACGCTATTCTCAGCATCAGCCAGGCCGTCCTCCAAGTCATTTTCAGCCTGGATAGCTCTCTCCTCTGCCGCCCTCAGCTCTACCTTCAAAGCAGCCTCTCTGAGCTCAGCCCCCTTTCGGGCCTTCACGAGCTCAGCCTCTCTGAGTGAAGCCCTCTCGCGGGCCTTCACAAACTCAGCCTCCCTGAGGGAAGCCCTCTCGCGGGCCTTCACAACCTCAGCCTCACTAAGCGAAGCCCTCTCACGGGCCTTCCGTAGCTCGGTCTCACTGAGCAAAGCACCCTCGCGCGTCGCCACTAGCTCAGCCTCAGCCTTGGTCGCCCTCATGTGAGTCGTTGAGAGCACAATCTCAAGCCTGGTTGCTCTCTCCCGAGCTGCTAGAAGATCAGCATCATAAGTCTTCCTGGCGGCTTCTAGTTCAGCAATTTTTCCCTGACTTGCGGAGAGATCCCTATGAATACCTGCATTCTCCTGTTTCAGCTTACTGATCAACTGAGCCTTCGAAAATAAACATATGGATGATGCAGACATCTGGAGCAAGAAGAAATCAAGGGAAATGAGAATGCATATACAAAAGGAAAACCTGAAGAAAATTAAAATTCAGACAACCTTTTACCTGAGATAAACCTTCTAGATAAGCATCTATCATCCCCTCTGTGCTAAGGGCGCTGACCCGAGTAATCACGTCACGAGCTGGGAATCTCCAAAACTTCTCTCGAGGAGTCAGCGGCTTGGGACCAGACGGAGGGGCAGGAGGTACAGATGTGGCGGCAGAAACCAGAGAAGTTATAGGTTGATGAGGCACAGCCGCGGGGGCCACTACATGGGTAGTGACAGGAGAACTCGTCTGCGGCTCCACTAGATGAGTGGTTACAGGAAGATCACCAATCATCACACGAGGAGAATCCCTTCTCGGGGCAATACCTACCCGCGCTATCTTGGCAAGATGGGTGTTAGCACTTGTACGACGATCTTCAATTGCCTCCTTGGCCTCGACCAACTCCCTATTGACCACCACTGCGGAAGCAAAATGAATGGTTAGAGATAGAATATCAGGAAAAGGTACGCCTAAGCCACTGAAAGCTCCTTACATTTTCTCTTAGTTGATGCCCGGGAAGGCTCACCCGTCCTACGAGGAGAATGGTCAACAGAGGGTCCACAATTGCTGTCACTCTCTTTAGAAAGGAGAATACCCAAATCTTTATCCGGATGATCTCTTACGGCCTGCAGTTTCCGTTTTATATCCGCGGAGAGCACTGGTGACTCTATATATATAAAAAAAAAAAGAAGAAGGAACAAATAAAATGATGAGCATATGTATGCAAATGAATAATGAGGAGATGATAATGAGTGGCGTACCACGTCTTTTGGCGTCGGTCCACTGTTTGGGCACCAGAGCCCTGTCTGCCTCTGAGGCCCACTCGCCACCAACAAAGAAGAAACGAAATTTCCAGCTGTGACAGTTAGAGCGCAATCCCGTGAGCAGTCTGCCGCCCTTGGGGGTGAAATAATACCATCCCCTGTTAGGAGCCGGAGATTCGAATAAACTATAAGCAGCATGGAGCTCCATGGGAGATGCCTCCTCGTTATGTGTTCTCCTCCAGAGCTCGAGAAAACCCAGCATGATTCTCCATCCATTGGGTACTAATCTCCCCGGAGTCAGGGAGAAGTAACGAAGAATTCGACAGATGGAGGGGGGCATAGGGAATCTCAGCCCAGCCTCAAGCATATCCTCGTAAATAACAATGTCACCCGATGTGTCATCACAAGCTGGCTCATCAATTTCGGCCCGGCGACAAATCACGGTGAAAGGAATATCATATAAAGTGATGATCCTGGACATATCATCATCATTGCTGACTGTGGTATAAATGGTACTCACCTTGGATCTGTCATCATCAATTACCATTTTTCCTTTAGCATTTTTAGAACGCGGACGCAACTTGCCCAACGTGTCTGAAGAAGGACTGCCCTCGGCATGACCGCCCCCTACTATTGTTTCTTCCCTAGCCGAGATGCCGAAGGACTGGGCGCCACCTGAGGCGCCAGCTGCTGCGAAACCGCCTGAGCCTCGAATAGCTGCAAAACCACATGCGCCCCCTGCGGCGCTAAAGCAATTTCTCGTTTTTTCCCTTCCTACCACAATGCCAAAGGATTGGGCGCCCAGCGCTGCTACTGCTTCTTCTTCCCCTGCATCGCTGGCTGCTGTGGCGCCGTCCCCGGGCTGGGCGCCCCCTGCGGCGCCCAGCGCCGCTGCTGCCTCTGCCGCGACGCCCACGGGCTGGGCGCCTCCCTCTGCCGCGACGCCCACGGGCTGGGCGCCTCCCTCTGCCGCGACGCCCACGGGCTGGGCGCCCCTTGCAGCGCCCAACGCCGCCGCGCCCCCTGCGGCGCCCAGCGCCGCTGCTGCCTCTGCCGCGACGCCCACGGGCTGGGCGCCTCCCTCTGCCGCGACGCCCACGGGCTGGGCGCCCCTTACGGCGCCCAGCGCCGCCGTGCCTCCCTCTGCCGCGACGCCCACGGGCTGGGCGCCCCTTGCGGCGCCCAGCGCCGCCGTGCCTCCCTCTGCCGCGGCGCCCCTTGCAGCGCCCAGCGCCGCCGTGCCTCCCTCTGCCGCGGCGCCCACGGGCTGGAAGCCCGGGCTCCACCCGCTAGCGCCATCAGCCACGCCATCCTCTCCTTCAACCTCGCCTAGTGCCCCTTACGCGATTGCTGCAGTCCGCTCAACAACGGTCTCCGTCTGTTTTTTTCTCTACTGTATCCGTCATTGCTTACAGATTTCCCCTTGGTCTCCAGAGACGCTCTCTTCTATTTTGGAATGAGTCTGGTTCAGGATTTCCAAAGTTTTATAGATTTGGGAAGAAAGAGTCCCCATATAGAAGGATTCTTTCGAACACTAAAAATTTCAAAACTGAGTAGAAAAAGGGAGCCTAATTGTTGTAAGCTTGTGGAAGAGTTGGATGCACAGAAAGCCCCACTTTCAAATAATTATTGAACGCGGGACTTTGAGGGGCAAATGATGGGTCAGGCCCAACCCGGATTGCGGTAAAGAGTCAGGTCCAGACAACCCGGTCCGTCCAAGGTCATGGGTCAGGCCAGGTTAGCTCAGTTGATATTCGAAACTCGTTGAAGGAAGCCTCGTCACGTCAAGGCCTCCGAGTCATCACGACGAAGTCCTCCCCTCACCCGCTCTTACCAAATCTCGCGGAGAAGCTCTCACCTGCCCTCCACCTTGCTCGTTCCTCGAGGACACGTCTGAGGCTCCAGGCCCTCCACCTTGCTCGTTCCTCGAGGACACGTCTGAGGCTCCAGGCTCCAGAGAGACGTTGCTTTAATTTTGCATCCCATCTGTTGGGGAAGGGTTATAAATTCAGGGTCTCCTCATCACTTGAGGGGCAATGATTACATGCCTTTACTACCTTTCTCATACCTGTAACTTCTCACCATAATCGAAGATCTCCATTTTGAAGTGGACGTAGGTCACTCTTGACCGAACCACTATAACTCTCTCTCTCTCATTTTATTACCGCATTTAATACTTTCATTAATACCTTGACGGGTGGTGTCCGAATCTATTTTTGGCATCATCAAAATCTATATAATTCAAGTAGGAGAAGGAAGAAAGTGAATAGACTTACTCCACAATCTGTTATGAAAGATAAATTGGTATAGTTGGGTTTCATTAGACTTAGAAGTTGTAAACATTGGAAAAAAGTCCTCGGTAAGGAAAATTATAACTACAATTTTTCTTCATTTGACCAAAACCATTGAATTTAAGGGCACGTTTGGTAATAAAATCTGAGGGAAAAAGATTTTCTCTTTCCACTAATGTATGCTATATCCAAGTTTGACAGCTGCAAATCATCGCTGATTTTTTGCGCCTAAAATTTACGATTGATGTGATTTTGGGATCTGATCTCCCCTCATCGGATATGTAAATCCTGCGTGCAAAAGAGGTGGGTATAAAAGCCAAAATCTCACCCCCACTTCCTACCGTCTCGACCTCTCCCGTAAACTTACATATTGCTATGGTAGATTGGATGTTTGGAGAGATAAAAGGATCAAAGTAAAAATGAAAAGATAAGATGAAAATTTTCAAGATTTATTAAAATTTAATATCAGGATCCCGGTTTGAAATGATTTTAAGCTACGTAAGTGATAAACAACATATTTTATATTACATAAAAATTCACAAGTTGAAAAAAAATCCAGAAAGGAGAAGACCTATGAGTATAGACACCATGAAAAAAGACATACTGCCGTTACTATTAAAATAATTTTAGAAAAGATTGACTATAAGGTTGAAATTAATAGGTGGGTTGCTTATTATCCACAGATTTTGGTCAAACATGGATTGATGAAATCCTCGGTGTCTCCACACTTACAACCAAACGTGGAATGCAAGGAATGATAATTAGCTATGCAAATCTGGCAGTAACTTTACTTCTCCCTTGAAAGAGAGGAACCCTAAATCATGCAGAATTATATAAAAATCTTAGAAACTATTAAAACCCTCGCAAATGATATGGACTCATCAAGAGGGGTGGGGGTGCAAGAGATTCAAATAATAATCAATTTGGCTCTCCTAACCAAAGATGTGTTGGAAATTTATGTGCATTTCGAACTTACTTTGTTCCAAAGTTGTAAACAAACCCTTTTATGGGAGGTTGAATGGAAAATTGATACTAATTGTTCTTGAAAGATTTTGTAGAGGCAGTGGGCTTTATTTATAAAAGTATATGATATTAATTGGTAATGAGGAGAAAGTTTCGATTTGGGAGTGTAACTGGATTCCCACCAAAAGTGTTATTAGAAAACCCTTTTCTCTAATGTTTTATCCAAATCTAGCAGTTAAGGACCTTCTTGATGAAAATGAAAAGTGAAACATGGGAAAAAGTTAGGAATATCTTTACTAATAGTAAAGATATTGTTGATATTATTAAGATATTTATGTTTCTCATGATAATTGGGAGGATAGGAGAGTGCAGACCCACTATAAGGGTACTAGTGAGGTAATCACCAAGTCGGCCCAGATTCACTATGAGGAAAAAATAATTCTTAACGACAGAAAAAACACCTTGAGCAGTGATTTTTTACCATAGAAACTAGGGGTGTACAAAAAATCCGTCGATCCGGAAATCCGATCCGATCCGATCCAATCTGTGGATTTTTATCCGATCCGAAGGTAAACGGATTGGTGACGGATTGAAAATTTTGTAATCCGTTAGCAACGGATCGGTGGCGGATTTCACCCTCAATCCGCGGATTCAATCCGATCCGATCCGTTAGTATTAAATATAAATAAAAAAAATATAAGGGGTCTAAATATAAATTAAGATGTCTAAATTTAAAATAAGAAAAAAAAATTAAGGGGTCAAAATGTAATTTTTTAATAACATATTTGATATTTTTCTTTTAAAATTAGAGTGAACGGATTAATCCGATCCGATCCGGTCCGATCCGGTCCTCCACGGATCGGATCGGATCGGATTTTAATAGCAACGGATTGGTGACGGATTCCAAATCCGTCAATCCGTTGGTAACGGATTGGTGACGGATTTGGCCCAATCCGCACCAATCCGATCCGTGTACACCCATTAGAAACTCCTAGACAGCAGGAGAGGGGTCGAAAACAACACTTTTAGCGGCGGAAGAAAAAAACCGCCACTAAAATCTTTTTTTCTTGCTACTAAAAATCATTCTTTTCTCCGTAAGTCTTGCAACCCAGTTTTTTTTTTTTTTTCTTCTTTGGGTTGGGGGGGGGGGGGGGGGAATTTCCTTATAAGAAAACGTTGAGAAATGATTTCCTTATAAAGGGAACAAAAATAAAACCCTTGAGTATCATTATATTGACAAACAACACGATATTTCTGGCCAAAGAGAGGTAGTTAAATAAAGGCCCTAGGATATTCTTCCATGTGCCTGATTTGGGAATAGGGATTTCTAAATGGATACTTTCTTATTTACTAATGCGGCTTTCAATTGTAATAAAGAGGCCGAAGCGCGGGCGATCTTCTTTACTCTAAAGTTTATTGAAGGACATTCGATATCTGAGTCGTCCTTTGTTCTGATGCACTGGATATGGTTAAAGTCATTAAGGGAGAGAATGATTGGAGTATTAAGCCTAGAACTTTGGATATTCAAGATTTGAGTTGTTTTGATGTTTTTTATTCATCTGCATTCCTAGGGATTTTAATAGGGCCGCTCATAATCTTGATTTGATTGAGAAATTCGGAAACTCTTGATACGGTTTAGTGATGTTGTGTCTTGAGTTTTGAGGATGGGTCTGATGTCTTTATTGTTTTCTACCGTTGCCTTAAATAGATTTCTCTTCCAGTAGAAGAAAAGAAACTAAAAAAAGACATGGAAAATAAAATTTCTCAAGCTATCTAAAGGCCGTGGAGATTGCATGATGAAGATCTTTCGATCAACAAGGGAAAATGACTAAGTTGAGACTTGAGAGTGCTTTCAAATCACCAAATGGGGACCAGTGACATTGATTCTAATGCAACTGGGCAAGATGGCCTTTAATCATCTTAATTCAATTATGGTACAACGGGTGCCTATTATCTATCTATGTCTTAGGCTCTTAGCATAAATTCATTGCATATCAATTTGTTTTGGTGACAATGTTTCTTAAATTGGCAGCTCATGATATGTATGTTCCTATGACGAAATTAATACCATTAGGGGGTACCCTCCAAATATATCTCTATAGCACCAACAAAATCTTATAATAATAATAAGTGGACAACGAATCAGGATTAAGTTGACCATCAATTCCTTTATTGTGAGCCTCAATTGATTAATGGAATAAACACTACATAAATATCCTCTCTGTCCTTCAACAGGCAGAATTTGGATTTTACTTGGAGGGCTTCCTTTTAGAGTTCATCTCTGGTCAAAATCATAAAAATTATTCAAAATTTAAAAAAGTAGGAGATATGCTTGTTAGACGTACAATAGGATTAGTTTGAAGGCTGTTTGTTCAAGGTTGTAAGGTCAGTTTGGATTTTAAACCATTAGATCGAGTTTTGAATTACTCTAATTTTTTTGGAAAGTTCTCCAAACTAAAGATATTATAAATTGAAAACACGATTATATTAAAGTAAAAAAATAAAGTAAACGAAGAATCTATAATAATAATAAAAAAAGGTTTTAACAGTATTGTCTATTTTATCAGTATTTATTTATTTTTTATATTTAAAAAATAATATATTTTCTAATAGCATCCCAAGAAAATACATCAAAATTTAGAATATCTCATGGGGCCCCATTCTAGAGCCCTTTGAATGTTCTAAGAAAGTCCCCAAAAAAAATGGATAAAAATATAAGATAAAAGATGATTAGAGGAGAAGAGAAAATCAAGAGAAACCCCGGTAAAAAGATCGGGTGCCATGAGAACTATGTGCTATTCGGATTCATGCAAGACTGTAGGATCTTACACCCCATTAATCCCAAAACCAATTGGTTTTGGGAGAAGTGGTAGCTCAATGGGGTGTTAGATCCTACAAAGTCTCCTTTTGGTTGCCACTCAGACGCAATCAAAACACCCCTTTCGATAGACATATATGAAGAAAAAATGGACGGACTAGAAACAAAATACAGAAAGGAAATAAAATCCAAACAAATCAAACCCAATTCAAGAGAAAAATCTATTGTCTATCTTTAATAATCATTCATATAAACTTTAACAAACAAGATAACACATGCAATTTCCTCCTCCATCTCCTTCCCCATCTATATAAAACTATAACGATATGTCTTCTCCGTTTAAAAAAAAAATGCATCTATTATGCGGTACATCTCACTGTTTTGCCCCACCCCTACCAATTAAATAACTCATTGATAATAGCACAGCATATATATGGTAATAATATTAATCTTCATACCAGATTTTTCAGAGAGATTTTAGAAGAAAGGTGATCTACGAGGAACTCCTTTCCTCTTGTGCATCATTTTGGGCTTCAAATTCAAATGAAAAGGCGAATTATACTCATCCAAGTTATTGAATAAGTTGTTGTTCTCATTTGAGTGAACTGAGCCTGTGGATGAGATCAAGTCAGCATTCTCCATCTCCATCTCCATCTCCATCTCCTCTATTTGAGATAATTCAAAAGTATCACATCCATTATTCTCACTTTCATACAAAACCTGCATGTTTCCAATTCATACAAACTCCAAATTCACAATAAACCAATCACACACACACACAAAAAAAAGAAACCCATAAATCTTGATCATCATTGCATTAATCAAATTTGATTGTGTTTCACCTTGCATGCAATGGAGCAATAGCGATTTGGCCTGACTAACATTCTTTCACACCTCGTGCAGTTGGGTCCAGTCTCATTCGGTTTTGTTGGTGGTTTAGCTGCTTGAGGTCGCGGATTCAAGAGTATCACTTTGGCACTATTGAGAGTATATGGCTGAAAAACAAATCAACCCAAAAAAAAAATAAAAACTATTAGAAAGAAGACTAAGGGTTAAAAACAAGATCATCTATGAAGTAAATCTAAATCTAAAAGAAAAAATCCAATCACAAACCATGACATGAGAGCAGTTCATGAGCTTTTGCATATCATCAATCTTAACAACGTCTCTATACATGTATCTCCGGATCTGCAATTGCTTATGGCCTGAATGCATAGGGGTTGCAAAGCAGTGTTGGCAGAGGCAGACTTTACAATCAATACAGAACACATTTATCTCACCCCTTCTCAATTCTTCATGATTCAAATTCAAACACGGCATAAAGAACTTGCTTTGCAGCAGCAAGTCAAGCCATTCCGGGTATTTATTACTGGTTTGCTTCAATCCCAATCTCACCTGCAAAAGGAATACAATTTTGATTCCAAGTAGGATTCTAAAAAACTTCAAAATTCATACTAACAATTTCACTTGAACTAAGAATCAAATTGAAATGAAACCCAATTGTAAAAGGAGTGAAAGAGATAGAGAGACCCACCATTTCTCTGTATAGAGATGTTCCACAGGGAGCTTTAAAAATAAGGTTTTTCAACTTTATCACCTGCCTTAAAAAAAATTTAATTTTAGCTTAAAATATAAAAAAGTACATTGTCATTCCTACTTTAAATAATTAAATAAATTTCCACAATAAAAATTCCTAAATCTAAAAGAAATTTATAAATAACTGTAAAAGAAAACAAAAATTAGAAAATCACATTAGAAACATACTAAAAACAAAAATTTCTAAAATTAAACTTAGAAACGAAAAAATGAGTAAAACACAAATAGAAACAAATCTACATTAGATCTAAGTCTCGAAGGATCTTTAATTCTTGAGATTATAAAAAAAAAAAAAAAACTGAATGGAGTAAATATGCGGAAGCAAGGATCTATAGGTGCTGGCTGCTACAAACGCAATAAGGATAGTGTCGGCTTGAATCAGGCAATGGTGTGGAGATCTGTGACTGTCTACGAGAGAAAAGTCACATATGAGTCACTCATCAATATCCAAAGGCAAGGATGGACACCCTGGATGCAGAAGATGATGATGGAGAATTGGAAATCTAGTGGAAGGAAGATGAATTCTTCAAAGTTGTTACAAGCTATTTCTCTCATGTCTATATATAGCCCTTAGGCTAATGGGTGATGAGATCTCTATTCAAATTCAAATTGAGAGATGATTATGATCAATCTCTCTCAATTTGAATTTGAATGTAAATATGATAAAGAGATAAAGAGTTGGATAAACTCAAGCTATCCTTATCCATATCACCATGAGACTCCTTGTGAGGGGTGTATCTTTGTGAGTGGGGTCCATCCACATGTAAATACAAGTGGGTACCATTACAAATGCCAACATCTCCCACTCGCACTGAACAAGATTCATTCAATTTGATCACTAATTGCCATCATCAAATTCTACAAAGTAAAAATGGACCTGAAGAGTGGGACCTCCACTATGCCTATTCACGGAGAATGCACACTAAGTCGCCATCTGACTAGAATACACCAACTCACCGACACATCAGTTTGCCCTAGACACTCGCATGACCACACCGGATTGGATGTTGACTCATACCCTTGAGTCATGTTCAACCCACATACGTGCTTATTCAACTTATCGAGTAAAAACCTTTTACAAAAATTTCTTTTTATGAAATAACATATTTATACATATATATAATTTAAAATTTTGTTTGTCTTAAAATTTTCAAAATACTCGATATAGCCCGGGCTGATAAGAATCGTAAGCACGTATAAACTAAAGTGTGATGTCAAAGGGTCTTCCCATGGACTTATGAGGGTCAGAATCAACCAAGCAGCTTTCCTAGCACGGCGGCTCATAGGCTCCAATGTTCCCGTGGCACAACCGCAGCTAAAGTAGCATCAGCGATCTCATCTTTCCAACAAAGAGGTTGGTATAAGGGCACAAGAGCCCCAAGAATTGGTGCACACAATAACCAACTCCAAGCTCAAGAGTCACCTACGGGACTAACTCTCGCACAACAAACAGGATTTCTAGGGTATTATCCCGTTGCTCATAGGTAACGTTCCATACATCTGTACGCACCAATAAGATCCATATTGGCTTAATCAGCATATCATACAAATGCGCATGCACCTCATCCTATCAGTCACTAAGACATCAAGGGCGGTCTTTATCCATGCGAGTGGATGACCTCACCTGTTTGGTGCCACGTCTGTTTGGTGCCACGTGTGCATCTAATACACACGCTTATTGTGTATGTTGCCAATGTAAAGTATATGCACATGTATGAATGAAAAGAATATAACACGCATATAACCACAAAAAGCACTTTTATTAAAATAAGTCCAATACACTCCCACTGAAAAAAAAAAAGGATTACATATATTGCATTCCCATACGCCTTACATGAATAGCGAATAGTTCTCGTGCCAAGGGTTTGGTCATCGGGTCAGCAATCATTTCCAAAGATGGTACATGAGATATTGCTATTTCTTTTGCTTCTATTTGTTCACGGATAAAATGACACTTTCGTTTGATATGTTTTGCCCTCTGATGAAACTGGGGGTCTTTTGCCAAGCATATGGCAGTTGTGCTATCTGTTCTCAATGGAATGGGAACACGGGCAATGGATACTAGTCCCAAATCCAACAGAAAACGGCGAATCCATACAGCCTCCATGGCCGCCAGTGCGCAAGCAACATAATTTCAAAACAATGAATCTCACATACACCATTGCCTGATTCAAGCCGACACTATCCTTATCGCGTTTGTAGCAGCCAGCACCTATAGATCCTTGCTTCCGCATATTGACTCCCTTCATTGCAAGATCTACAAAATGAGTCAAATGATTGCGGATCTTGCAATGAAGGGAGTAAATATGCGGAAGCAATGATCTATAGGTGCTGGATGCTACAAACGCGATAAGGATAGTGTCAGCTTGAATCAGGCAATGGTGTGTAGATCTGTGACTGTCTACGAGAGATCAGTCACATATGAGTCACTCTTCAATATCCAAGGGCAAGGATGGACACCCTGGATGCAGAAGATGATGATGGAGAATTGGAGATCTAGTGGAAGGAAGATGAATTCTTCAAAGTTGTGTCAAGCTATCACTACTAGAAAATAGAGTTTCGGCACAGCAAAAAGCGGGCGGCCGCGCATGGCGGTCGCAAATAGCCTCATTAGCGACCGCCCTTTTTTACGACCATCCACGCCGAAACCCATTTTTCCTTCATTTCCCTTCCCCCCTTTTTTTCCCCTGCTCCCGCCCTCGTCCCGCGCTTATCTCTCCCTCCCTCTCCCTCCCTCCCTCTCGCTGTCGCTCTCGCTCTCCTCTCGAATCTGACGGAGGCCGTCGAAGTAGCCATCGGCGAGCTCTACGACGAGGACGACGACGGCAGGATCTGCAGCGAAGACACGGACTCGGACACCGAGGCCGCGGCGCCCTCCGCCTGGAGAAACCCCTCCAGGAGGCAGCCGACGAGCCTGTGCGCCTCACGGGCGGGCAGCGGAGGGCAGTTCCGCGATAACGCCGTGAGGAAATCCCGAGCGATCCCATCAGCGTCGCTGCTGCGGGCGGATGCGGTGATGACGACGTCTGCAATAGTGGCGCCAGCCTCGGAGGCGAAATCAGGGGAGAGTTCGGCGGCCTTCGCTACGTAGGGGAGGAGATCGGAGAAGGAGGAGGAAATGGCGTCGATGGAGAAGGAGAGAGGCCAGAAGGAGGCGTTGAATGAGGATGGAATCGAACGAAGGAAGTCGAGGATGGCGGATTTGGGATCGCGAGGGGTGTTGGCGTTGGTGGTGTTATTTTCTCGTCTTGTTGGTAGGGGCATTTCGAATCTGAGAGCCATTTCATTTCACTGCTCTCCCTCTGCTCTCCCTCTCCCAATCTCTCTCTCCCTCCCATTTCACGTGCATAATATTTCCACCTCCACCTTCTCTACCAGTTGTCTCCACAGAACTCAATCCTCTCCAAGGCAACACCCCCAATCTCTTCTTCTCCAAACCCTAAATTTCTTCCACACCTTCTTATTATTATTGAAGATTTCTCCTCGATCCCATGGTAGTCTGCAAATGCCACAAGGTACAATTCCCAATCTCAGCATCACATACTCCCAGTCCCTTTCTTCCAAATTTCAGATCTCTCTCTGTATCCTCTTATTTCCCCCTTTCTCTGTTTGATCTTGGTTCTGATTGAATTCAAACTTTGCGAGAAATGGGTGCATCACCGTTGTGTGCTTTTGCAATGATTTAGAGTAATTTTGATGCTTATGCTGCTCTGTTTGGTCATGGATTTGTTGATTTTGATTTGGAGACGAGTGAGATAAGATAAGATTTTGATTTGATTTTGATTTGGTGACGAAGATGGTTCAAGAAAGAGAAAACCCAAAAGAAAAAGGATCCTAATGCACCTAAGAGAGCTATGTCTGGTTTCATGTTTTTCTCACAAACTGAATGAGAAGTAAGTTGTTCTTTGGTACACAACACCAGATTTTGCTGCCTGCTAACATTAATCTGACTACAAAAATTTATACTGTTGCTAATCAATTTTAAAATTGAGAAATTTCATTGTACAGTGATACTATTTAACCAGTTGTGTTTTCTTTTTATTTAATTTTGCATATCAGTAATTTCGATCAAATTTTTGTATTCTAACCTTGGCGGGATCATTGGGTTTTCTTCCTATTTACTGAAATTTTTGTTCTCTCATTGTTTGTGTCCGATCTTAAAGTTTCATGACAACGTTCAAGTTATTAACTTATTATGGCTGTATGCATGCAGAATCTAAAGAGAGACACTCCTGGATTGTCGTTTACTGATGTAGGAAGGGCTCTTGGAGAGAGGTGGAAGAAAATGACAGGCATGTGTCTTTTAACGTGCGCTTTTACTTTGATTTGCACCAGTTGTCATAGGACAGTGGGACTAAAACACTAGTAATTGTGCAAATGCATAAATATAGCCAACATGAGCAGATCCTTGGTAGAAACAGATTATGTATGCATATGCATGTATTTGCAGAGTTCTGCATATTTTCAAATGGTCATGGGTAGTGCAAGTTGACCATTTGTAGGTGTCCAATGTCCATGTGTATCTGATTGTCATTGTCCCTGTTGCAACATGCACAAGCATAATTATGATTACAGATAGTCTAATTTTTAAATCGTGCATGTTTCTCCTTTTTAGGTTTACATGGTTACATATATGTCATCCATTTGGAACGCGTATGCATAAACTAGATACAAGGTTTATATGGTTGAGTTTGTATATGTACTTGAACTATATAGATTGAGGGTGTATTTTTGTACAATTAATAACACACTCTGGATTTTGTAAATATATATCCATTTGATGAAATTGGGTACTGTAAGAGTTACAATTTAGTGCATAACATATTCAACTTTCAAGGATTACTTTAGAAAATTCAAAAAAAAAGAAAAAAAGCTTTGAAGTTTGAAGTATGGTTTTAGGATTGAAAGATGTAAGCAGAGGAACTATTGCCAACTGAGTGATAACTCAATTTCAAACAGTTATTCTCCTGTGTCTGCTATTTCATTCATGAAAGGTCTCACTTTCCCATGCTATTAAGTAGGTCTTCCATCCTTAAATTAAGTTTTGGCTTGGTTGACCTCTGATTGGAGAACAAGTGAACATCCAAGGAGCAGCACAGGGAATGACCCTTGATGGCCTCATGGGAGGTCAGGACATTTAAGGGTATGTGAGGATTTGCTACCTTTGTTAGCAGAAAGGATCAAATAGTTACATAGGAAAGTGTTGATTGGTTCAGAAAGCAATACATATAAGTTCTGAGAGCTTTTTTTTTTTTTTTTTTTGCCACAAAAATATGGGGAAAAAAATCCAAAAATCGATAAATACTAGAAAATGTCATAGTTGGTGATTCTAGTTATTTATTGGACCCTCTATGCAAGTCCTTTATCACTGAATCTGTTAGGGTTCAGTTGTTTCATTCCAATAGAGGTCAAAATTTATACAAATAGACATCAATTTGACACAGCTTGAGTTAGTAGGTCCATCGGATTGTTAACCCTGAGGTTTTGATTATAAAAATAATAGACAAAAGAATATAATGGACTGGACACTGTGATTCTCACATTACCATTACACCGTTGAGATCTCTGAAATAAATAGAAACATCATTCGTGATTGGTGGGAACAGACGAACCAGAGGGGCACTTTGATTGATATTGCGGATGTACAGCAGCTGAATGGTGATAGGCTGGAAGAGATGATTGCTACATTTGGTGGGTTTGATCTTGTCATTGGTGGCAGTCCTTGCAATAATTTGACAGGTAGCAACAGAGTCAGCAGAGATGGGCTCGAGGGTAAGGACTCTGCTCTTTTCTTTGACTATTTCCGCATTTTGCCTATGTAATCTTCTTTTGTTTAGTACAGTTTATCGTAAAGCTAAAAAAAAAAAAAAAGTCCTCAAGGGTGGCCATAGATCTCTTCCCCAACTTGTTGATCCTTCTTTGTGCACATGTTAATCCTGCTTTCCATTTTCTTTTGGTTAGTCCACACTGTTGGTACGAAAGCCAAAGCAAGTGGAAAGAATGATATACCAAGAAATTGATCCTTGGGTAGAAGGGGATGTTCAGGATTGTCACCAAGCTGAGCAGCTCCTAATTATCATTTCAATATTAGAAAGTTTCAAATAGAATTTCTTTGTACCCATGGTTCCTACGTTTTTGTAATGGGAGGAAACCTCCTTGTTTGACTTCTAGAGGTGAAGATAAGATGAAGGGAGTCAAGGGGTGCACGTGAATCAGTGGACCTCACGTGCAAGTAGTTGTGTAAGTGTTACCCAAAACCAGGCTAGGGTAGGAATACTCTAAGTATGTAATGTAGGCCTTCCCTTGTTATCAGTGGCTTGGTTTTTGTCCCTATTTTCTTGTTTGCTCTTTGCATGTTTCCACATGCTTTTAAAAAAATTTGATGCAAATTGTGATCCAATGGTGTGACTAAAGTTTATGACCCTAGCAAGTTGAACACATTCTCTGTCTAGCATTATGTATGACCTCCTTACTTTTTTGCTTTAAATTTCTGAATTTATTTTGACCTTTTATTAACAGGTATGGAAATGCAAATGTATGGAAGACTTTCACAGATCTTTTAGTGGCTTCTTTTATATTTCTAAGGTCCTCACATACTTTTAGTGACCACTTATTGCCTTCTGTAGGAATCTATCATCGTACTATCTTGGTGGTGCCATTCCTATTGAGTTGTCACGAATTGGTAACTTGGATACTTTGTAAGTAGCCACTGACTATAGAAAAATCTAGCTGCTTCACTATACTAGTCTTCCTCTGAATGTACAAGGATGTTTTGTTCAGGGACATTTCTAATAACAAGATTGGTGGGTCAATTCCAGCTTCCCTTGGAGACCTTGAACATCTTCTAAAACTGTGAGTTTTATACTGAAAAGTGAGAACCACTTGTGCTCATGCTTTATTTTCTTTGTTGACCTCCTTGTTTTGTTGTAGAGATTTGAGCAACAACCATCTAGTCGGATATATCCCAGCCGAATTTGGAAATCTAAGGAGTGTAATGCAGATGTAAGCCATCTCAATTAAAGCTTGAACAATAAATTCTAATAATTCTAAGGTATCTCTCTGTTTTAAACCCAACCATTTTCTTCTGGATATTTTGGATGGCAGAGATCTTGCAGATAATCATCTGTCGGGCCCAATTCCTCAGGAAATTGGTCAGCTACAGAATCTGATCTTATTGTGAGTCCAAACTTTTCTTGCTATGAAATCTTGATGTTTTCCATTTGTTGAGGATTAAACTATTCTTCTTTCTGTTGTTCATACCCCGTCACATTTTTTTAGTCAATTTATAGAAAATGGGCTAAATGTTGAGGTATCCCTTAACAATTTCTCTTGGGCTAAATGTTTTGGCAGGAAACTAGAAAATAACAATTTGTCTGGAGACGTTCTCCCACTAATCAACTGCTTTAGTCTTTCTGTCCTGTAAGTTCTGAGTTATATGATTTATTCACTTTGGAAAAGGTTAGAACTTGTGTACTTACAGCATGCAACTTTTGTATCTGAACAGAAATGCGTCCTACAACAACCTCGCTGGTGATATTCCTACTGGAAACAATTTCTCAAGGTTCTCACAAGATAGGTGAGGAAAATTTCCCTTATAGGGCAACCATAATTGAAACTAAGTGTCTTTCTTCTCTGGTGTCCGAGACGAAAAAAAAAAAAAAACTGATTACACATATCTGTGCCTCTTTATGGAACAAAATGGGCTATTTTTAGGATAGGTCTCTGCCTAATGTTTCCAGTGGCTTCAGTTTGAGGCCATTCTTAAATGAAGTTTAACTTAGAACTCTCAGAGAGTTTCTGGTTGTCTCCCTAAATAATGGTTTTGGCAGAAAATTTTGGTGATGGTACCCTCTATTGAATTGGCAGTGCATTTAATGTGTTATAGCAAATTAAAACCCCATTAGTTCACCCCAAAAGAAAATGTGGAAACTGCATCGATTTTTCTGTTTACCGTAAAAAACTGATCATGAGTGTCTCAGGTACGACCTGAATGAAGTATTGTTAATTTATTTTGGAAGACTGGAATGTGCCTCAGTTCTTCTATCTAAATTCTTAGTTGGTGATTGAAATCATCTTGCGTGCAGCTTCTTAGGCAATCCTGGTCTCTGTGGCTACTGGCTGAATTCTCCTTGTCATTTGCCTCATCCTCCACAGAGAGGTAAAATTGACTTGCAGCTGTAAACTAATCCTCTGATTTCATAGGATAATTTTCTTGTTCTACCTAATTTACCTTGGAGAATACTTGAATGTGATATGGTACACTTGTAAGCATGATGTTTTTCCCTGTGGTAATGAACAGAATTTTTCATATTTTTTCTCATACACAACTTACAGCTTATGCCTTCTGTCTTTTCATTGGAGATGTAACCTACATTTGTATTTTGAATGGAATATACTAATATTCCCATTTTTTTATTATTATGTAAATGCAGCTTCAATTTCTAAGGTGGCCATTTTGGCAATCGCTTTAGGCGCCCTTGTGATCCTACTTCTTATTTTAGTAGCAGCATGCAGACCATACAATCCAAATTCTTTTCCTGAATGTTCCCCAGACAAACCAGGTAGTTTCCCAGTCTTTTTGACATTAATACATACATACACACACTATATATATCCGTTCTTTAAATACTGGAGTTGTAAGCCTAAACTATATGGTGTGATGTATAGAAATAAGTTACTAATGACTTGCATGAATGGCTTCAGAAATACGACATCGTCATTTTGGTCTGAGTTTTCTTTGATTGATATCTACATCTAGTTTGTCATTAGAAATGTTAGGTTCTTTGGTCTTAAAACATTGGTAAGACAATTCTTTTGAGGTCTGCCATTCTTGAATATGTCCTGTTGAAAGGGTTCATAATCCTGATGGTGATAGAAGGAACTTATTATTAGCTTATTAGAACTATCAATCTACATTTGCACAAGAGGCATTCATGCATGAGGCCTGGTCTGGACTACCCTACCATGGATTAGCCATATCCCAAATCACATTAGCCAGATGCTCCTAGCCACTGATAGCAGGACTTGAAAACAAAAGTCTAGTGGTTCACAATGGAGGAAAAACTCAACTAATATCTCAAATGATTTTATACATGCGTGGCACACGTATGGAAGTGTGATGTTTTATATAATTAGCTTAGCTTTCACTTGGGAGTTGGGACATGCATTCCATAAGGGCACATGTTTATTGTGATGAAAGAGAAGATTGTTCCCATGAATTTCTATGAAATTTGCTCAGTATCATGCAGGTGATGCCATATGTAGTATCTTTGTTACTCTCCAATGATTAGCATTTTTTCTATCCATCTCATCCTGATTTTTTTTTTATTTTTTATTTTCATGTTTGTTGCTGCAGTTAATATCCCTCCAAAGCTTGTGATTCTCCACATGAACATGGCTCTTCATGTGTACGATGACATCATGAGAATGACAGAGAATCTGAGTGAGAAGTATATCATTGGGTGTGGTGCATCAAGCACTGTGTACAAATGTGTGCTAAAGAACTGCAAACCTGTTGCAATCAAGAAGCTTTACTCTCACTACCCGCGGTGCCTCAAGGAGTTTGAGACTGAGCTGGAGACCGTTGGGAGCATCAAGCATCGGAATCTGGTCAGCCTCCAAGGGTATTCTTTGTCACCCTCTGGTCAGCCTCCATTCTATGTGACCCTGCATTGTTTTTTCATGATATCTAACATGAATTTGCATGTGATGTAGTTGTATCAAGATCAGTATGATTTGTACTTGGGGTTTGCGTTTCTGCCCCTATCTCATGATATTGCTGACCACTTATTGCCTTCTGTAGGAATCTATCATCGAATTATCTTGGTGGTGCCATTCCTATTGAGTTGTCACGAATTGGTAACTTGGATACTTTGTAAGTAGCCACTGACTATAGAAAAATCTAGCTGCTTCACTATACTACCTGTCTTCCTCTGAATGTACGAGGATGTTTTGTTCAGGGACATTTCTAATAACAAGATTGGTGGGTCAATTCCAGCTTCTCTTGGAGACCTTGAACATCTTCTAAAACTGGTGGAATATAGTGTAATTTGTTGGGTTTTTTTTTTTTTTATGAAACGATAGCATTGGTTGTTAGTAAATGGATGGTTAGGATTTATTTAAATGTTTGAAAGAGATTTTGATGGTGTTAATACATGCCCTTTACGAAGGGGGTCCGGGGGTATCCCCCGGCGGGGGTCGAGCTGTCCGGTCAGCTCGCGGGGGCCCAGGGGGCAGCGCCCCCGGCGGGGGTTCGGGGCAGCGCCCCCGAAAAAAAAAAAAGGAAACCGATACAAATCTATTTTTTTTTTTGAAAAAATTAAAAGTATTAGCGACCGCCAATGGCGGTCGCTAATACTTTCTAAAAGTATTTGTTGAGTATTAGCGACCGCCAATGGCGGTCGCTAATATTATTTAAAATTATTTTTAATCGAGTATTAGCGACCGCCAATGGCGGTCGCTAATACTTAGCGACCGTCAATTGCGGTCGCTAATAACCTTTAGAGACGAGGTTTTCACGGCGGCTACTAAGCGGTCGCTAGGCGGTCGCTAAAGAGTATTAGCGACCGCCAAGAGACTTTTAGCGACGGCTACTGGCGGCCGCTAAAAGTCATTTTTCTAGTAGTGTATATCTCTCATGTCTATATATAGCCCTTAGGCTAATGGGTGATGAGATCTCTATTCAAATTCGAATTGAGAGATGATTATGATCAATCTCTCTTAATTTAAATTTGAATGTAGATATGATAAAGAGATAAAGAGTTGGATAAAACTCAAGTTATCCTTATCCATATCACCATGAGACTCCTTGTGAGGGGTGTATCTTTGTGAGTGGGGTCCATCCACATGTAAACACAAGTGGGTCCCATCACAAATGCCAACAAAAATACAAATGAAGAAACAAATCCTAATGTTAGAAAGTTAGTATAATTAGTAATGCAATGTATGCTATGCTATGCAGAAAATTCCTAAAAATATCTAGAATGCAATACTGAAAGTATGCATGATTTCGACCTATTCTAATGAAACTTAAAACCAATTTTGATGGATGAAATCTAAACTATAATGATGAATGAATTAAACAAAAAAAATGGAAGAGAAAATTTTTTTAAAAGTTAGGCATGGATGAATATGACCTATATGCTAAGACATGCAGAATTTCTGTACATAGATGGGTTTGACCAATAGTTTTCAAGCCACTTGTTCACCTTCTTCCCGAAAGTACTTTTGCTGAAATTTTGGGACATGAAACCACACTAATTAAACTTCAGTTTCTCTAAGTATCATTGAAAAATATTGAGATTTGGTCTGGTTTTAATAGGCAAACTTTGGACCAAAAACCTGTCCTTTTCCGCCCGTTTGCGTGAGATTTCCACACTGCTCTTTTTCTTCAGTGTGCCCTAAAACGTTGAGGGAGCACGATCTCGTATATGTCCTCTTGCATGATAAAATCATGGTCGTTTGGGAAGGTGGCCCTGCACCAACTAGCAAACCACCACCTATGTATTTTAGAAAGTGAGAAGAAAGAGATAAGAGAAAACACAGCTATTGTTGGAAAGGGGATATAAATGCAGTGCCACTATGCCAATGGGTGAATAGTAACGTATCCATTGTAAGCACAAGAAAATTGTGTCCGATGGAGGATAAGAGTGCCGTTCTAGCTCATGTCGCTCAAAAAGACAAAGTGACTGTTTTGGTCCATCAATTTTTTTTTTTTTTTGAGAGAGTTTTGGGTCATAATTAAGTGATAATCTTTCTAACCATCACAGTATCTTACATCTGAGCAATTCGCTCACGTGTGTATTTGATTTTTTTTTTTTTTTTATTGTTACAAGGGCACCCTCTGTACATTCCATTCAATTAGTTGGAATATTTTATTTAAATATATATATAATGCTATTATTTAAAGAATTTATAAATACTTTAGAAAATATATCTTGGGAAGTATTATCTCGTTTTACAATTTTCTTAATTAAGAGATTTTATAATATCAATGCTACTTACTAAACTTTTGACGCCGTTAAATTACCATATGTACAGAGATAACTGATCCATGATTGGGAAAGAATCTTCGATACAATAAAGTTAAAAGTATTATACAAACTGAACGGTGCGAATTTAGTTGATTCAAGCCCGTACGTCACTCTATTTTTCCACATGCACAATAAACATCATACTTAAAATAAAAAAATTTCCTCGGTTCTTGAACATTCTTTTTTTTTTTAAAAACGACGGCGAAGACCTTTATTTATACTTATACACAAGATTAAGTCACATGTCACTAAACGAACTTGACTACTTTAATAACATCCATACAACTCTATCAAATAACCATATACTTATATGGAGTTGAATTATCATAATTCTGACATCGTTAAATTACCATATATTTGGAGATAACAGATTCATGATGGAAAAGAATGTCCAATACTTAAACGTATTATATAAACTGGACGGTGCGAATATAATTGATTCAAGCCCGCGTGTCATTTAATTTCATCACATACACGATAAAACATAATACTTAAAATAGAATCTCTACCTCGATTGTGGAACATTCTTTTTGTTTTAAACTAGCAAAACCAGTGCATAACCACGAAACCACAAAATGCACAGACTGATATAAATTATTTTTAATAAATTTATTAATTAGTAAACTTGTGAGTCCTTTTTTTGTTGCTAATTTGATCTTTATGTTTTTTTCCAAATGTTTTATTTTTAGGTGAGGCATGAATTGATTAAGAAAGATCAAATGATCATAGACCTAACAAATTGACCTAATATATTTAAGTAGGACCAAGATAAATGGGGTCTATCATCTCTATTCTAACTGTTCATAAAATCATATGATGCGGGCTGTGACCCATTAATTAATTGATAAAGATCAAATGACCAAATGATCATAGACCTCTCAAATTGACCAAACCTAACCTACTTAAGTGGGACCCCCAAGATGAATGAGGTCCACCATCTCCATTCTAACCGTTCATAAAACCATATGATGCGAGATGGGACCCATGAATTGATTTAAAAAGATCAAATGATCGTAGACCTAACAAATTGACCTAATATATTTAACTGGGACCCAGATGAATGGAGTCCACCATCTTTATTCTAACCATCTATAAAATCAAATGATGCCGGCCGGGACCCATTAATTGATTGATAAAGATCAAATGATCAAATGATATAAAGATGGTGGACCCCATTCATCTGGGTCCCACTTAAAAATATTTGGTCAATTTGTTAGGTCTACGATCATTTGATCCTTTGATCTTTCTTAATCAATTCATGGGTCCCATCCCGCATAATACGATTTTATGGACGGTTAGAATAGAGATGGTGGACCCCATTCATCTGGGGGGTTCCACTTAAATAGGTTAGGTTTGGTTAATTTGTGATGTCTATGATCATTTGATCTTTATCAATCAATTCATGGGTTCCAGCCCGCATCATATGGTTTTATGAACGGTTAGAATGGAGACGGTGGATCCCATTCATCCGGGTCCCACTTAAAAATTTTGGTCAATTTGTTAGGTCAATGGAAGGGTGTGATTGGAATGTTATATATATTAGGAAATGATGGAGAGTTGTGGGCAGAATGGAAGGGTGTGATTGGAATTTTTGGGTGTCCCTGCCACGAATAACCTTGTTGGGACACCATTCTTGGCTGTATATTAGGAAATGATGGAGAGTTGTAGGTGGAATGGAAGGGTGTGATTGGAATTCTTGGGTGTCCTCTCTGCCAAGTGTCCCTGCCACGTGTCCCTCTCAAAGACATGCCAAGTGTCATCCTCCAGGAATCCTCACAAAGCATATACATCCATTTAGTAATATAGATGTCGGTGAAGACCTTTATTTATACTTATGGATAAGTTTAAGTCACCTGTGACTCAACGAGCCGAGTACTCTAAAAACTTTGATACAACTTTACCAAATAACCTTGTAACTATCCATGATATTCTAAAATGCTCTATAAACTATCATAATTTTTACCGAGTTGAATTATCATATTTTTGACATCATTAAATTACCATATATTTGTAGATAACGGATCTATGAATGGAAAGGAATGGCCAATACTATGAAGTCAAAAGTATTGTACAAACTGGAAAATGAAAATTTGCTGGCTTCTGGAACCTTCCTTTTTACATAATAAGAGCGAAGCGAAGACCTTTATTTATACTTATACAATGAGTAGACAAGATTAAGTCACATGTCACTTAACGAACGTACCACTCCAAAAACTTTCATACAACTCTATCAAATAACGTTATACTTATCCATGATATTCTAAAATAATCTATAAAATAGAGAATATCTAGAGTCTCTTAGAATCATTTAGACCCTTTAAGATCTCCATCCACAAAGATTTGCTTATCACCTCTTTATCATTCATGAATTTGCACATTGACGCATCATTTTAGGATGAATTAGGGGTTTAATTAGGTGAATTGAATTATTATTCATCTAATTCCATCATTTTATATATTTTCACATAGGAACCTGAATTTTCATATTTCTCATACATTTTCTGCATTAACTTAGAATGTTTTACAAATTTTCTCCGAAGAGTCCCAGTTGGAGTAGAACTCTGTCCGGATATGTCCCGCTTCAATATGGGCTCTTCAGTATTTGATGTGTTGAATTAGAATGTGTAGAAAATTTGAATTGCAGGCCTCTGTCATAAAACCCACTTTCAAGTACACATAGTCATCTTGTGCCCTGCATTGCTGAATTGAAGCTTGAAAAGAAGTAAATTGAAGAATTCACCATATGGATCCCACACAAGCCATGTGCAAATCAATCAAAGGAGGGGTCCACTCATCATGTCAGTTGAAGAGTCCTGACTATAGTAGAAGACTTCTCATAGGACCCACTATTCAAGCAGATGAAATGTCCCACATGGCAGGGTCCGCAGTAGTTGTAAATTTGAAATTATTAATGGATAATTCAAAGAGTACAGTTCTGATTGGAACGAAAGAAGAAGAGTTTTATTCATCCACATCTCATCTCCTTTCGAAAATGAAAGTTGTGCAGAGATATAATCCATTGCAAATCAAATTTTAAAAGTTAATCATGTTTTTCTCAGGATAACTCATCTTCAAATGTCCACAACTTTCAATTTGACCAAAGGATCGATGAAGTTTACCTACCGTGCTTATTCAGAGTAGATATTCGTGGAGCCTAAGAATGCGAAAATCAGAGCTATATATATTGACAAAGTTATGGGCTAGGAGATTTTCATATTAATTTTTAGACGAGATTGCAATTAAATCCACACCGTTGATAATCAATTGCTGGACATCCCTTGTGGGACCCCATCTAAAGATTAGCTAAGCCATCCAGAGGTTTCCAGAAGCTTCCACCTCATTCAAATTCAAAAGGGATAAGAGATATACCTTATTATTGAAGATAAATCAAATTTGCATAGAAGGTGTCTCGATTCGGTGTATCTGTAAGATAACCAGAGTTATAATAGGAACCCAAAGAAAGCATACGAGAGACACTCCCTCCCTTAGACGTCCACTATTACTCTCTCTCCTCTTTCTCTTCTTTCCTTAATCAATAGAATTTAAGAGTTATTTTTGGATATTCTGGAGCCCTGTTTCAGAAATTAGGATTTTTAGAAGAGAGATTTCTAATAGACTATTGTACAAGGAGATGCTATCAATGAAATTACTTATGGACTGGCTAGATTTCCGAATTAGAGCACACAGATGAAGCTAAGCAGATCTTTGATTTAATCTATATTATTTTTCTATTACTTTCTTGTCTCTTATAAATGCATGCTTTATTAGAATAATAGATCTGTCTTCATGCCTTAGGAAGCCTCTATTTTGATTCTAATGAAAATAGTTTGATGATTTATACTTATTTTGATAGATTATGCTTAGGGCTGAGATCCTTTGATAGTTTATGCTTAATTTGATGAGTAATGCTTGTAACTTTTCATTCTTTTGTAAGGTGAAGGAGTCTTGGATCGTGACCTTATTCTTTTTATTAAAAAATAATTTTTGCGAAAGACAAATCCTCCGGATCCGAAACATTGATTTGTTTCTGATCTAAGTTATTTTGAGACAAAGAATATAATAATTGCATGGATGGACTGATTATCTTGCTTAGTGGATTCTAAACGCTCTGATCTGTTTTATATATTTGATTAGTTTGTGTTTCTGAATTCTTTTACTTTATTCTTGGCTCTCAATTATTTATTAATCTTTGAATTAAAAAAAACTAGATCTAAAATTTTAAATTAGTAGTGCTCTATGTGGGATCGACCTGTAATAGTCATTATCTCAACAAGACAACTGTACACTTGCAGTAGTATTAAAAGACCGAATTTAATTTTACATCATCCCACCACTTAGACGATGATGAACCATAAGTAAATCCATAAAGGGTGGACCCTACCATTGAATATCTCATCGCCTCACCTATGTGCGCCATGGGCCATGACTCATGAGCACATGGCAAGTAGCTTTTTAACACCTATTATACCAAGATTTAGGTTTTATGTCGAAATATTTAAAAAAAAAAAAAAAGAAGGTCAAACTAATTGAAATAAAGATTTAGTCCAAACATGATCAATTAATCATTTGCTTATGTCACACTTTATCATCACTATCATCAATAAAACCTTGTGTTATAAACCTTCGGCAGATATTGTTCTCCTACGAACAACTAAATAGGCAGTCCAGTTATGTGGGCCCAACTTGGGCCACCTTTGATTAGTGCAAGCAGCCCTTTCTCACTCTATATTCCCCAATGATATGGCAGCATCCCCGATTAAACTCCCATCAAGTCTTTATCTATCGTTGGATTGAATCTAAAAAAATCTATTGTTAAAAGCCATTGAACCTTAGGTTATTTTATAATGGGCATTAGAAGTTATAATATATTGATTTGGAAATATAATGGAGATATATTAGACTATGTTTAGAATTTGAGAGCATTTTGAGATGGTGTCAATATTCTAGTGATGCATGAGATTCAAAGAGCCAGCCATGACTTTCAGAGAAGCCTACTCCACTTGGAGGACAAGCAGTAAAATGATAATGGTTGAGTCATTGGCATATATGGTCGTCCTTGACTCAATGTTCCCAAGTCACTCGGGTGAGTTGATAAGTGTTAAATATTACATATTTTACCCTTCATTAGTCCGGGTTTTATCAGCATTTCATATGCATATCATTTGCTTTACACAAAGATTTTATCATTATCATATTAAACGGATTATCGGATTATCATGCATAAATCCAATTATTTATAGTGCATTTTAATGTAATTTCTCTTGTGTAGGTGGACCCCACGACTACTCAACCTTCCGGCTAGTGTCCCGATGCATCAAGAAGAGATTTCAATAAAGAAGTTACACAAAGAAATCTTGGTGAAGTATTGAAGAATTCCAAAATAAGAGAAGAAGACTTTAAGGATAAAAGAAGTCATTTTCTAACACAAAGTAGTAGTTGGTGTATTGGTTAGAACTTGGGTTCTTAACCTCTCCACCAATCAAAGCTTGCCATGGCACAAATCCATGTGAAATGATATGAGCCAATCAAAAGCCTCCAAAATGAAGGACCAGAAAAAGCACATATATTTTTGGAAGGAAAGTTTGTTGCAACCAATCAAATGGAAGCAATCCTTTTGAATGAAAATGAACCGATCAAATGTCTTCAAAATTTCTATAAATTGGAATGTTTTTGTAAAGAAGAGGGGATCTTTTGGCAAGTTAGCCTTTTAGCAATTTTATTTTACCTTCTCTATACTTTTAGAATGTAATTAGGAGCTTCTTTGTAACTAATCTAGAGAGAGTGTGTAATTGAAGATCATTAATGAAGATTTGGAGCTCTTTCTTGATGTTTAGTGGCTAAAGCTCATGGATTAGGCTCTCCTTTTGAAGCTAACTAATGTGATTAATTCAATTCCATGCATATTTTAGTTTAAATTCCCTACTCGTGCCTTAATTGATTAGTAGATTTTAGAGCTAGTTGTGCTAATCTCTCTCATTTCCCATGCTCTATCTCTACACTTGATGCTCGGATAATCTCAATTGATGCTTTGTAGTTTGATTAAGTTATCTCACATAGCATGCTCTAGAGCCCTTATAATTGATCTTTTGTAGCTTGATTTTGATGATTTATTGTTAGGGTAGCTAGATGATGATCTAAGATCTTGGCCTTTGATTTTCTTTTACTTTGATCTTCATTGTTATATCATCCAATCTAATTAGGCAAGAGATTGTTAATTGGATTGTAGATTTGGGAATTGAATTAGAACATGCATTGTTTGAATTAATTACATACTTAGTGGATTTTGGATTGCCTAATCTATTATTCTTATTGTTGTTAATTTTAATCCTTATTTGAATTGTTATTTTCACTTTTAGATTGTTAGATCTACATCTCACATAACTTGTTTTAAAATCCTACACATTTCACACCACATCTTTACCTTAAATCTTCCATTTTCACCACCATTCACACACTAGTTTAGTGTAGCTTGTTAGATTAGCTTAGATCTAATTCACTTCATATTTTTAGATTGTTAATTAATTATTTACATTGCATAGTTTAATAGTTTTAATTGTTTACTTCAATTGTTTATATTAGCTATATCTTAGTTCAATTCTACTTAAATTGGATTCATTGCTTGTTCCATCCTCTCTTCGTGGGATCGATAATCCGGACTCTTTAGTCCTTTACTACTTGACGACACCGTAGTCTTGCGGTTAAAAGTTGCACATATAAGTGTCGACCAAGTTCTTGGCGCCGCTGCCGGGGAGAGGCATTGAAAAGCTTTGAATTTCATAGAGTTGAACTCATTTTTAGCTTAGTGTACTTTTTTATCTTTCCTTTATTTTCCTTGCAGATTCTACACATTATTTGTGTTTGTTTCGTAGGGAATTCCTCACTTGGAGCAAAGGAAAGTGGAAAAGTGCATTAAAGAACTTGAAGATTTTACTTGCTTTCTTAGTTTAGAATTAGTTTAGACATTTATTTTCTTTCTTAGTTGGTTGTATTAGGTATTTATTTTCAAGGCATTGTAATAATTTTGGTTGCGAGTCGGCCCGTGACCCATTTACTTTACTTTACACACTTTACTTACATTAAGTAGTTAGTTGTTTAGTAGAATTGCAATAAATTGCTTGTAGGGAAGGAGGACGGTTGGACTATACCGTCGCGACCCCTCACATTCGTACCGGAAATTGGTGTCCGTGGTGTGAGTCGACGACAACCGATTCGTCCCCTGAAATAAATCGGGAGGTTTGCATTTCCTAACCCCCGCGAATCCCTTGCAAGTGGGTTTACTTTGTTTGTTGTTCCTTACTTTGTAGTGTAATTATTTTAAATACACTTGTAATCTGGTGCACTACTAGTAAAATCCCAACAAGATAAGGATTCGGATTTCATCACTGTTTCCTTGCCCTTAGGATTTCATCTTAATTCTCACTTAGTTTAGAACCAATAAACTATAATAAAATTGAGTAGAAACGTGACCTTAGGTTACGAGCTCACTAGGGAAGACCACCGCGATTGTATTAATTGTGTGCCTTGGCAGATTTTCTAGTGCCTAAGCAAACCTTGTCCCTTGGCTACCAACTTGCCAAATAGGAAGACAACTTTGTTGTTCGAGGAGTTGATTTTTAAGAGGAGCCTTCGCCTAGCGCGTCGAGATCCCACCATATACATGTGGGTTAACTAGCCAGAATTTTCGTTTCATAGGTCCAAGTTGGAGGCCAGAGTGTCATCTTCACAGTTAGGAGCTGTCTAGAATTCTTTTAGGTAACCTTAGTTTAGATTAGCTTTTTATTTAGTTTTAAAATTTTTTGTTATGTTGCATTCATTTCATTGAGCGGACCATTGCATTGCTAGGTTAGTCACAGTTGTATGTGAGTGTGGATACGTGATCAAGGCCGATTAGTGAGGATTGATTACCTTGCTTTACCCGCCCCACCAATAGTACCTACAATGGCTGCCCAAAACCCGCAACAAAGGACCCTCAATGAACTATTTACACCATTTTCATCAACTTCACATAGTTGTATAGTTTTGCCAGAAAAAAATGCGGACCAATTTGAAATCCGGCCCGCCACCATCAACATGTCACCAAAATTTCATAGATCTGAGTGTGAGCAGCTCTATATCCATTTAAACAAATTCCTGACCATCTGCCACACGTTTAGAAATCAAAATTTGAATAGTGAAGCCGTGAAGGTCTATATCCATTTAAACAAATTCCTGACCATCTGCCACACGTTTAGAAATCAAAATTTGAATAGTGAAGCCGTGAAGCTTAGGTTGTTTTCCCTCTCACTAGAAGATCATGCAGCTGCCTAGCTGAATTCCTTGACTCCAAACTCCATTACCACCTGTGATGAGCTTGTCAAAAAGTTTATGTCCAAATTTTTCTCAGTGAGTAAAACTGAGCAGTTTAGGAGTGCAATCAGGAACTTTAGGGAATGACTCGAGGAAGAGTGTGCCGAAACCTGGGAGAGATTCCATGACCTATTAATCAAATGCCCACATCACGGGATTGACAAAGGAGAGTTTATACATTTCTTTTATTGAGGCCTTACGAACCCCCAGCATATCTTGATTGAATCAATGCACAAAGGAGAATTCATGAATCAGATTACCGATTAAGCATATGAATTCTTTGTCAAGCTTGCGAAAAATTCACAAAACTGGAGCAGTAATAGAAAAGATTTGGAGAGAGATGAGACAGGGATCCAGAAACTGGGAATGTACAACATCAAACAGGACCCTGAATTGAAAAATGTGATGACCAGTTTAGTTCAAGGAGTGGAAAATTTGAGCAAAAAGATAGGATCTATGTTTGTAATGTCATGCCAACCCACCCCTCAGCAACATGAGCCCACCTTGAGAAGTATGAGTG
Organism: Litsea cubeba; assembly: GCA_012931725.1. NCBI lineage: Eukaryota > Viridiplantae > Streptophyta > Magnoliopsida > Laurales > Lauraceae > Litsea > Litsea cubeba. The sequence goes on from WHSA01000725.1 coordinate 44,029, forward strand.
AACCGCAACATGTTTGTGTGTTATGCTATAGTTGTGAGCACATGGTTGAGAGTTGCCCTAATCTGCCATTTGTCAAGGCCGAACAAGCCAATGCGCTGAATTCCTATGGAAACTTTCGGAAACTAACGATTACCACTTTCAGTCAGACCTACCACCCAGACAATAAGTTCCACCCCAATTTTTCGTATTGTCAATCCGAGCCTATTTAGTCCCATGGAGGTCAACCAGGATTCCAGCCACAGTAGCTTAGGCAGCAATACCAGCAACTTGCTCAAGCCAATCATCCTATGGTTCCTCATCCTCAGCAACCCATACAGTAGAATCAGTTCCAACCACAGAACCAATGTAAGGCACTAGTCCCATATCAGATGCCTAACTACTCTACACCAGAACAAACTCCTCAGCAATCCTCTCATCTGGAGAACCTGTTATCCAAATTCATTCAAATCCAAGAGCAGACTAACCAGGCCTAGAACCAGTTTATTGCAAAATAAGAGGTCCAATTAGGTCAGCTCACCTTCCAATTGTCTGAGAGAGAAAATGGCCATTTCCTGAGCCAAACCATTCCTAATCCGAAAGGACAGCCCAATCAGCCTAGAGGCCAGTGTTCGGTAGAGAGTAATGAGCATGTGCATGTTATCCATACTCTGAGATCAGGAAAGATTGTTGACAATAGAGTTGAGTTGTCTGAAGAGGATCAAAGAGAGAAGATTTTTTTAGGAAAACCAGAGAGTTTGAGGAAAGTTGTCGAACCCTAGAGAGAGAATTTGAAGAAAGATTTGAAAGAAAGAGAAAAGGAGAAAGAGAGAGAAGAATCCATGCCAAGAGGAGAGCCACAGAGAGAGAAGATTCAGAAGCCCATTGTAGTTGAACCATCATCTTTAAAAATGGTATTAGAGCACCATTCATACACCGATTAAAGGAGACTAGGAAGAAGGATCACTTTGAGGGAATATTAGAAGTTTTCAAAAATATCCAGATAAACATACCCCTCCTTGATGCCATAAAGCAAATCCCTTCGTACTCCAAGGTTTTAAAAGACCTGACCACTGTCAAGTGGAAAACATCAGTACCCAGAACCGCTTGATGACAGCCCAAGCATCAGGCTTGATCCAGCAGACCATTGCACCCAAATACAAAGACCCTGGCTGCCCTACCATTACCATTTAGATAGGAGACTCTATCATATAGAGGTGTCTCCATGATCTTGGGGCAAGTGTGAATTTACTGCCGTACTCCATGTACACGCAGTTGGGCCTAGGAGGACTGAAGAAGACTGGTATTACCATTTGTCCTGCTGATCGGTCAGTCAAGTATCCAAAATGTGTGGTTGAAGATGTGATCGTGAAAGTTAATGATTTTATTTTCCAGTTGATTTGTGGTTTTAGATACTGAACCAGTGGCAGCCCCCGACCAACATATTCCTGTCATTCTCGGTCGACAATTCTTGCAACATCAGATGCAGTGAAATACAGGAATGAGGTTATGACACTTAGTTTCGGGAACATGAAGTTGGAGTTGAATGTTTTTCGTAACGGACTCCAAACATCGGACCTAGATGATGATGAGGAAGTGAACATGATTGACACATTAGTTGATCAAACGGTTCAATCATCATGTTACACAGATCCGCTGGAGGAATGTCTGGCTCACTTCAATGCCGACATAGACATCGACGGGTCCATATGCGAAGTTTATACATTATTGGATTAGGCCCAGCCGATGGATGTTAGCCAATGGAAACAGAAAATTGAACCTACCTTTACATCCACCTCTGAATCTAAGGTCGAAAAAGAATCAGTTATTATTGAGCCACCCAAGTTAGAATTGAAACCATTATCCAAGAATTTAAAGTATGCTTACTTAGGGCCCTCTACTAGCAACCCAGTAATTATTGCCTCAAACCTTGAGGAAGAGCAGGAAAAGAAAATACTAGATGTGCTAAAAGACCATCAGAGTGCCCTAAGTTGGACCATCTTGGACATTAAAAGAATCGGTCCCTCATAGTTATGCACCAGATTCATCTAGAAGAAGGTGCCAAACCATCCTACGAACCTTCAATCCATTCCGACGTTGCAGTTGAACTTTTGAATCCAAGAGATGGTAGCACATTTCAAGTGAATGGGCACGGATTAAAAGAGTATCTTAAGTTTGTGGATCCTGATTGCTGAGAAGGTCCTTCTTGTGGGCCCAGGATAGATTGACCTCATACACTGTTAATTGCGTCTGGCTGAAGACGTTAAACTTAGCGCTTGTTGGGAGGCAACCCAATATACCTGTGTGTCGGCACCCCATGGTGAGAAATTTTAATTTACCTTCCTTGTCCTATTTTATTTCTGTTATGCATAAACATTGGGGATAATGTTTAAGATAGGTTTGGGGGTGAGGCACTGCATTTCATGTATTGCATTTTTTATGTACATAAGTTATTTTGTTTTCCATTTATACCAAAAACCCTAAAAATTTGAAAATTTTCCAAAATCACTAAAAATCTGAAAAAGATTTCAAAAATTGTCCACGGATCTAAGCTTGAAGAGTTGTCATAGATACAAGTTCTATAACTTTTTTACACATTTGGCCACATGAATGTAGTCCAAGAGAAGAGCAAATCACTTCTGAGAGACCCGAAAGAATCATTAGTGGAGACTAAAACCCATTGAGCAATTGAGCCTATCTATATCGGTATGGGTGAGGACTCTTCTGCGCTATTCCTAAGTAGAATGAAGAGCTACACCTAGAGCTTCTTAGTCCAGCACTTTCGATCTCATAAGTGTTATTCCTTGTTCTAACCATAGAGGTGACATCAAAATGCGAAGAAATCTTGACTTGTAGCTTATGATGCATTTTTCGAATTTAGGGGAAGATGATAGGCATTCTAAAAACCAATGGCCAAATTTTGAACTCACCTATTACATTTTATACCCTTAGCAGCCCTCTTGACCCTATTTTACAAGAAACCTTCCTTTATTGTCCCAAGCCTCATCACCTACATATATATAATCCTTTTTTACCTATTGTTTTTTAGAAGGTTAGAGATACATGAAGAAATGAAGGATTTGAGTATTAATGATGAAGACTTCACATGAGCTACCAAAATATAGATGTTCTATAAAGGGATGACAAATGAATAAAGGAATTTGAAAGTTGAAAAAAAAAAGAAAAAAAAGAAAAGAGAGAAATGAGAACCAAAGGAAAAGAAAAAGATATGGGAAACTAAAGAAAAGCAAGCACCAAAAAGAGATGGAGTGGAATAAAGAACACAAAGTAAAAGGAAGAAGTGAAGACAGTGGAAGACCTTCCTATGAAGACTTAAAGGCCCTTACCTTCTCAAGAACACTTAGCCACATTTAACCCTTATCCTACCTATTAACCCTAACCCCATTACAAACTATGAAAGACCTATTGGATCCTAAGAAAGGTTAGGTGCTGAATGAGTGAGAAGTTGAGTGAGCATTTCCACATTCTATTGGTTATATCTTATTTTTTTGAGATCAATCCTTCTATACATAAGCTCCGTTCTTCATTAATTATGTGAGTCATTAGCCTTGTTCATACTCACATGCTGAGAGTTAGTCAGTAAAATATGTGCGCTTCCATTGTTGAGAGTATGACTTATAAGGTTGTAGTCAAGGCGAAATGTATTCCGAAGGAGATTAAGGTTGTGTGAGCTTCGACTTGAAGATTACATGATTATTGGCTAAATACACACACATGCACAGTGGGACTTAGGTATTGACAGTCATATCTTCAGGAGTTGGCTAGTATTCCTAACTCAGTACTCATGATTCATATTAGCTTGTTAGAGACTGTTGGACATCAAAAATATTTTCTTTCCAAAATAAAAAACAATCATGGGATTTATTCGCTGAAAACCCTCACAAGACAAAACTCGTCCACTAGGGTAAACCTAGGGCTTTAACGGCTTGTTACATGAGCTAAGTGCAACCGCGATTCCTGCGAAAGTGAGTTAAGATTTTTACCGTATTTTCTTCCATATAGTTTAGTTTTTCCTCATAGTTTTTGCTCGGGACTAGCAAAATGTAGATTTGGGGGTGTGATGAGTGTTAAATATTGCATATTTTACCATTCATTAGTCTGGATTTTAGTAGCATTTCATATGCGTATCATTTGCTTTACACAGAGATTTTATCATTATCACATTAAACGGATTATCGGGTTATTATGCATAAATCCGATTATTTATAGCGCATTTTAATGTAATTTCTCGTGTAGGTGGACCCCACAACTACCCAACCTTCCGGCTAGTATCCCGAGGCATCAAGAAGAGATTTCAATAAAGAAGTTATATGAAGAAATCTTAGTGAAGTGTTGAAGAATTCCAAAATAAGAGGATAAGACTTTAAGGATAAAATAAGTCATTTTTTAACACGAAGGAGTAGTTGGTGTATTGCTTAGAACTTCGGTTCCTATGAAATAGGTTATGGGTTCAAATCCCACTAATTATTAAAAATTTTTACATAGAATATATTTCATCAAACTCTAACCTCTCCGCCAATCAAAGCTTGCCATGGCACACCAAAATGAAGGACCAGAAAAAGCACATATATATTTGGAAGGAAAGTTTGTTGCAACCAATCAAATGGAAGCAATCCTTGTGAATGAAAATGAGCCAATCAAATGTCTTCAAAGTTTCCATAAATTGGAATGTTTTTATAAAGAAGACGGGATCTTTTGGCAAGTTAGCCTTTTAGCAATTTTATTTTACCTTCTCTATACTTTTAGATTGTAATTAGGAGCTTCTTTGTAACTAATCTAGAGAGAGTGTGTAATTGAAGATCATTAATGAAGATTTGGAGCTCTTTCTTAATGTTTAGTGGCTAAAGCTCATGGATTAGGCTCTCCTTTTGAAGCTAACTAATGTGATTAATTCAATTCCTTGCATATTTTAGTTTAAATTCCCTACTCGTGCCTTAATTAGTTAGTAGATTTTAGAGCTAGTTGTGCTAATCTCTCTCATTTCCCATGCTCTATCTCTACACTTGATGCTCGGATAATCTCAATTGATGCTTTGTAGTTTGATTAAGTTATCTCACATAGCATGCTCTAGAGCCCTTATAATTGATCTTTTGTAGCTTGATTTTGATGATTTATTGTTAGGGTAGCTAGATGATGATCTATGATCTTGGCCTTTGATTTTCTTTTACTTTGATCTTCATTGTTATATCATCCAATCTAATTAGGCAAGAGATTGCTAATTGGATTGTAGATTTGGGAATTGAATTAGAACATGCATTGTTTGAATTAATTACATACTTAGTGGATTTTGGATTGCCTAATCTATTATTCTTATTGTTGTTAATTTTAATCCTTATTTGATTTGTTATTTTCACTTTTAGATTGTTAGATCTACATCTCACATAACTTGTTTTAAAATCCTACACATTTCACACCACATCTTTACCTTAAATCTTCCATTTTCACCACCATTCACACACTAGTTTAGTGTAGCTTGTTAGATTAGCTTAGATCTAATTCACTTCATATTTTAAGATTGTTAATTAATTATTTAAATTGCATAGTTTAATAGTTTTAATTGTTTACTTTAATTGTTTATATTAGCTATATCTTAGTTCAATTCTACTTAAATTGGATTCATTGCTTGTTCCATCCTCTCTTCGTGGGATCGATAATCCGGACTCTTTAGTCCTGGCTGGGCGCCACCCCCTGGGCGCTACCCTCTAGGTGCCTACCCTTACGAGATAGGGTTTGGTTTTTGTTGCATCGTTTTCTCGTAGATTTGTTAATTGCATCATTAGCAGTTCGCATTAGGACATTCGCATCTATTACTGAAAATCCTAAGACTATTGTGCATTCATTGTGTTTTGTTGAAACCCTGACTGAATAGGGTAGGCAACACAAGTGTGGCGCCTCGGTGGACTGTTCCACCTTTGTGCACAATTTTTGATATTTCGCATTTAGTTCATTTAGAAACTGCATAGCAATGATATGTTTGCTTGTTTGATATGTTCTGAACTTCAAATTATCGTTTCTATAACACACCGTATCATTTGAATCGTAAAGTCATAAAAACCCAAAAAAAAATCATAAAACATATAACTACTTCTTCTCTTTCCTTACTCTCTAGTAAATTAGAGGAGAAACCAAAATCAAATTAAGAATTACAAAGAAAACCCAAAAATAGTAGGCAGATAGTCTATAGGTTATCAAATCTCGTGCCTAAGTAGGATAAACCCTAAAATATCATAATTAATTAACTTAAGAATTGCCAAATCATTGAGAACCCTAAAATTAACAATCTTAATTAATTTGGACTAAAATTGGATTAAGGAATCACTAAGATTGATTAGGGAACCCAAACTATTAGGATAGGTTCCTCCCCCTTGGAGCCTAGCTTGCATATTCACTAAAGGTCCATATTTGAAGATTAAACATAATTAATTAAGACTCTAATCTCACACTAATTGATACAGCAAACACCTCTAATCCAAAAAACTTTAAGACCCTAATTAATTCAGATTAAAAATAACTAAGAACTTCACAAACCTAAAACCTAAAACGCATCAATATGGGCGCCACCCCCTGGGTGCCCATCCTGCCAAGTCCACCTGGGCACCACTCCTTGCGCGCCCAGCCTATTCATTCATTCCTTAAGAAGCTCCACTTAAAATTTAATCTAATTAATTAAGACTTTAACCAACCCCAATTAATACACCATAATACTTTTAACTTAAAAGAACTGAAATCTTAATCATTTTAAATTCGAATTAACCTAAAAAATACAAAACCAACAAAAACACTAAAACATCCATCTGGGCGCCACCCCCGGGTGCCCTGCCTGCCAAGTCCTTCTGGGCGCCACCCTTGGGTGCCCTGCCTGCCAAGTCCATCTGGGGCACCACCCTCTAGGCGCCCAACATATCCTGTCACTAAGACACCCCAATTGAAACAAAACTTGAATCAACACATAATAAAACATTACTAACTTAAAAGACCTGAAACCTAAAATCAATCTAAACTTGAATTAATCTAAAACGAACACACAACACAAAACCAAGACAGACATTCACCTGGGCACCACTCCCTGGGCGCCCAACCTTCTAGTCCACCTGGGCACGACCCCTCGGCGCCCATCGTATCCGTTCACTAAGAAATTCCTAATTAAAACTTCCAATTAAACCAACCCGAATTAACACAATAAAACACTTTTAGACTTAAGAAACCTGAGACCCAAATCAATTAAACTTCCAATTAATTTAAAGAACATCGAATCAACTCAAACCACAAGGCACCTAGGCACCACCCCCCAGGTGCCTAGCCTGTCAATCCACCTGGGCACCACCCTCTGGGCGCCCAGCCTGTGAAGTCCACCTACACTACTCATTTCTTGGAAACCAATCAATTAAAAATAAAACCTAATTAATTGATACCTAATTCTTCCCCAACCAAATACGAAGAGACACCCTTCATCAAAATACATCAACTTCCATAAAAATCCAACTTCGAATCAACCTAGAAACACAAAACCAACCCGAACCTCAATTTAGTCACCCGAGCACCACCCTCTGGGTGCCCATCCTGTCAATCCACTTAGGCACAATCCCTTGGGCGCCTACCCTGCCCTTTTCTTGGAAACCATTCAATTAAAAATTAAACCTAATTAATTAAGACCTAATTTCATTCTCAACTGATCACGCGAATAAACACTCTCCATCAAATACACAGTCCTAACATCAATTCAAGCTTGAGTTGACCAAAGAATCAAAAAACCGACTAAACCCTAAAACACAGCCAGTCTGGGTGCCACCCCTTGGGCGCCCATCCTGCCAGATTCACCTGGGCACCACACCCTAGGCGTCCAGCCTACTCTTTTTCAAAAAAGCCCCAATTCATAACTTAGCTTAATTAATTAACACTCAAATCAATCACAATCAACATAATGAAACACTTTTAAACTTAAAACACTGAAAACTTAATCGATTCGGACTTAATACCCAAAACCCTTTGGAACTGACCAAACAACAAGGCATCCATCTGGGCACCACTCCTTGGGCACCCAGCTTATCAATCCACTTAGGCACCACTCCTTGGGCACCTAGCCCATCAATCCATCTGAGCACCATTCCCTGGGCGCCTAGCCCATCAATCCATCTGGGCGCCACCCCCTGGGCGCCCATCCTGCCAGATTCACCTAGGAACCACCCTCTTGGCGCCTAGCCTACACTTCGACCCTAACCCACCAACTCAACTAAAAATAAATAATTAACACCTTACAACTTAAACTAATTAGGAACAGAACCTAAAACAATCCTCGGACCCAAGGACCAGTAAGTAACTCCCATCTGGAATAGTTGAAAACCACAGGCAATACACCTGGGCACCACTCCCTAGGCGCCCATCCTAAATCCACCTGGGCACCACCCCCTGGGCGCCCATCCTACCACACTCACCTGGGCGCCACCCCTTTGGTGCCTATCCTCCCACTTGCACTAAAGCACGAATTCTTGATTTTATTTCAAAATCCGGTTCCGCGTCACTTTGACATTAGAACATCAGAGACGTAAAACAATCTCAGACATTTAAATTCATCAAGTAAAAACCCTTAGAATTCCGGAAAGGGATTGAAAATTTTGAAAAGCATAAACTGTCAGGATAGGCTCCACCCCTGGGTGCCAACCCTGTTTTAATCTCAAATTGTGATTTTTGACTACTTTTTGGAATTTCGATTTAAGTTGAAAATAACAGAACTTTAAAATATTTAAAACACATTAACAAGAACCTTAAAACATCCCTAAACCATTCTCAACCCAAAACATAACTCAAAACAATTCGAATCAATTAAGACCTCACCTAACAAACTGCTTAGGCGCAGGAACTATCAAACTTAGGCTATTTGCACCCTAGGAATAGATCGGATAAGCTCTTTAGGTAGCTTAGAGCATTAGGCTTCACCCCATCACTCTTCCTGTTTCGTTACGGAATTAGGAAAGCTGATGTACATGGGCGGTCTAGGAACTTAGGTTAGGGTTAATCCGATGATCAGTAATAAAGCATTAATTACGTAAATCCAAGCAAATCCCCTAGTTAGGCCCTTCTAGCCCAATACCAAAAATCCATAAAAATTATAAAACCAACAAGATAAACCCAAAAAGATTTTTCCTTTATTTCTTCCTCCACCTCAGGTGCCAGATATTTAATCAAACTTAATGATAAAAGGAAATGAAGAACTGGCCTATAAAATTGAATAAATGAGAATGATGAGATGAGATGAGTGATTTCACACACACTTTTTACTTTGGCCCATCGGCCACCCTTAAACAATCACGGCCCATCAGCCACCCTAAAACAAACACTGGCCCATCGGCCACCTCCAATCAATTACAGGACATCGGCCTTTCATTTTTATCACTCGTGTATCACACAAGAAAAACATAGAAATCACAAGTCAATGTCTCATTTGCATCATCATTTTGGTTTGAAAAGTTAGCCTTTAAGCCCTATTTTACCAAGGGATCTGAAGGAGGTACCCGGGAACGAGGCCAATCCTCTTCTTAAATACTTGGCACCTCCCCCCATTTATTTTTTTTTATTTTAGTTACTTTATTTTACTTGGATTTACTATGATTTCGCTATGTGAGGATTAACCTTTATTCGGACTTTAATTCATGACCCTGAACTGACCTATCATCAAAGAGACCCAAATTAATGTGACAGGACAACCGTCGTGTGTTACCGGTAGCACATTAGACGAGAGGAAGAACCCACCCACTTATTTTCTCCCAACATTTCTTCAGTTTCATCGAAAAACGGTGTTACGGCCGTTACCGTAGCTGGCTATCGTGATCCATTGATTTTGAGGGTAGTCGGAATCCTCATTTTCGATGTAAAATCTAAATAGCATATATAGATGAATGGAGATTCCCCACGCCAAATGCCTTTTCCTCCTGCGGGGCGGGGGCGGGGGAGGGGGGGGAGGGGTCGAAATTCACATCCGACAGTAAAGACTGAGGTAAAGGAGCTTGTGAGTATATCTTGTAACTGTTCGTGAACTCTTGATTTCTAGTTCATGGTTTTTCTCCCTGGATAGGGTTTCCACGCTAAATATTGTGTCTGCCTTCTTGTGATGTGTGATTGGTAGATAGCTAGTTCTTTATCTGAATGTTTATTTCCGTTGCATTGATTGGTTAAATTAAAACTAGTGATCCATTCTGGCAGCCTACAAAACCTTCACAACACATCATGAACATTTAGCTGAAGCTTACGTGGCATTGCGACCCGTAGTCCGTGGCCATCGGATTCCGTGTCGCACTCAACCTGTTCAGCATAAAGCGGTCATATCAAAGTCCATACTCAGGTCGGGACAAACCAAGATAATAAATATACAGAGCCGACAGTAACAGGTTGTTTATTTCTCAAGCATCTTCAAGTTACAAGTTATACAAGTGCATTAATTGACATCCCAAGCAAAAAGGCTAACAAAAGTCGTACAAGAATGACAAGCTAAGAACAATTACTACCCAGGTGTGTAATGTAACCCCGGTGTCAAGCAACTTCTACATGATATCATTGACACAACGAACCTGCAAAACTCGTGGCTCTATAGCCATTTGCACACGTACTATCTCGAGACAAAAACCTGATACCTAGAGCACCGAAGTATAGTATATCAGAGACGTCGGTCTAGCAGGTGACTGAGATAGACAAAATACATAATTAAATATATTGATAAATTAACTTGTGATAAACCATGACGTTTATTAAAAGATACAAGTGTCTACTCAAGTGTAAAACAGAAAAACATGATAAATCATTATTTTTAAACCATGGCTAACAAATCAGTGAAAATCCATGAACAAGACACAAAGCAGAAATACTACATGAATACTTAATAATATCATGATTGGGAAACCCACATTGAGCCTATCCTTCTCCATCATACATGATGATGAGAGTAAGCAAGACAAGACACGATCCCATGCCACACGTGGTGGTCAGAGTCAGGCCGTGGAACTGGAAAGCACGCTCAACATACAACCAATCTGCAGACAGTCCAAGTAACTTAAGGATTCCAGCCCAGCTGATTAGGCTGACTTGGTAGTCCAAGCTCAGTGGTGTCTACTCATATTCATAAATGAACAAGATAAAATATCCTCCGCCACGCGAGGTAGACGGAGCAAGCAAGAAGACAAGATAGCATAAGCTATTAGCATGTAAAAGCACAAGAAGTAGTCCCCTCAAGTTTCCTTGATCAAAATCTTTCAAGAAGCAAGGCTCAAAATCCATTAAAACACTGTAAGTGCAAAAAACATAACTCACAAGAAGAGGGGGGTGCCTGCACGGACTTATCCAAGGAGATTAGGAACACCGATGCCTGCGCCTGAAGCTTGAGAAAAGGAAGAAGAATAGAAGGTCAGAGGACCCTGGCCTGGGCGCGCAAGGCTCTCCGATGCCTAAGTCAGTATATGGACTGGACAGAGGATGGAGATTTTTGGGGAAGAAGGTGGCGTACCAGCGTGTATTGTATTCGTTGGCCTCTGTTGCTTGTGAACTGTTCTTGTGTTTATATAGAGGAAGAGAGGAGGCAAAGGGGTAGTTGACTGTCTTGTCATAGCCCACATTGCCAGGTAGTAGGGAGGAGCGATCCCATCATAGCCTACTTTTCTTTAATTGCAGTCCCATCGAGCCTTATCATGACGCTTTGGGAGCAGTGGACGGCGATCTGTCAGGAGATATGAGTTTTCCCCCCTTTCTCGTCACACAGGCCGTAGCGTGCTTGAGCGTCTGTGGGAGGACAGCTGTCAGTGCTCGGTACTCATTGATATGAGGCGCTTGGCCGAGATGGAGTGTCTCGCCGAGGTGAGGACCTGGCGGAGATGGATGATTTTAGCACTGTCGCCGAGCTGGGGAGCCGATGTCGGGGATGACTTGGCTTGGCTAAAGACTTCTGGAAAAGGTGCCGAGATGGAGCACTAGGCCGAAGTGGATCCTGCCGAGGTGAAGTGTCTGGCTGTGATGGAGCACTAGGCCGAAGTCTGCCGAAGTGGAGCAGTCTGGCATTGCTAAGGAGTGCATTGCCGAAGTAAGGGGAGTTGTGCACAGGAAGCGTGGAGCACGAGACTGAGCTTGCTGGGATGGACTTGCGCCTGGGATGGAGCATCTTGGCCAGGATTCTGACGAGTTCGGGAATTTCCCCACACAAACACAATATAAAAATCTAGCCATGTGCCATGTCAAGAAAAAAAGGGCTACTTGACAAGTGAGGACGAGCAAGCATATATATATAATCAACTACAAACATGAGGAGTGGTCCGCCCATATGTGTCTTGGTCGAGAAATACAAGAAATCATGATCCAAGCGGTTCTTGTAGTAAAACGAGTAAAACGAAGTATTTGGAATTAAAACGGTTTGATGTCAAAACGATATAAGAATTAACCACTAGATTTCAAGCACACGTCCCGAAGTCATATTAAAACCATTTCACGAGGTAGTAAAACTAGTCATTTTCTGTAAAACTAAACAAGGCCAGGCAAAACATGTGAAACTTATCAAATCAAGGACAATCTGAGGACATCAGGTATTTCCAAGTAAAAAAAGGTACATACTTGTAAAATTCTTAATCGGCCTCTGGTTTTTAAAACAAGTACACCATACATATGCTAAGACCGTATTAGTTGACCCGCTGTGTATTTGATGCATGAATGTTAGATTTTATAAATAAATCGGTTGCCCTCGAAGGAGGACGACATTCTAAGTTCCAAGTACACATTATCAAGTTGACTGCTCTTAGAATATCTTGGGTTTTCATCTCCACAGAATTCCACCCAAAAACACCCCTTTTTCAAGCTCTCGGTGAGCAGTCGACTAGCCGCCAGCTAACCGCTGAACCTCTGTCAGGAAAATTTTGCTCTCAGGAAATCTAACCGACCAAGGGTCTGTCACCTGTCAGCTGACCGCCACCTATCGGAAATTGTGTTTCAAGTTCTATTTCAAGTCCCTTTTTCTCCCTTTCAAAGGTATTCTTTGCTTGACATTCTACTGCATTCCCAAAGCCTACATGCTCTCCAAAACTTTCATTCTCCACCAATTTTAAAGCCAAAACTACCATTTTTCCATAAATCATCCATTTTCATAAATATAATTTTCAAGAAGTAGAATCAATAATTTAAACAAGAACTTCATAAAAGCTGAAACAAGAATCCATGAAATGACATTGAAAGTGTTAGGTTTTTGCAGGCTACCAGAATGGATCACTAGTTCTAATTTAATCAATCAATGCAGACAATCACACACCACAAGAAGGGCAGACAAAATATTTAGCGTGGAAACCCTATCCAGGGAGAAAACCACGAACCAGAATCAAGAGTTCACGAACAGTTACAAGATATACTCACAAGCTTCTTTACCTTAGTCTGTACTGTTAGGTTTTTGTTTATTGCAATTTGATGGATGCATCATTCATTTTATTCATCATTTGAATTCACACACATGCATTGATTTAGAAAATCTTGAAATCTTGATTTACACATGCATTGTTTTTAAATCTTGTAAATCATATGTTTCATGCATGTTTTGGTTTTAATCTTGGATGCATTCAATTTGAAAAAGAGTTTTATAAATCAAGCAAGCCTATGGTTTTAAAACTTTCTAATCTTTTTAGGCTTTTTATATTTCATGATTTTAAACCTCTTAGAATAATTTAAAATCATGTTTCCATGCTTGATTTAATGGCCCAAAAGAATCCCCTCAAGAACCACTTTAAAGAATGGAAAAAAAATGGGAATTCTGGTCCCAGGGTCGACCTGCAGTGTACCAGGTCGACCTGCCCATGGACCAGGTCGACCTGGCACACTGCAGGTCGACCGGGCAGAGGGCCGTTGGCTCTCCAACGGTCATATTTGTGACCGTTTGTATTCGGTCGACCGGGGATGGTATGGGGTCGACCGAAGACACGCTGATACTCACTTTTTGAGTATAAATATGAGTTCATTCCCATGAGAAAAGGGTTGAACATTTTGGAGCTTCTAAGCACTCTTTGAGGAGTTTGGAGAGAAGAAAAAGGGGATGAACTAAGAGAGATTAAGGGGTCATTAGTAAAGCTAAAGCTTGGATCATTAAGTTAAATCATCAAGTAAGCTTTACTTTTATTAATCATATGTTTTATGCTTTGAGTAAATTATTGGTAAATGATTTGTAGCATATAAACTATGATGTGTTAAATCCATTACCTTCATTCAATCTTTGTTTTAGATTGTGATGGATTTCTCACTTTGATTCAAACCAAGTTTTGTGTTAAAACTTTATAAATCATGTTTTGTTTAAAACCTTTGATTTGCTTTATAAACATGTTTCATTAACTTGTTTGAATCATCTTTGTTGTTTTCATTCATTTGAATCTTAAGTTAAACCTTTGTTTTTGAAAACAACATAGCATAGCACATGCATCACTTGATTAGGCTTAAACATTTACATTCAACTTGTGATCTTTTGATTTTTATATCATTAACAAGTTTGTAGTTGTTCAAGTGATTTGCATATAACTTCAATCAAATCTTTTTATGTGCATTAAACTTTTGAATTGCTTTAAGCATATATTTTGATTAAGCTTTAATTTTAATCTTGATTGAAGTTTTCACACACACACCTCATAAGCATTCATCTTTGTAATTCTTAGTGTGTTTGTGTGAGTTGTTTTACAATTTCATATCCGCCTATTTAGAGGTAATTTATTAGAGCTTAAATTGTAATCTCTTAGAGTGTTTTGTGAAGACACTTTCTTTGAGAGAAATCATTTTCTTGTAAGGTTATTGCTTAGCCATTTAAAAGCATTGTGTAAAGGTTGTTGTTTAGCCTAGAAAAACAACATTGTAAGGTTATTGCTTATCCTTGGAAAGCATATTGTAGAGGTTATTGCTTAGCCTTTTGAAAAGCATAATAGTGGAAATCCGGTGGGGTGTTGAGTCACAAGCCGGTAGTGGATGTAGGCATTGAGGCCGAACCACTATAAATCTTTGTGTAGTGGTGATTGCTTTTGTGGTGATTGTTTCGTTTAGCTTCCGCATTATGTATGTTAATCATCACATATGACTAGTTTGTTTTAAAGAAATTAAAATTTGTCATAATTAGTCATTAAGTGTAGCTCACCCTATTCACCCCCCCCCCCCTCTAGGATTAAGGGTCCCTCGGACTTTCAATTGGTATCAGAGCCTCGTGCTCTATTTTTAGGATCAAGTGTTTGGAACTCTTGATTAGGTGTAAAAACCTAGAGTTAAAACCCTAGTGTTGTGCCTCCATGAAAATCATAAGAATGGATTCCACTAGTTTAGACTTTGTAGATTCTTTGGTAGATTCTTCTAGACCCCTCCTTCTTCCCACTATTGGAGATTCAAACAATGAATTTAAAGAATCTCAATTTGAATTAAAAGAGGAAGAAATGATGAAAATGATAATGACATTGAAAAAGCTTATAGGATTTGTGCACATTATCCTTAGAGCTTTCTAAGAAGAATAGAAGATTAAAAGAAGAATCTAAAAGACTAAATCAAGAATTAGTCTCTTCAAAAGATGAACTTAGAGAAAAAGAAGAATTAATAAATTGTGCAGAATCTAAGTTCATGATCTCTTTGCATAATCTATCTAATATTAAAAAATGATCTAAGAGAATCAAAGATAGATTATGATAATCTTAATAAGGAAAATTCAAAACTAAGAGATCAATAAAAAGGCAAGATGAAAACATTAACAACCTAGAATCCAAGTTAACCATTTCTATGGAAAATTTATCTAATGCACAAATTAAGATAAAAACTCTAGAACTTGGATCTAATGTTATCAATGAAGTTAAATTTGAATTAAAACTTGCCCATGAAGAGCTAAACAAATTTAAGGGAATTGAAAATGAACTTACAAAAGTTAAAAATGAAAATTCAACCCTTAAAGAAACAAGTCACTCAACTTGAAACCTATAAATCAAAAGTATGAGTGCAAGTTTACCCAAAATGAAGAAAGATTTGAAAAGTTATTGAAATTGGGTAAATCTCAAAGAGATTAGGACGGGTCTTGGATATGATAGGAATATTACACATGACCCTAAATTCCACCAACACATTTGTGAAAGGTGAGTCCTCATTCTCTAGCACTCACACTTCTTTGCCCATGACTAAATGCAATTATTGTGGCATTGAAGGACATTTTAGGTTTGAGTGCAAACAAAGAAGAAGCTATGTGTCTAAACCCATCTTTGAACCAAGAAAGGCAAAATCAAATTCTATGATGGTTAAGACACTAAAAACCAAGGAAGACTCCAAGAAGACTAAACAAGTAAAACCTATTAAAAAGGAGTCTCCTAAAATAGATTCTAAAATGTTTAAACAAGTTAAACCAACTTTAAATGAATCTATAAATAAAAAGCTTCTCAATCTATCTCCCTTAAATCAAAACATGAAAGAACTTTTGAAGAAAGTTGCAAAGTTAAATATAAAATTCAAAAGTCAAATAAAGGGAGAAAATAAGAAGAAAAGAAAAATGGATCAATCCCCTAAGAAGAAAAGTCACCAACCTCAAAAGAGTAATCACCATCCTAAGCCAAATTTAGTTAAATCTAAACATCATGGTGATAAGTCTAAATTGGAAATTTATCAAGTCAAATCTCCAATAATTGGTAAGACTTTTAAGATGGACCTCAAAGACCAACCCTCCCAAGACCTTAGGTGGATTCCAAAAGTTATTTACATAGTCAATCCTTAAGGCCTTGGACCTCATTGACCAACCTATCCTTTATAGGTAAATCCTTTTGTTGGTCATATTGCATTTGCATTTTGTTCTTTCTTAGTTACTTTTATTAAAATGCAATGTTTATTAGTAATCAATTGATTTTGTCTTCATTGTACTTATCTAGTTACATATCATGGTTTTCAAAATCATTTGATTATCTTTTCAACATGTTAGATTTGCTTCTTGTTCATTTAGTTATATCTCTTGCAATTCTATACATGTTCAATTGATTATGGTTTCAAAGCTTTATTAGCTAGATCTTTCATAATCAATTGATATTGTAAAATCATTTGTTTGGATGTATTAGTAAGATTTGTTTTGAAAAACAAATGATTTGAAACAATTTAGTTTTTCCATAGATTTCTAAGTTATATTTTCATATGGAAAATTATTGTTTTGAAAAACCAACTTGTATGTGTTTCAAATAAGTTATATCTTTTAAAATGCAAGTTGAAAAAAATGTTATCTTCAAAATCATACTCTTTATGCTCATTGTTGGATTTTGTTTATTAAAATGATTTGAAGATTGTATGAATGGAAATGCTTTAAAACATTTTTAGTTATAAACATCAAAGCATGTTCCTTGTTTTCATTTCCTCATGCATTTAGTTATCTTAACTTAAATGGAAATGAATGTTGTTATAGGCAATTTGCATCTTTTAGTTTCATTCTTTTTATATGCAAATGTCTATTAGTTCTTGTATGGTTGCATTATTTGTTACATTTGTAGAAACCATACTAGAACTCTAAAATCCATCCCTTATACTTTCTAGTCATTTTTTTTGGATGGTTATGATTTTGATTCATGTGTATTTTTCTTATTGATATCATTCTTTATACATGTTTCAACTTCATAGTAGTGTGCTTGATCATATGAACCTCTTTGAAATCCATTCCTTGTATTTCTTAGTTATATCTATTGTTTGATGGATGTCTTAGATGTTGAATTCATATGATCTTGACACTTTGAAAATTGCATGCTTTACAAAGTTATATCATTTTAATGCAATTTATGATGCTCATCACTATGCTCATTAGTTATATCATTTAAAGTGATGAATATCCTTTTGTGATGCTTATTTTTGTAATTGTCACAATTTATTAGCATCATAATCTACATGTTGCCTCCTCTCATTGCACTTATTGGTATATCTCATGACCACCATACTTATGCATTCATAATCTTGGTTGGTTAATGGTTGAGGTAGGCTTCATGTTTGAACTTCATTTCACTCATCTTGCACATGATAGTCATATTTGATGAATGGATGAAATGATTTCAAAAATATTCATAGCATATGATTTACATAGTTATATTATTTGATGCTATGTTTAGTATATCCCAATGACCTTGCCCTTTACTTTGGTAATTTGATCATATTGAGCTTTATAGTCAAATATTATTATCAATTAAATCTAATCCTTCACTTGAAGTTAACCCTCAATTGGTTAAACCATCTTCTTTTTGTACCAAATAGTTATATTCTTGTCAAAAGTTTGACAAAAGGAGAATATGGATTGAGGGGGAGTGAAAAACTTCATAGGAAGTATTAGTTTTGATCAAATTCACCCTTGTATTGGCTCTGATATACCCTTATAAGCTTATCAACCATGCATGATAACCTGTTATATATTACATTTTTATTTCCTTTGTTAACAGGTGCTACTAAAAGGTATTTCCTTGTTTCATGTGTGTAGGTTCCCCTGTTCAATTGATACCTTTGCAATTTAATGGCAAAGGGGGAGAAAGTTCTCAAGGTTAATGGCAAAAGGGGAGAAAGAATTAAGGGGGAGAAAGTGCTAAAGGTGGAGAGAATGCACATCTTGCCAAAAGGAGAGTGCATGGTCAAAGGGGAGAAATGAAGAGAAGAAAGCTTGGAGCTAAAGAAGATGCTTGGTTAAGAAGAAAAGAAAGCTTGAAGGATGATCAAGCTCCAAGCATCAAGAAGAATGAAGAATGAAGCTAGAGCCCAAGCTAAATGAAGAAGCATCCAAAGAGATTTCAAGAATTGTCCAGCCAAGGAGGAGCTGAAGACTGTGTGTGAAGTCTTAGTGTTGAGCAAGGTTTGCCAACATATTGAAGGTTTGCCATCAAATTGCAAAGGGGGAGATTGTTAGGTTTTTGTTTATTGCAATTTGATGGATGCATCATTCATTTTATTCATCATTTGAATTCACACACATGCATTGATTTAGAAAATCTTGAAATCTTGATTTACACATGCATTGTTTTTAAATCTTGTAAATCATATGTTTCATGCATGTTTTGGTTTTAATCTTGGATGCATTCAATTTGAAAAAGAGTTTTATAAATCAAGCAAGCCTATGGTTTTAAAACTTTCTAATCATTTTAGGCTTTTTATATTTCATGATTTTAAACCTCTTAGAATAATTTAAAATCATGTTTCCATGCTTGATTTAATGGCCCAAAAGAATCCCCTCAAGAACCACTTTAAAGAATGGAAAAAAAATGGGAATTCTGGTCCCAGGGTCGACCTGCAGTGTACCAGGTCGACCTGCCCATGGACCAGGTCGACCTGGCACACTGCAGGTCGACCGGGCAGAGGGCCGTTGGCTCTCCAACGGTCATATTTGTGACCGTTTGTATTCGGTCGACCGGGGATGGTATGGGGTCGACCGAAGACACGCTGATACTCACTTTTTGAGTATAAATATGAGTTCATTCCCATGAGAAAAGGGTTGAACATTTTGGAGCTTCTAAGCACTCTTTGAGGAGTTTGGAGAGAAGAAAAAGGGGATGAACTAAGAGAGATTAAGGGGTCATTAGTAAAGCTAAAGCTTGGATCATTAAGTTAAATCATCAAGTAAGCTTTACTTTTATTAATCATATGTTTTATGCTTTGAGTAAATTATTGGTAAATGATTTGTAGCATATAAACTATGATGTGTTAAATCCATTACCTTCATTCAATCTTTGTTTTAGATTGTGATGGATTTCTCACTTTGATTCAAACCAAGTTTTGTGTTAAAACTTTATAAATCATGTTTTGTTAAAACCTTTGATTTGCTTTATAAACATGTTTCATTAACTTGTTTGAATCATCTTTGTTGTTTTCATTCATTTGAATCTTAAGTTAAACCTTTGTTTTTGAAAACAACATAGCATAGCACATGCATCACTTGATTAGGCTTAAACATTTACATTCAACTTGTGAACTTTTGATTTTCATATCATTAACAAGTTTGTAGTTGTTCAAGTGATTTGCATATAACTTCAATCAAATCTTTTTATGTGCATTAAACTTTTGAATTGCTTTAAGCATATATTTTGATTAAGCTTTAATTTTAATCTTGATTGAAGTTTTCACACACACACCTCATAAGCATTCATCTTTGTAATTCTTAGTGTGTTTGTGTGAGTTGTTTTACAATTTCATATCCGCCTATTTAGAGGCAATTTATTAGAGCTTAAATTGTAATCTCTTAGAGTGTTTTGTGAAGACACTTTCTTTGAGAGAAATCATTTTCTTGTAAGGTTATTGCTTAGCCATTTAAAAGCATTGTGTAAAGGTTGTTGTTTAGCCTAGAAAAACAACATTGTAAGGTTATTGCTTATCCTTGGAAAGCATATTGTAGAGGTTATTGCTTAGCCTTTTGAAAAGCATAATAGTGGAAATCCGGTGGGGTGTTGAGTCACAAGCCGGTAGTGGATGTAGGCATTGAGGCCGAACCACTATAAATCTTTGTGTAGTGGTGATTGCTTTTGTGGTGATTGTTTCGTTTAGCTTCCGCATTATGTATGTTAATCATCACATATGACTAGTTTGTTTTAAAGAAATTAAAATTTGTCATAATTAGTCATTAAGTGTAGCTCACCCTATTCACCCCCCCCCCCCTCTAGGATTAAGGGTCCCTCGGACTTTCATGTACCTCGACCTAAGGACTGTAGTTGTTTTTACAGAGAATCCACTAACACGACTTTCACAGTGCACCGTTCTCTTTATTTGACCTCCTCGTACCTTGTCAGTCAAGACGAACTATCTTTTACAAGAAAGCAGAAGCAACAATGACCTTCTAGAGCAGCCATTCAAAACGATCTCTCAATAGCTCTAGAGAATAATCTCTCTCTAAGATATCTTTGACTCAGATTAATGAGAGTGGTAAGCTTTAAGATTGAGAGCAAATTCGTGCCTTAGAACTAGTGCAAAAATAGGACTCAAATTGGGAAACAAAGTCTCAAAAGGAAACACTTTCGCAACAGAAAAGGAGACTTTCCCGAAATATTGCGCCTATCCAATCAATGGCCAGTGCATCCGATCGATCGGATAGCCCAAATAACTGGGGCATGTTTACAGTCCGATCGATTTGACAAAGGCTCTGATCAATCGGGCCTGGGAGTGTTTGCCCGGTCTTCTCTTTTTTCTTCTATTCTTTGCTTCAGCTCTTCCGGCGACACAACCACAGTCCATTCTAAATAAAATAGAAAATACAACTCAATGGACCCAGAGTTTTGTCCAACCCATGAATTAGCCAACAAAAAAATACTAACAAAGTGTGACTTGAAGTATACGTAATTGATGTTAATAACAAGATTAGTTAATAAACAAGATAAATCAAAGATGTGATAGATGAAAAACATGATTTATAAATAAAATGCCCAAAATAACTAGCATGCACAAGAGGCTAAATCAGTCAGTTGCCTTGGCCTCAAACACTCCAAGATTACTCATAGATCTCACCCATTAGACCTTAGCATACCTATTAAACAAAACCCCCAAAATATACTAAAAAATAACTCACAAATGGAAAAATATTCAAAGAAGAGGAACTAGGTCTTGCATGTTGAAATGCTAGGCCTCCAAGGGTTGCTCTAAGGATTGGTAAGGATTTGAGAAAGAAATGAGCAAGGGAAGAAGAGGAAGAGCTCACTTGAAACTTAGCTGAGTTTCTGCTATGGAACAGTGGAAAAATGGGGAAGAAAGGGCGTGGTCTCTATATATAAAGTCATGTGTGGGACCCACAACTAATAGCACTTCATGTGCTCGGAACCGAGCTTTCTAGGCATCGGATGGACTCGACGAAGAAGAGTAAAATGCTCAACATAAAATCTAGTTTTCATAAAGTATATTTTTAACATGGTTCTGGAATTTTGAAATTTGGGCCAAATTTCAATGTCTGGTGCTGGAAAATTTATTTTCTAGGCTTCGAATGGGAATAGGGCGAGCACAAAGTTGTTGGGGGCTAATTTGACCTATCAAAAGAAACCAAAATTGGAATTTTTCAAAATCAAGAACAATCCTCCCCACACTTACAGGTGTAACCCAAGGCATCCCAGGGCGTGATAGACTAGGTCCAAAGGCTCTCAAAATTCTCCAAAGCTATGGAAAGACTATTCTAATCCACACACCAACTCGATTAAATTCAAATCTCACTTAAAGAACTAACTCATGGGTAAAAAGGCACTAATCATTAAAATTAAGGGTCGGGGTCTTACACTGATCTTCTAACCGGCTCACCTTAATACGTGATTCTTCCAGTTGTGCAGTTAGAGAATAATTTTGAAATTCCATTTCTTTCAGCTTTAATGCTCTTTTAGGAAATTTCGTAGTCAATTTCATCATCAGAAAAATCATCTAAATCATCATCGGACTTAGATTCTCTGTTAGATGAGCCTTGCATTAAAGAGACAGTAGACAAAGTAATGAAAGCAACACATTTTTCACAATCATTATCCGAAGATTCAAGTTCACTCTTTTCCTCATCTGTATCCTCTTCCCAAGAAACCTTAAGAGCCTTACCTTTGTTATTTTCTTTTCTGTTGGCACACTTTGTAGCAGTGTGTCCATAACCTTGACATTCATGACATTGGATAGGCTTAGAAGATCCTTTTGATGGGTTCTTTACAGATTTTGGCACAAAATTTTCCTTTGTTGGTGCCTTATGGTTCTGTGAATCCTTCTTAGCCTTTTTATTCTTCCACATCTTCATGAGTTTTTTAACGAAGTATTTCTCAAACTCAGCGTCATTCGAGTCACACTTCGATTCAAAATCACTATTCGCATATTTGGAAGATTTGAGAGCAATTTCCTTGCCATTCTTAATTTGATAATGATTGGCTTCTTATGTCTGTAAATTTCCAACCAACTCTTTCACACTGAGGGAATTCAGATTTTGGTACTCCTCAATGGCAACTACCTTTAGATGAAACCTGTCTAGGAGTGACCTCAATATTTTCTTGACAATTTTGGGTACAGGTATAGGTTCTCCCAAATTAAAACTTGGTTTCACAATTTTACTCAATTTAGAATTGAACTCATCAAAAGTTTCAGAATCTTTCAAACGAATCGTCTCAAAAGCGGTTGTCAAGTTTTGGAGTTTGGTTTGCTTGACAGTGTCAGTTCCCTAGGACTAATTTGGTATTTCTACTTGTAAAGTCAAGTAGAGTAATGTCAAAAGGTCACTTATATTTTATTCATACTCTCCAACTTTTCCAACAAAAAGTCAAAAAGCAACAACAATTACTCACTAAAAGATAAAAAAAAACCTCATTTCCCATACCAAAAGTCAACAATATTCTATCTTCAATAATTAAAAATAAAATACCATCAAAACTCACTATATTTTTACTCATATTTTTTATTTCACTTCACTCCACTTGATTTTAAAAGTAAAGTGTCAAACTGTAATGAACAATCCTTAGCAAATCCCATGCCGCCTTGGCATTAGGGCACGCAGAAATCCTATGAAATTCTGCTGGGATAACTCCATTGTAGATTGCATTAATGGCCTTATTATTGTAATTAGACTTAGTCTTTTCAGCATTTGTAAATTGGGCTTTGGGTTTCAATTTAGTTTGCCTATCTACAACAATGGTGGGATCAATATATCCATCCTAAACGATGTCCCACACCTGATCGTCTATGGCCCTAAGGAATAAAATCATCCTTACTTTCTAGTAAGCATAATTGGTTCCGTCTAAGAGAAAGAGTTTGGTAGTAGACGTTTCTTCTCTATTGAAATCTATTAGAGAACACTGATTTATATATCACACAATAACTTAGTGCAACCCTCTCTGATACCAATTGAAAAAACCGGCCTTGACACAGGTAAGGTCCCAATAAACAGTTTTTTCTATTAGATTTCCAAACCAATGATTAAAACTAGTGATCAACCCTAATTCTAATTAAACACAATCACCACTAAAAGAAGGAGACACAAGGTTTATACGTGGAAAACTATACTTGAGAAAAAAACCACGGGCCTCATCGGTTAAGCCAACAGACGAAACCAAGCACTATAAACCGAAAGTTACAAGAAGTACTCATAACCCTTTACCAGTTGCAACTCAACCTAAGGCCTACTTTGATCTTGTCGACTACCTCGCCGTAAACCTTCACCATGCTTGAATCAGCCACCTTGAATGCCTCTTCAAGATGAATCTACTGCGAAAGAGTAGCAAAAGAACTCCAAAGACTCTGAACTTCAGCAAAACAACTTGATGAAGCTTTGGAGAATAAACAATCTCTCAATTGATCTCTAAGTTTTGGATGGGAGAGCAATATATAGGCTTTAATTCGTGCCTCGAGACTTGTAGAGCAAGTAGGACTCAAATTAGTATTCTGAGAGAAATCAGGAAACGGTTTTCCAGAGCAGGATTCTAATTTCGCACATGGTCCTCTCGAGCGCAGGAACTGCTCGAGCAGGGGTGGAGCATCCACTCGAGCGCCCATAGTAATTTATGTTTTTCTTGATTTTTCTTCTTTAATCTTCAATCTAGGCAATCCATCTATAAATACATTATACATTGTATTTTCGGCTTTGTCCATTTCCCTATGAATTAGCCAACACTCAAATAAAGCTTACAACATCTTTAAGAAGAATTGTAGAACTTTTTTTTCAATATGTTGTGCCAGTGGTTTAGCTATGATACTTTAGCTTGAGGACTCAGAATCGATCTTCGGGCATTTATGTGAAACTACTATGCCAACACCACTCAACCGTGAGTGTGTTGACAACTTTTTAATTTTCTCGTTCAAAGAGTTGGACAACATTGCAATAAATGTTCTTTCACATTTTCACGTATATACCTAGAGAGCATAGTCCCGCAATGACATTGAGTGGGAAGGCATACCAACACCACTGGGAGAAATATTGCATTTTGCATACGTGGAGAGCTTAGGATTCCTAATGGCTATTCATTCCAAATCCTTTTAGCAATTTCACATCCTCCCAGTTAAGTCATCAATTGTTTTCTGAGTTTCCCCAACAAAGAGGATCAACAATCATATTGAATCCGTAAAAAATTTTTCTGTGAAAGCTTATCCAAAAAAGTTTTCACAACAAAGACTTTGATTTTAGTAGGAACTTACAATAACAATAGTTTTTTTTTTTTAATAAAAATGAGAACTTATGAATCGGGACAATATTGGCTGATAGAGAACGACCAACATGTTCATATCGCCAAACAATTGATATCCTATTATTCCTAATCCCTCAAAAGAATATTTCAAATTTAACAAACAATAGTTCCATTCCAAAGTCGGTTATAAATACCAGAACATTCCTTGTGGGGAACAATAAGTTGTCCCACAGTATAAAGGTTTGGCTATTGAATTTAAGATAGGGTGTTTAAGGCCGGGTCGAGCCCGGCAGAGGCATATCCAAGTCTGGCCTGACTTTTAAAAACATAGGCTCAGGCCCCGCCTACACCCTAAATGGGCCATAAAGTCAAGCCCGAGCCCGCCCATTTAGTTAATAACCATGCCAGGCTGAACCAGGCTTTTGACCGATTATGTGGAATTTCTAGCCAATGCTTGGCCTAATTAAATTGGATTATATGCTCTCTTTATACGGGCAGAGCCGGGCCGGGATTTGAGCTTTGTTTCGCTTAATCCAAGCTTGACCCAATTAAATGGGCCCAAATTACATATCTAAGCCTGGCCTAAAGCAACCTGGGCCCGGAAAGGGCTTGGGCTGGCCTGGTCAATTGAACACCCCTAGTTTAAGATTGGTTTATGGTGTAAGTAGCAAGCCTCTCCACGTCAAGATCCCATAAGTGATAAATCAGCTAAAATTCAAATCTAACTACTGTCCCAGCGGCTCAATGCAACTTATCCAAAAAGATATTTGTAACCTTATAAAGAACTTCCAAAATCCGAAGGAAGACAATTTTAACGAGTCTTTCTTTTGCAACAACACCCTTACATTTTCTCACAACCTCAAAAAAGGCTTGAACTTTTTTTTTTTTTTTTACTTTTTTTAAACTAAAACCTCCCTTGACTAGAAATCAAACTGCATATAAAGTAATCACCTCCTCATTTTTTTTTTTGACCAATTTACCCAAAAAAAAAAAAAGGCAAACGATTTGAATGATCATTTTGCAAAATGCCCCTTCACAAACACTATTTTTTGGGATTTTATGTAGGAGGTCCACTGATTGGAACCAATCACATTTCGCACTATTTTGGACATTATTAAACTATTTGATTTTATCACATTTAGAAGTTTACACTAAGAGTTAGAATCATTTAATTGTTTGATATTATATTTTTTTCATCCACATCCAAGCCTTCTGCTCACCATGCCTGCCCTTGGTCATATGCATGTAGTTGCCTTGCTTAACTTGAGTTAATAAGATTTTTTAAGCTTAAACATTAGGGATGGGAACGGGTCGGGGTCGGGGTGGGTATGCCATCCCATCCCCGTCCCCGAACCCCATCCCCGCCCTCTTGATATTCAGGGATCCCGACCCCGAACCTGGCGGAGACGGGGATCACCCCGCCCCCATACGTCCCATCCCTATCCCCATCCCCGCAACATAATCTTGCACACTTAATACACCATATTGTATTTATATTTATATATGTGTATGTTTAATTGTTTATATATAAATATAAATTATTTATAAATATATATTATATATAAGTATGGAGGCGAGGATGGCAATACCATCCCCGCCCCATACCCAGTTCGGGGATTTTGAAAAATCACCGAACCCGAAAAGATCCCCCCCCAAACCAGCGAGTGAAATTGCCATCCCTACTTAAACAGAGGATAATATTATCATTTTTTTGTAAAAGTAAAAAATATAGGATTTTTTTTTTAGTATTTTCTCAATAAATAGCAGCCTTTTATTTTTTGGGTGAAATCCTCAATTTTGACATAAGACTACGGATCCTCTGTCATATTTATGATAGAGTTTCTCTATGAGGGATGCCTTGAACTCCAACTCCACTGTAGGGCCCACATGTTGATAATTAAGATCTTCATCTTGGATCCCATTCCCTTCGGGTGATATATCCTTGAATTTTAACTTAATAGGAGTGGGTTCCACTACTTATCTAGTACATCATGGAAAATGTGACTTGGCGCTGACATTAAGCTGAAATTTTGAGAATATTACTCAATATAGTACGGGAGGAGATGGGATTCAAGCTGAACTTTATAATTTTAGTAAGAACCACACAAAAGTCCAAAATCATTTTATCTAGAAGATTATACTAAAAAATATTAAAACTAGCCATTCCTCACGAAGGGTCTTCTAAAATTGTGGGGCACAAATTCTGTCTTACTGCTTGAAATTCTAAAGTCAGGGCCCACGTGCCAAAATCGCTCTTCCACAAAATTCAGGGCCCCAGTGCGCCCCACATATCTCCCTCCCAACTGCCACAGTAGAAAATAATATACAAAGGGAGCGCGCCAAACAATTTGATTTTGAGCAATGGCTGCAACGGCACTCCATCAACCTCTCCATTATTCTCCTCCATCCCTCCCACTCCCCAACACCCAAAATCTCATTTCAATTCCACTTCTTCTCATAAAGCAACATCTCCACCCCACAAACTCCATTCACACCTCTCTCTTCCTCCCACTCCCTCCACCTCGTTCAAAACAAAATCCACCCAACCAGCAAATGACCATCCAACATTCTCCACTCCGACGCCCTCGCCTCTGCGCTCCAGCGCTGCGCGGCGGCCGCTTCAGCCCGCGAAGGGACTCAAATCCACGCCCTCATCCTCCACCTCGGCCTCTCCCGCGACCTCTACCTTTCCAGCCAGCTCCTCTTCTTCTACTGCTCCTGCCGCCTCGTGGACGCTGCTCGTTCCATCTTCGACGCCACCCCTCAATCCCGTCTCAACCTTTTCTTCTGGAATATCATGATCCGAGCCTACACGGACTCTGGTCGATACGATGAGGCAATTGAATTCTTCTCCTATATGGTCTGCTCTGGTTTCCTTCCCAATCGATTCACATTTCCATTTGTCCTCAAGTCGTGTGCGTCCCTCCGCTGCCTCCACTTTGGCCGTGGGGTTCATGGGATGATGGTGGTCATGGGGTTCCAGCACGATGTCTTTGCGGCCAGCGCGCTGCTGGATTTTTACTCAAAATGCGGGTGTTTAGGTGATGCGCGTCAGTTTTTGACAGAATTCCGCAGAGAAACTTGGTGACCTGGAATTCCATGATTTTGGCCTATGCGCAGAATGGGTTTTGGGTAGAGGCTCTGAGAGTCCTGGATGGTGTTGGGGATGAGGCGGAAGTGAGTAGTTGGAATTCTCTCATTGCGGGTTGTGTGAACTATGGTGATGGGGGCTTGGCGTTGGCGATGCTTGGACGGATGCTTGGGTCGGGTCCTTTCTCAGTGAACCGAATTTGGCTACGTTCAATACTCTCCTCCCTGTGATTCCCACCATCAGTTTCTTTGGCTTGTTGAAGGAGTTCCATGGGTTTGTGATTAGGTGGCAGGGTGTAATAGTTATGGAGTCTGTGGATGATGAAAAGGTTGAAGTCTGCGATTACAGCTGGTTATGCCCACCATGGGTTTATGGTCTATTCGGCTCAGTTATTTGATGGGATTCGCTTGAAAACTAGCCATTTGTGGAATTCAGTGATTTCTGGATTCATTGATTCCAGGCAACCTGATGAAGCTTTCTGCCTCTTTCGTAAGATGGCAGTGCAAAAGAATGATGGCGAGTTTGAAACTCTCTCAAAGGTTTCCTTAACTTTACTCCTTCCTGAGTGCTCTCCATCATCGTTGACTAGTTTGGAGATTCATGGTCATGCTTATAGAAGAGGTTTGGAATGTGATACTTCAGTGAACAATGCTATCATAGCCATGTATGCGAGAAGAGGAGATTTAGAATTGTCTGACCGAGTATTTGAAAGGATGCCAGAAAAAGATGTTATTCTTGGAACACCATGGTTTCATGCTATGCCGGTGATCATGATTATGATCGGGCTTTCAGTCTTTTCCGCCAAATGCACTCCCATGATGTAAAACCTGATGAGTTCACTTTCAGCTCCATCCTCAATGGATGTGGGCACGCGGTGGCACTTCAGCAAGGGATGGGGATACATGGGTACATGATAAAGAGTGGATACTCCAAGATTATTATGTGTGGTCCAAAATGCTCTCCTGATATGTATGGGAAATGTGGGTGTGTCGAAGAAGCAGAAATGGTCTTTGATGAGATGACGCATAGAGATATTGTATCATGGAACACCATCATTTCTTGTTACAGCATCAATGCTCGAGACAGTGAGGCTTTCTCTTCTTCCAAGATATGCAAGAACACGGATGGAAGCCAAATCACATCACCTTTGTTTGCCCTCTTATCAGCGTGCAGCCGTGCGGGCTTGGTTGATGAGGTTTTACATTGTTTCCAAACCATGACTAGCAGCATGGGGTAACTCCTGATCTTGAACACTATGCGTGCATTGTTGACAGTCTAGGGAGAGTAGGTCGGCTTGATGAGGCCTACCAACTAATTGAAAGCATGCCTATTGTACCTGACCACTGCATTTGGGGTGCTCTTCTTAGTGGTTGTAGAATACATGGAAATGTTCATTTGGCCCGAAGTTGCAGCCAGCCATTTGATTGAATTGGAACCTCAGCATTCTGGGTATCGAGTGCTTCTATCCAACATCTATGCGGATGCTCGGAGATGGGATGATGTTGCCCGAGTCCGAGCGGGCATGAAAAATGAGGGGTGTGAACAAGTGTCCTGGCTGTAGTTGGCTTGATGTTGGCGGTGTGTTTCATACATTTTTTACAGCAGACAAAACACACATACAAGGCAGGACAATATACTTAACACTTGATGGGTTAACAAAGCAATTGAATGTAGAAGGTTATGTCCCTTTAAAGGATCCTGAATTCTTCTCTTTTGATCAGGATAATTAGTGTTTCAGGAAAGATAGCCAATATATACTTCTGAGGTTTATCTGGTTCTCTGTTTGCTTTTTTACCAATTGCAAATATGGCATGTTAGAAGAAAACCTGGAGGTTTTCTGCAACATACGCTAAACAGCTGATGGACTAATTATGTAAGGAAGTTTGAACATAAGAGGTCCAGTTAGTACAGGGAAAAGTTTTATGCTATATATAATGGGCCCAAGCAAAGGAAAAACAAATGTTTTCACTGGCCTGACTCAACTCATTCGAAATTTGGTCCTGTACCAACTCAAACCTTCCCCAATTGACATCCAGGAGGGCTCAGACCTTAACAATACTTTGAGAGAAAGCAATTATACATTTGCATTTGGGAGAAGTTGATGGGAACAAAATCAGTGTGCTTGAGGGAACACAGTTATTGTTCTGGGGAGATCTGTGGTGTCGTCGCGACTGGCGAGACACCTTTGTTGCCGACTTTGTGCACCTTTTCTTACTGGTGTATGTGGATATTCCTGTGAGGGACTGTCCATTCTTCCCCAAGGTAGAAATTGACGGTCTTGGAGTCGGTGGAGTTTGTTGTGCCTTCCGAATTGCCAAAATGCTATTAGCATTCCATGACATGTAAGCTCAGTTATTTATCTACAAATATGGGAAGCTCATGGTGTCATATCGCCTCTAAACGCTCAAATTAGGGCTGTAAGATCTTCTTTTACCCTTCCAATCAAATGTGAGTTCTGAGAGGTAGTTTATAGTTAAATGTGCTCAACTTCTCTTTGCATGTTGTATCTACGGCAATTTGACATATTGACATGTAGAAGTACCAATTTCAGGTAAATTTTGTTAAATTATGACCAATTTAAGTGCAAGCTTTTGGAACACAAGGGATTGGAAAAAAAACATCAAAGAGGTATATTGTTTCTTCTTTATTTGACATAATAGCTTGAGTTTTGAGGATAAACTTGGAGAGGAAAGCATTGTATTCTCTCTTATCTTTAAAGTCGGTTTTTGTCAAATTTGCCTCCTTATTTTTTTCCCCTTCTCATTGAAGCATTTTGATATCTTTATAAGGGAGTGATAATGAGTGTAAGAACTACCTATGAAGAGACAAGTGAGTTTTCTAGTGACCATAGGTTTTGCATCTAGATCAACTTTGTAAGTTCTTATCTTTTTGCACCGATTATGGATCAGTTAACTACTCATATTCAAGAGGCAGTACTTTGATATATATTGTTTTAGGATATAGTGATTGGAAGAATCGAGAGATGGTGTGAATTCAAAACTTAAGGGATGACTGGAGTCTTTTGCTAGAGTTGGATGGTCAAACTTGAGGGTTGCTTCTAGAGTGCTTTGTGATTGGAGCATACTAACAAAATTGAAGGAAAATATTTACAAGACAACGATTTAAACCAGCTACGACATTATAGGAGTTGAATATAGGTCAATCAAGAAACCAAAAACATGCAAAAATAAGTGAAGCAAAGATGAGAATGTTGAGATGGATCTGTAATAAAAACTTGGAAGATAGAATAAACATATGCGTGCATTTGAGAGCATTTAGCGGCAGTAGGTGATGAAATTGAGATACTCATTTAAGATGGTTTAGACATATCCAATGCAGGTCAAAAAATGCATCAATGAGGTAATGTTTTTCTATGAAGGTTGACGGCCCTTCAAGGAAACTGAGTAGGCGGAAGAGAATATGATGAAGTAATAAGGATAGATGTGTAGAATTGCAACCTATATGAGGACTTGGCCAAATGTTAGACTGGAGTTGCAAAACAAAAAATCATATAGCTCACTCAAACCTAGTTGAAATGGCTTAACGATGATGATCTTGGTGTTGCTTATAATTTTATTTGGATATTCTTGATTCTTAATGCCTACCTATTTGTGATTTTGTATTTCATTAGCAGATGGAAAAACTTTGCGCCCCAACAAAATGTACAAACATGAGAATGTCGTCAACTATTTTCCTGCGTTTTTGGGAATTAAAGCATCCTTCACTTCTCCAAATTACAAAAATGCAGAGCAAAGCCCAACTTACATGAGTATTAGCTGGAAGATTATCAGTGAAGACTGGAGACCTTTATCTGGTCAAAACACTTTTCCCATTGTTTCTTCTCCCTTCCAGGTCACCTGTTCCTATCTTTCTTTCCACTGTCATTCATTATTGCACCAGACATCTTCATCCTTCTCCCACCACTGTGTTGTTGAATAACTCATTGAGAATTTAATTAATGTATAAATTCATACCAATTCATCTGATTATTGTGGGTTCAATATGTTCGGGTTTCTGATCAATAAGAAGGTTAGAAAACTGGACATGTTGCATTCGTGTTGCCTTAACAAAGTAAACTATTTAATCATTCCATATGCAATTAATGCTTTCTTATTTTAAGATATTGTGGAGAGATTCAGATTAACATAGATTGACCATATCCTTACCCGTAGCAACTGGTTTTTGGAATACTGGTTATTTTATGAGTTGCGAGTTTTTCTGCCTAATGCAATTCTTCTGTGACCATTTTTTTTTATTTTTTGTCACCTTAAATTGAAGAAGCGGTCTATGAAAATGAGCTGGCTGCTGATGCAGAACATAATTTAGGAGGCATGCATTTGCAAGAGAATGCATCTGTCATGTGATCTTGTGTTCTAATCTTCACATCACTCACAAATATCCTTCACATTACCTGTAAGCATAGTATTAAATATCGGTCGATACCGGTTCATATTGGCCGATATGAACCGGTATCGGCTCATACCGGTACGATATATCGTGATATATCGGTATCGGCAAGATGGGGCAAACAATCCCCAAAATATCGGCTTATCTCGGGCGAGATAATATTCATCTCGACTTATCGATATATCGGCCGATATTTTCAATATATCGGGCCGAGATCCTTTAAAAACACCCAAAACCCTTTTTTTTTTTTTATTTTCTCCTCATCTTCATCTTCATCTTCATCTTCTTCTCCTCTCCTCTCATCTCCTTACTCCTTAAAGCAGCAGTCATACCTCCATCACACATTCACACATCCCTCTTGCATAATTTCTTCAAGAAAAAAAAAAGGTAAGAGAAAATCAAGGAGTGGGGAAAGGTACTCATGGTTATCATGGGGGTTATGTTGGCCAACAAGGTGCCATGTATGGACAGCATATGAATTATTCATATGACCCTAATTGGGTACCCCCCTTCACCAACACCGATAGTTTCTATCGAACAGCTATTAATTGAGCAAGGGAGGCTTCCCCCATCACCACATAATCCCCAACGACCTATATATGTCCCTCATAGTTATTTCATGTCATTTGTGTACGATACTACGATTACCAGCCATCTCAATCTATAGGGGATCAAGATAGTTCATCATCTTATCGCTAACAATTTGAATATGGTCATGGGTATGGTAGTGCTATGCAACGGTATGGAGCATATCTTTTTAACCAATACCGAAGAAATGATGATGATGATGATTATTATATTAATCATGGGCAACACTCTACTTGAAATTAGGCTGTTAATCTGTCATACGCTCATACTCATCAATCTCTCTCTCTAGTTTCTACTCTCTAGTCCCCTCTAATTTCAGGTAACTATGAACGTTTTGATGCCCAAGTGCTTTATGATTTATCTATCTTACGATCATGTTTCAGATTTTAATATGTTATCTTCATGGTCATGAATTTCACAACTTATTTGATGATTGAGTTAGTATTAAATGATGATTGATATGTTATCTTTATTTTCTTATATTTTACACTAATAAATTGATCATGAGCATCAATAATGGTTGCATTATATGAAATACTGGAGAAGAAAGTGAACAGCGACACAGACAGGACTCATAACTTAAGGTGACCGAGATTTTGATTTATTGTTGTTACTAATGAAAAAAAATTATTTTCCAGCATTTTCTAATATTATGGATTTTTTGGATATTTTTGCGAATTTTTTTGGATTAAAAAAAATCACACTGCGACGACCGCGACCGACCGATATCCGCGACGATACCGATATCATATCGGTTTTTCGGCCCGGCCAATACCGAGATCGAGACCGAGATTTTAAACCATGTCTGTAAGTATCACCCATTTTATAGTGCTTGATCTACTTTCTTATTTGCATGCTGTATTGGACTATTCCCAAACTTTTGTAGTGTTAGCAGGTGTAAAGGTTGAGCAACAGTTTTCCTAAGAAAGTTTACCTTGCCTTTGCATCTGGGCAACCACATTTCCTCTCTCCAATCCACCCCAAAAGAAAAAGAATGTTTTAAACCTCCCCTTTTTCTTTTTCTTTTTCTTTTTCCTTTTTCTTTTTCTTTGTCTGAAACCAGCTATGATAATGCTAAATGAGTCCTTAAACTGATTTTCAGGTGTGAGGAGGAAGTTTCAGATGGCATAAAAAAAGTCACCTCTTTCAGTAACAAAGTTGGCTAAAAGGTCTCCCTTGAAGTCTTCTGCGGCTTTATGCGTATTCCATTTATTGGTGAAAATGATTTTCTCAAGTATTTTCCTAGTAGAAAGCAGCCTTTCAGGCATCTTTGACATTCTTTAGATTGATGTTTTCTATCACAGATAGAAATGGGAGGATAAAATCTGCATATAGAAATATCAGATATGGAGTGGGAACTGGGAATCTTCATCAAGTTGCCTCTTATGTTTGACCATGAAAGAGAATGAACACTTGTGGATGGGCACTCTTAATAAACTCACGGAATTCCACCACAACTATAATCTTACAGTAAGCATTTTTTTGGTAAGCCTTTCAAGTGGAATTCAATGAGGCTTTCAAGTGGCCCACTAAAGAAAAATGAAAATAAAGGATGGCCTCTGTGCTTAGAGGCATCCGTCCTTATCTAGTTGTCTAGGGTTTGAACCTAGGCGGCTACCTTCCCTCACCCAAGAGTTGTCCTACCTTACCTAAGGGCTCACTCACCTCATCCGAAATCTACTTCCCTCATCAAAGGACTGAGGTCCCAGCCCCCCTCAGCTGGATAGAGAAAAAAAAAATGAAAAATGAAAATAGGCTCATAATGCAGATCTGCTGAGTGGGGTCTATTAGAAATAATTTAAACCTTACAAAAGAAATGCCCTAACGCATGCTTCGAGTTGACCCAGCAACTTTAGACTTTGAGAACCATGGGGATCTTATGGCTCCATATGGATAAACGGTGGGTGTTTGACGAACCATTCAATTTACTCCCTCTAACAAAAACAAGTCTCTTAATTCACTAGGAAAGTTAAAAGATTTCTATCATGATGTGAATAGTGATGGCAATAGAAAGGCTATATTTCTTAGACTTTGATTAGAATGATATAATAAGTATATGCTTATTGGATATAATAGAAAGGCGAAGCCCTTGCTCAAATAAGTGTCCTCCGCTGCCTTTGGGGATAAAATAACTCCTTTCGCTAATGCAATAACTTGACGGAGGGTTTGAAGGAATGGGAGGACTCGCTTGAACACTGTCTAATCAATCTTTTTATTAGAACCACCTTTTGCACTCGAAGGTTGTAGGTTTGAAACTGCACTACCATACTGGGACTACAAAGGAGTTCATCCATAAAGACTCTTGACCCGGAGGGATTAGTCCAGCCCAAAGGATTGAGAACCTCCGATAATTAAAAAAAAAAAATTCCAATAAAAAAGAACATCATTCACATGGACATTGTGTGTCAACAACCAAGTTTGAGATCCAAATTGACATTGAAATAGAATGTGCTCGATCGACTCCTCCCTACTGTAAAAAGGGGGACATGAGGCATGGACAATTGGGAATCTTGTTTTGAAGAAAGATCATATTGGGATGAATCTTAAACATTTCCAACAGAACATGATGACTGTTTTAGGAAGTAGAAGCCTCGATATTTCTCTAACTAACAGGACTCATATTATAATTACGTACAATTCTCTTTTCACTTTTCGTGGCGAGTCAAATATGAATAAGTAAAAAAACAAACGCGCACACAGGGGCGGATTCAGGCTTTGATGACCTGGGGCGACCGCCCCAGGTTGATTTTAAAATTTTCATTGATTTAAATGGGCCCTACATACATATTTGTCTAAATACTACACAATCGCCCCATGTCCGAAGCACATATGTTTAAATGGTAAATAATCGCCCCACCTAAATAAAAATTATGGATCTGCCCCTACGCGCACTTATATTTTTAAAGAATAAAGCAACTAAAACTTGAACTATTGCGCATCTCCCTCGACAATCAAACGAGGAAATATCCGCAATTTTACCACATCCTGTGCACGATTAGAATTACAGTTACAAAAAGAAAAAAAAAAAAAAAAAAGAAAGAAAACAAAACAATGAAGCCCGCTTGATAGAGCTCCTCATTAGAACATACAAGAGGCAATTAGCCAAAAGGGTCTGGTTAGCTTTTCACAAGACTAAGCCCCTGTTTCTTATCACTACTTTTTGCATCTAAATCTTTAAAGCGGGTGAAGATTTTCATAATAGATGTGTTGGAGATATGTGCAAGAAGACGTGAGCCATTAGATAATATTTTCTAGATTCCGTGGGCCTCAAATACAATATCCAAACCGTTAGATTTTTTTGGAGGCTAAACACAAATATGAGATTAGTTCTTAAGGCTTGATACCTTTTGGGTCTCGAGATATTTGCAAAATAAACATATATATATATATCAACTACTGATTAACATGCTCAATTTTGAATAAGTCTATAAGCAGTCATGTTTTTCTCATTTTCTATTATTTCTGCAATAGTAAATCACGATCTCAACCGTTGAAATTATTCCTAAGATCAAGCATGACTAGGACCAAGTTTCAATCGTTGGATCATCACCAGTGGGATGATGGATGGTACTCATTTTCAATCTTCCCTTGATTCAATTACCATTAAAGAGGAGATTATTTTATGGTTATTTCTGCATATTTACCTTTTGTTCTTCATTTTTAATCACTTAAAAAAATTAAAGTATTTACTTACAGGAAACAAACATGCCCTAAATATTGTTGAACTATATAGGTTTTCTCAATCCAATCCATCCATTTTCATGGCAAGTCATTTGCGGCAATTTCTAGATAGTCCATATATGCCGATCTGATACCAGTCAAGTGCTACTATATTTTAAGTAAAAAAACAGAAACTCACCAACTGTGTCTAGGGCTCTAGGCTCGAGACGAACAAGCCTCAAGAGCATGGTTTAAAATCTCGGTATCGGTCGCGGTATCGGCCGGGCCGAAAAACCGATACGTCGCGGATATCGTCGCGGATATCGGTCCGTCGCGGTCGTCGCGGTGTGAATTTTTTTTTTATCCAAAAAAATTCGTAAAAATATTCAAAAAATCCAGAATATTAGAAAATGTTGGAAAATAATATTTTTTTTCCATTAGTAGCAACAATAAATCAAAATCTCGGTCACCTTAAGTTATGAGTCCTTTCTTTGTCGCTGTTCGCTTTATTCTCCAGTATTTTATATAATGCAACCATTATTGATGCTCATGATCAATAAGATGAAATACCATAAATTTGACATACTGTAACCATAATTTTTGGCAAAAACTCATACTTTTTTGTTTCAAAAGTATAGATCTATTTTAAACTAACACATTATCAATGCATTTGAACACTAATGTGAAAAAATGTAATTGATTTCAAGAAAAGCCCCAAAATTTGGAAATAAAAAAAATTAGATCTACACTTTAAAATACTAGATCTAGGGAAAAATAAGTGAATAACATCAAATCTAACTCAATATAAAGCCTTTTGGCTCATGAATTAGTGTATTACACAATCTTTACTACTATATCATTCCAAACATAATTAAATAGGTTTAATATCATATCTAGCAGCTTATGATAATATTAGAAATCCAAGCACAAAAAAAAAGAAAGACAATTAGCAAAAGAGTCCTATCTATCATGGTCAAGTAGGATTCTTTTGTCTTTTTTATTGCCACTTCTCTAAAACATGCGCTTCGCAGAGGGGGTCCGGGGGTATCCCCCGGCGGATATTTTGAAAATATCGGCCGAGATATCGTCACGGCCGATATGAACATCATATCGGCCGATATCTCGCGAGATATTGGCGATTTGAAGCCCGGTATCGCCGATACCGATATCTCAGCGAGATATCGGTTCGGTGTCGGCCGATACCGGTTCGTATCGGCCGGTTTTTTTAAACCATGCTCAAGAGCCACTCAACAGAACGGTGGTAAGGACATTCAATCTCTCAGGTCCCCCAGGAATCGTGAGTAGGTAGGTTGCCTCATAGTTTCTACCACTCACCCATCAAAACCAAAAAAAAAAAAAAGGGGGACACAATGTTATCCTACAGCAAGCTATATATTGCTAATATACGGTCGAGCTCATGCAATCCTCTTAGAGACTTAGATACATATTTGACAATGCATGGAGGGTAGATGAAAAGGTCTCCTTAGAGCATGGTACAAAAAATTGGCCGATACCGGTACGTATCGGCCGATACGTACCGGCATCGGTGATACGGATCA
>WHSA01001409.1:0-44226 GCA_012931725.1 Litsea cubeba
CTATGAAATACATGAATTGTGCAAAACGGTTCCAGAAATCAGTCTTGAAGCCATCGTTTCCCTGTGTAATAAATCAAGTCTAGAAATTGGTTCAATCAATCCTTTAATTCATCACTCAATCCTACATGGTTTGCCATGATAAAACTTGTTACATCAGATTTGTATCCTATTTCAGATGTAATCTGCACATATCACTTTCCAATTCTAAATCGTAAATTTCACATCAGCTATGAAAAGAAAACACACCCCCACTGTATGTAAGGTTCTGCCAAAACGAGCCAATGTGCACTATATTTTTTTTCCTTTTCATCTGTTTTCTTCATTAATCTTTGAATTGAACCAAAATGGTTTTGCACTACTCAGACTTTTCTGATTTTTAAATTGCACTTTAACCTAAAGAGAATTTGCATACAGCTGAGAATAAAAATTTTATTATCTTTTAAACCGTTTCAAATTTCAATTTGATAATGGGCTATTTTGCCAACCAAACACATTCAGCACATGTGACCTTCAAATCTGATTTCAGAACTTAACATAAATTATACCACTACACATGTTTTGAAATATGCATGAAAACTAATGCACTTTCAGCAGTAACATAATTCTAACATATTGATGTAAAGATACAAAATAAAGTGCAGAAACTAAAAAAAAATGCAGAAATAAAGATGGTGTGCATAAATCAAAGGTGATAAAAAAAATATAAATCTCATTCTCAATCTTGGGCCCAAAAAAATTTGAAGTGCAAACCTAGGGTCCCATTCTTCAACTTGGGTTGTCAATCCAAGTTGAGAATGATAAATCCTCACTTTTTAATAAATAAACTTCTAACTTGAATTTTTTGAACTTTTCTCGGTCAACTCTCTTCAACTTCACCTTGTATAGCCTCCAAAAATACCATGTATCCATAGAAAACAAGGTCTATTGTGAGGATGCTAAGGTGAGTTGTTAGCAATTATTCCAAGCCAACTAAAAATATTTAACCAAAAGTAAGAACTAACCCTAATGCATGGATCACAAATCTAATATTCAGATATACAAAAATCAAGAACACAAATTAAAAGAAACAACTTTATTTACTAGCATGAAAATTCTTTACAAGGAATATAACATTGAAAAACAAGAATACATACTAGGATGTTGAGAATCCCTCTTTCTAGTTGAAACCACAAGGTTGGTGGTGTCACGCCCCCGGACCGAGGTCCCGCTAAACGAGGCCTTAATCCGGGGTCGTGGCGCGACGGGCCGGAAAATTCCGCCCGCACACGCTAGTTTCCCACAGGTTTCCGCGGTAAGGATTCCTGAAATCCGATCCAACAGTGATAAATAAGAATCACTTTCATACAAAGAACTTACGCAGAAGCATTGTAGCAAACATAAAAGTCTCTCACAAACGGGTATAAGATGAGAACGCACAAGACTAGCATCAAAAAGAGAAACATTTCATTTGTAGGCCCCAAAGTTAGTTTAAAGTTAATACAAAAGTAAGGTTAGCCATTAATTACAATTTTTCCCCAAAAGTATAAGCCAACCATGGCCACAATAAAATCCCAAAATGTATAGTAACTATTTCCCAAAATGTGATCGCAGCTCCAAAAGCAACCCGATGTCTAAACGACATCATCAGGCTGCCACTCGCCCTCCACAAGGACTATAGGTTCCGCCTCGAAGTGCGCCTCGACCGCGAGGGGCTCGACATCTGGCACCAAGCAGAAAGGGTCAGACACAACAGTCTGGCAAGCAAATACAACAATAATAGGATGATAGAAAAACAAAGCATTAATTAAATGAGAGCCACGATTAAATCACGAATATTAACAATGACAAACTAAGGATAGAAGATAAACATCTCAATGGTTTACAAATCCAATGTTATGAGAAGTAAAATAAACAAGTACCATAAGATGAATATTAAATGCATGAAAACATTGGCAAACCACGTAAAGCTATATTCTCCTGTTACCGAAGTAACTGGAGCAGACAAAACCGTAGCCACTACTCGTGGGACCGGAACGAACATAGTCGTTATCAAACAGAACCGTAGCCACTACTCGTGGGACCGGATATAACCGTTGCCATGGTCGGTACAGACAGAAACCAAACTGCAGCTGGTGAACAGATTAAAGATTCCAAGCTGGATGATCAGTCCGACAAGGTAACCTAAGCTTAGTGGTGCCATTAGAATGAAAGTTCGAAAGCTCGAAGTAATACAAGTCCGTTTATAAGATACATTTCCAAAATCGATAAGAAAACTACTCCAAACAAATGCATATTGGCGAATCCGAGCAAAATAGGTGAGTAGTCTTATCAATATCTAAGTATGTGGTAAACCACTTCAAAACATTCAAAAGGATTGGAGAAAGAATCTGAACAAAAGTCTTTTACATGGAATGAATGTATGATGATTCGATCGTCTAAAACGGGTAGTCTCAATATACATTTGACCCCTTTATTGTCATTAATAGAAAGTAATTTGGTGCCACTGAAGATCCTTGACAATCACAAGGGATGAAGTGTACATTTAGACTTAAAGGTTTCCCAAGTGGTCTTGATCATAGTCCAAGCCAATTCTCACAATAAATTCTAGGCTTGTAAAAGGGTTGAATGGGCTTCACTTATAGAAAAGAGTTTGGCTGAATTGGGCTTAGACATAGGCTTGAAGTGGACCTGAAATTTATCCAATAAGTCCTCATTAAACACAGGTTTAAATCGTTTTTTATCAGGCCCACAACTGGCCTTAACCCAAGTTCAAACAGTCCACTAATTAGGCCCAAAACAGTCCTTAAAGTCGCCCAGAATGCAGGTAGGTCATAAAACAGTCTTAAAACGGACCCTAAACCAGGCCTGACCCAGGCCCCCAGGCTAACCTGGGCTCGCTCGAGCGACCCAAGGTCCACTCGAGCGAAGCCCAGACAGAGCCTGGTCCGCTCGAGCGGCCCACTGGGTCGCTCGAGCGGACTGGGCTCTGTCCAGTCCGGCTCGTGGGCTCTTTTCTCTCCTTTTTCCTAACTTTCTTGATTCTTTTTCATTCTTTTTCTTTCAAGCAAATTTCCAAGAACTTAGGGACCCTTCCTTGACCTCCCAAACTCATCAAATCACCATCCATGATCCTTCCAATTGATCAAACACCATACTTTTTAAAAGAATCAAAGTTTTTCCCCCTTTCTTTGAGCACCCACCTTTTAACACAGGGAAACCAAATTTTCTAAAGGATCAAAGTCAAAGCAAACTTCCAAAGCATTGTAAGACAATAACATAAATTGAAATCAATGTAACATTGGTTCATTCAATCAAAGTAAATCCATAAATCAAGGAAGATTAGCACATAAGAAGAAAAATCATGAAATGGAACTAAATAAGAGAAATCATCATATTAATTGTGAAATCTATTTGCCTCTAGCCAAGATGGGAGCAAAATTACTCTTCAAACAAAGCTCTAGTGCCTCAAGCTTCAAATCTATAAAAACCCCAAAATTTTCCCAAGGAAAACCCTAAAAATCAACATTTGTAAATCTCCAAGGAAAACCCTAGCATATGGGATTAAAACACTCTAAATGGAGAGGAAAACAAGAATCTCAAGTTTGGAAAGCCATTGCTAACCTTGAGAAGTCCAAACAAAGAAGAGAAGCTTGAATGAGAGCCTTTCCTTAGCCCAAAATCCTTGAAAAAGATATCTTTGGAGAGCTTGGAGAGGGAGGAAGGACTTTAGAAGATCAATCCTCCAAGAAAACTCCACCAAATGAGAGTTTCAGAAGAGATAGAGAGTGTGGGAAGAGAGGGAAGAACCCTAGCTAAAACCCTTGCTGGAAAAGAAATGGAGGAGGAGAAGAAAGGTTCCCCTTTCTTATAAGATAAGTTTTGTGGGCCCCGGTTTTCACAAAGCTAAAAATGGCATTTGCGGGCCCCGAATGAAAACGACGAAGAAGACAAAAACGCTCAGCGAAATTTCTACTTTCCAAAAAGTATATTTTTGTCAATTTCTGAGATTTTCGAAATTTGGGTACAGATTTTGTGTGAAAGGTCAGTTTTGCCCTTTTCCTCGAAAAACGTGATTTCTGATCATTAAATCAAGTTGGCCAAAACATGGAAGTTGATGATCTAGATGAAATGAATCAAAATGCATAACAATTGGGATTTTACAAACATCAAGATTAAACTCAAGAGATTCACACAATCCATGGGCGCCCCGGCCCGCGTCAAACTTAAGTCAATGACTCTCCAAGGTTCCCAAAGCAAATCAAACATTCTAATTTAGCTTAAGAAGATAAGCTAATCATCCACTAACCCCACTTATCAACTAATCATGATTAAATATAATTAAATATTCCAAACCTGGGTCGGGGTCTGACATCCTCCACCCCTAAAAATCACATTTGGTCCTCCAAATGATTACTAACCTCTGGGAATAGCTGAGGGTACTTCTTTTGGACTTGATCACGAAGCTCCCAAGTGGCTTCTTTTGGTCCATGATTCTCCCAACGAATCTTTACCCACTGAATTGTTCTGTTCCTCAGTTCTTGCTCTTTGGTGTCAATAATCTCTGCCGGTTTCTCAATGTATGTGGCATCCTCTCTAACATCCAACGGTTCATGATGTAACACGTGCGAAGGGTCCGAAACATACTTCCTTAGCATTGACACGTGAAACACATTGTGCACACCCGATAGTTCTGGAGGCAAAGCTAATCGATATGCCACTTCCCCGATACGACTCAAGATCTCATACGGTCCAATGAATCTCTTAGACAATTTGCCCTTCTGCCCAAATCTTGCTTGTAGTCGGTAAACCTGATACAAAATCCATTGTCAGGTGTTCCCATTTCCACTCTGGAATTTCTAACGGCTGTAAAAGACCAGGTGGTTTCTGATGTTCTGCCTTCACTAATTGACAAGTCATACACCTAGATACAAAGGCTGCTATCTCTCTCTTCATATTGTTCCACCAAAAACGACTCTTCAAATTTTGGTACATCTTCGTACTCCCCGGGTGTACTGAATACCTCGTATTGTGAGCTTCTACCATAATGTCATCCTTCAAGTTGTCTATCTTTGGAACACAAAGTCTGCCACGGAAGTACAAAACTCCATCCATCACCTGAAAATCTGGCCGCTCCAAGATATGCTCTATAATTATAGCCAAATTTGGATCTTGCATCTGACTGTCCTTAATTTTCTGAATGAAGACTGGCTCAGACACTGTCATATTTGCCAATACAACTCCTTCCCTCAAAGGTTGGAACTCTACTCTCAATTCTTCAAATTGCTGAAAATTGTAAAACCCATGCAAGCTGGCCAAACAAACTGACTTTCTACTCAACACATCTACCACTACATTAACTTTCCCCGGATGATAGATGATCGGGAAGTCATAGTCTTTGATGTACTCCATCCATCTTCTTTGCCTCATGCTTAATTCCTTTTGAGAGAACAAGTATTGGAGACTACGGTGATCCGAATGAACTTCAAATTTTTCTCCGTACAAGTAGTGTCTCCACATCTTCAACGCGAACACTATAGCTGCCAACTCCAAATCATGCGTCACATATTTCTTCTCATG
Organism: Litsea cubeba; assembly: GCA_012931725.1. Lineage (NCBI taxonomy): Eukaryota > Viridiplantae > Streptophyta > Magnoliopsida > Laurales > Lauraceae > Litsea > Litsea cubeba. The sequence continues at coordinate 5,557 of WHSA01001409.1, forward strand.
TTCCTTCAATTGCCTTGAACCATACGCAATCACATTTCCATTTTGCATCAAAACACATCCGAGTCCTACTTCTGAAGCATCCGTATAGATAACAAAACCGCCACTCCCCGAAGGTAAGGTGAGGACAGGCGCTGAAGTTAACCTCTTCTTCAACTCTTCAAAACTAGCTTCACACTTCTCTGACCATACAAACGGCACATTCTTTCGGGTCAACTTGGTCAACAGTGCTGCAATGGATGAAAATCCTTGTACAAATCTCCTATAATAACCTGCCAAACCTAGAAAACTTCTAATCTCAGTCACACTCTTCGGCCTCTCCCAATTGATGACTGCTTCTATCTTTGATGGGTCAACTGCTAGTCCTACTTTAGAAATGATGTGACCAAGAAAAGTGACTTGCTCTAGCCAAAACTCGCACTTCCCAAGCTTCGCATACAACTGATTATCCCTCAACAACTGCAAGGAAATCCTCAAATGCTGCTCATGGTCTTCTCTTGACTTGGAATACACTAGAATGTCATCAATGAAGACGACGGTGAACTGATCTAGATAGGGTGCAAAAATCTTGTTCATGAGAGCCATGAAAACCGCTGGTGCATTCGTCAGTCCAAAGGGCATCACTAAAAACTCATAGTGCCCATATCTAGTTTAAAAAGCTGTCTTCAGGATGTCTGATTCTCTAACCCTCAACTGATGGTATCCGGACCTCAAATCTATCTTCGAGAAAAACTCTGCACCTTGCAACTGATCAAACAACTCATCTATTCTCGGCAAAGGGTACTTGTTCTTGATGGTCACTTGTTTCAATTTCCTGTAGTCTATACACATCCTCAAGCGCCTATCTTTCTTCTTGACAAATAGCACTGGGGCTCCCCATGGGGAAACACTTGGCCTAACAAAGCCTTTTTCTAGCAACTCTTGTAACTGTAATTTCAATTCTCCTAACTCTGCTGGGGCCATCCTGTAAGGAGCAATGGAGATCGGAGCAGTTCCTGGCATCAACTCTATTGTAAACTCAACCTCTCTGACAGGTGATAAACCTGGAATCTCTTCCGGAAAAACATCGGGAAACTCACACACTACCGGAATGTTCTCCACCCCTAGGGATAGTTCATCCTTGGTGACAAAAGCAATAAATCCCTCACATCCTGATCTTAACAACTTAGCGGCAGAAAGAGCTGAAATAAACCTAGCCGGAGAAACCCTTTTCTCTCCCTGAAACTTCACCCCAGAGGATAACCCATCCAATCTAAAAACAATGGTCTTGCTATAGCAATCCATGGAGGCATGATGTCCTGCTAACCAATCCATGCCTAAAATGACATCGAAGTCATGCATAACTAAGGTAATAAGATCTGCAGGGAAGATGACCTCTCCTATCTTCACTGAACAACTAGGGTAAAAAGTATTACACACAACTTGTTTCCCTACCGGAGTAGTAACAGTCAAAACAAACTCTAACTCTCTAGCAGGTACACTAATCAATTTAGCAAACACATGGGATAAGAAAGAGTGGGTAGATCCCGGGTCAAACAACACTTTAGCTTCAACATCACAAATTAGGAGTTTACCTTCCACAACATCTCCCGCTGCTTCTGCATCCACTTGATTGAGGTGATTGAGACGACCTTGCTGACGCGGTCTATTTTGGTTCTGATTTGGCCTTCCTAGCTGCGCATTCCTATTTTGTTGCGGTGGACGGACATTCTGATTCTGTGGTTGCTGATGGGGCTGCTGATTCTGTTGCTGCCTCAGTTGGTTATGAGCTACTTGTTGGTTCTGTTGAGGGGCTTACCTTGGTGGCTGCTGAGGTGCCCTATTGCCTTGATTCCTGTTATTCGGGCAATCCCTCATCTGGTGATCTGTGCCACCACACTTGAAACATGCACCCGAAACTCTATAGCACTGATGAGAAGGGTGATTCTTGCCACAATGCTCACACCCACCTTGAGCTGGGGCATTCTGCTGTTTCTTTTGCCTCTTGCCCTGATACGATTTCTGCCCTCCTTGGTACTATTGCGTCTTCCTCTGGTTATCCTTGATAATCTGATTGTTGATGTCCTCGAACCTGTAGGCCCTTTTTATAGCCTCTTGAAAAGTGGTTGGTGGTACCACACCTAAAGCATCTCTCAAGATAATGGGATTGAGTCCATCCATGAACTTAGTGATCTTCTTCTCTTTTGTGTCCACAAGCTCTGGTGCATAGCGAGACAATTTTTCAAACTTGGTAAGATATTTAAGAACGGTCATGTCTTCTTGCTTAAGCAACTGAAACTCTGCTGCCTTTTGCTTCTTAATGTGTGCGGGGACATACTTCTCACTGAACTGCTGTTTGAATGTGGCCCAAGCAATCCCATCCTCAATACTCTGATAGCCTTCCTTAATAGTCTTCCACCATATATCTGCCAATCCAGTGGACATGGAGGCTGCTAAGTGAACTCACTGTCTGCCTGTGCATACAAAGATATCGAAGATGTTCTCTGTGTGGGCCAACCAATCATCAGCTGTCAAAGGATCTTCCTATCCCGAGAACTCCTTAGGACCTCTCTTTCTGAACTTCTCAAATAAGACATTAGGATCTCTGTAAGACCCCGACCCCCAATTTCTCTGTTTAGTATTGTTTTAATCGTGGTTTAACTTTTTAAGCGAGATTTGAGTTGGTTTGACTTTGTCTTTGAGTTTGACTAGATTTTTCATAGCCTTGGAGATTTTTGAAGACCGTTGACTTTAGTTTGATCCGGCTTTGTAATATGTATTTTTATAAGGAATTACTCTTGATTTCTAAAAATTCCAAATTTGGTTTATTTTGACTCATCTCATTAAGATTAACAACTTTCATGCTTTGACCATTTTGATTTGATGCTCTGAAATCGCGTTTTTCGAGAAAAATGGCCAAAAATGACATTTTCACTAAATTTGTCCATAAATTTCGAAAATTTCAGAATTTGGGGAAAATATACTTTTTGGAAAGTAGAAATTTCGCTGATCGTTTTTGTCTTCTTCGTCGTTTTCATTCGGGACCCACAAATGTTAGTTTCAGCCTTGTGAAGATCGGGGCCCACAAACCCATCTTATAAGAGGGAGAGCTTTCTTCTTCTCCTTCATTCTCTTTTCCTGCACGTTTTGGAGCCAAGGGTTTCCCTCTCTTCCAGCAACTTTCTCTCTCCTCTGGAACACCTATCTCTTGGAGATTTCATGGAGGATTGATCTCACCTTCTTCTTCCTCATCTCTCAAGCATTCCAAAGACCCCATTTTCAAGAACATTGGGCTAGGACAACCCCCTCTTCAAGCCCTTCTTCTTGTTTGGAACACCCAAAGGTTAGCAATGGCTTTTCTTTCTTTAGATCTTTGTCTTCCAAACCATTTGGAGTATTTTTATCATACATGCAAGGGTTTTCATTGAGATTTGCAAAAGATTGATTTTCAAGGGTTTTCTCTTGGATATTTTTGGGGCTTTTGTAGATTTGGGGCTTTGCTATTAGAGAGGTGCTCTTGGAGTGATTTGCCCCCTATTCTTGGCTAGAGGCAAGTAAAATATTCAGCTAATGTGATGATTATTGTTTAAGATGAATGATTTCATGAATTTCCTATCCTATCTTATGTTTCCCTTATGGTATATGGTTTTATCCTTGAAAGGTTTAAGCAATGGTTTGTGTTTAATATTCTTTAAATTATTGTTTAGTATTAAATCTTGGTTTTGTCCTTGAACTAATCATCTTTGGATCAGCTATTTATGTTTCAGATTGTTAGTAATTTGATGAATGAAATGGTTATGTTCATATTTGATTTTTGGAATAAGAATGGAATGATTTTCATTTATGGTTGTTTTAATGGATTTGGTGTGGCAAGGAGAAGCCCAAAGTATGTTAGATTTGATGTAGAGGAAGCGGTAGGGAAACAAAAATCAAATGGAGGGGAAGAAGTGCTGAAATCAGGGGAGAAAAACCCCCCTGCACGGGCTGGACAGAAGCCCAGCTCGCTATAGCGAGCCAGGCTTCTGGAATGGGCTGTTTTTGGCCCAATTTCTGGGCTGTTTAAGGCCCTGTTTTGAGGCCTATTTTCAGCCTGTTTAAGGCCCTGTTCCAGCTTGTTTTTAGGCCAATTCCCAACCTATTTTGTGGGCCATTCAAGGTTAGTTCTTGGGCTGTTTTAAGACCTGTTTTGTGGGCTATTCAAGATTAGTTTTTGGGCTGTTTTAAGACCTGTTTTGTGGGCCATTCAAGGTTAGTTTTTGGGCTGTTTTAAGACCTGTTTCTTGGGCCATTCAAGGTCAGTTTTTGGACTGTTTTAAGACCTGTTGCTTGAGCAAATTAAGGGCTGTTTTGGGCTAAATGAGTAGACTGTTTTGGGGCTTGGGTTAAGGTCAGTTGTGGGCCTGATTTAAAGAGTTTGGGATTACTTGTGATACTTGGAAATTGTGAAATGGGAATGGGATCAATGAGAGAATGAGCGTATGTGAAATTACCCGGGAATCTTTCAAGTCTCAATGCGTACTTTATCATTTAAATGTTGTGGATTTTCATTGGCATCAAACATATTCCCTTATTAATCAATGTTTAAAGGTTAAATGTGCATTGAGATGGTTCCTTGGTAAGTCATTAAGTCATTCTACACTATTCCATTCCATTTCAAGTCAGAGAATGTATTTGTATTCTTCGGTGAACTAATTTGAATAGCATCGATGATTTGTTATAGAATCATGTGGTTTTCCATGTTCGAAAGGATTGATCGTATGATTTTATACAAATCACTTTGATGTGTATTTGAGCGGTTTACCATGGAATTCGTATGTTTTCTCCGAATCGATTTGAAAGGAGATTGGAGTGGCTCACCACATTCGGGATTTCATCGATAAGATTAGCATTTTGAAAATAAAAACCTCGAGGCAAGACGGGGCCAGAGCTTTGTAGTGCGAGCCCATGAGCCAAAGAGGCTATGATTTCAAAAATAAAACCTCGAGGCGAGATGGGGCCAGAGCCCGGTGGTGTGAGCCCATGAGCCAAAAGGGATTAGTATTTTGATTTGTATTGGTTCAAGTTTTAAAAACTAAAGGTACCACTAGGCTTAGGTCACCTTGTGGGGCTGATCACCCGGCTTGGGATCTTTAATTTGTCCGCCAGCTGCAGTTTGGATTCTGTCTGTACCGACCATGGCAACGGTTCCTATCTGCCGGTCCCACGCGTAGTGGCTACGGTTCTGATTTTGGTCTCCGGTCCCATTTGTATGGCTACGGTTCTGATTCTGTTTCCGGTCCCACGTGTAGTGGCTACGGTTCTGTCTGCTCTTGTTACTTCGTGTTCGTCCTAAAATAGGGTTGCAAATATAAATTATCTCCCGCTAATATCTCTACTTATGAAAGCAAAGATGCTAACCGAATATCGTATCCACTGGGACAAAAAGGCTAAGTTGTGTTGGTTCCTAAATTCCTAAACTAATTCTAATAGAAAACAGAAAGTGTTGATTATTAAACTAATCCTAATAGAAAACGAATTGCTGGTTTGATTGGTTGTAATACCTAAATTAACAAATTAAAAGAAAGGGTTTAAATCAATCAGAGAAAAGATCTCAGGGTAGAATCCACTCTAACCTCGCACAATGGCAAGTATAGACCTAGGGTTTCAGAATCAACGCTAAACAGACTCGTTCTGGTTACAAACCTTCACCAAGTCGACAAATAAAGATATATGGATGTAAATCAGGGCATAACCTATCTCTATGGCATAGATTATCCTAGATCTAACAAACACATTCATGAAAGCACCGTTATATAACTTAGTATTCAAATCTACAAGATCGAAATACCAATAGAAAGAGATATTGCATTAATAAAATCCAATCAATGGATTAACATCTTGTCATATAAGCAAAAGCATTGAAAGTAAAACCCTAAAACCTATACATCACCAATAATACGAAGTTAGGGCTTCATCGGAACCCTAAGATAGAAGTTTAGTTACACATGGCAAGAGATTGATGTCGAATCCCTGACGAAATTGCCATTGACTTTCTTCCAATGCTCCCAAACTATGCTCCAGAGCTTTTCCCAATGATGATGTGTGTCTTCTATCAAGGTTGGAAACATATTTATAGACTTTGGGCCCTAAAAATATTCTCAAAAACGCGCCAAGACGGACTTCACCCGGTCCGGGCGTCCAGACGCCAGCAGGCTGGCGTCTAGATGCCAGCATGCCGTAAGCCTGGGTTGCATTCTGCGGCCGGGCATCCGGACGCCCGGTGGCTGGCGTCCAGATGCCAGCAGGCAGTAAGCCTGGGTGATGTCCGATTTTCACCATTTTCTTCGTCTTTAGCTCCATCTTCTGGTTATTCTCTTAAAAATCCTGAAAACATAAAAATAACATAATTAAGCCTAAATTAATCTAATTCCAAAGTGTAACAAAGTCCACATTGAAGGGCCTAAAATGTATATTTTAGGCTCTCATCACACCCCCCCCCAACTTACACTTTGCTAGTCCTCGAGCAAAGCTAAAACAGAAATAAAAACTAACCTAGAAATAAAAACTAACTAGGCCACTTTTCGTAGGGAGCACGGCTGCACTTAGCATGTGCAGCAAGCCTTGTAAACCTCTAGGTTTCCCCTAGAGGACGAGTTATAGTCTCATGAGGGTTTGCAGTGAATCTACCCACAAAATTCCAAAAATGAAAAACAGGGGAGAATCGTTCACCAAGATATCTACAAACACCAGATATGCCTGATTATGGGGTTTTCAATACACATCTCAAATGTGGTTCACAAATCTTATCTGTTAGTTAGAAATCCTCAAGATCATGCTAGAAAAATTGATCGTGCACGGTGAAAATTGTGTATATAGAAGCAATAGAGCATAAAACGATCCACTAATAATTTTCGTGAAAACCCAAATATTTCTTTTTCTTTCAAAATTCTGGGCCACCTAACCTCAGTAGAACTTAACATGATTCCTCTTAAGGCATGGTGGCTTTCACACTATTATTCACCAAAGGACTTGATAACAAAAAAAAAAATTTATTTTATTTTATTTCTTTTTTTTAACAGACATGTGACTGCGCAATGCCTAAGTCCATTAAGCTTTCTAATTAACCCATGTAACGAGCATTCAGCTAATGACTCCCAAAACAGTCGTTCTTAGGGCACTAGGTATGGCAATACCCCTATGAGCTTACTGACTCAGGTTAAAAAGGCTACGAACCCAAACTAGTCACAATAAATTTTTTTTTTTTTTTACAGTCCCCAACAATAGGTGGCCCTTTCCATATACCCGAATTAGTTCACCAATTCGTGGATAAATCCACTCAGTTGAACCAGGACACTGTATGTCCGAGGGTCGGCTTTCCATCATAATTGTTTTGAAGTTCTCACAAATATGGAAATCATAGCTTCTCATTTCAAAATTTCTATAACATACGTGTTAAGTGATGGATCAATAATTCAACAATTTCTCAAAACCCTTTCCTAAAACAAGATAATGAACCCTTTTTCTCTTCTTTCTCACAAAAAGTTCCAAAAATCAGGGTATCTTCGTTTCATAAAAAAAAAAACTCGGTTAGAAGTCCCCCGAAAAACTAACAAAATGAGCAAAAATCTTTTTGTGTTTTTTTTTTTAACTAAAAGAAAAGGAAAAACTCAAAAACTACTAAGACTAACCCAAAGGGTAATACCCCACCCCCCAACTCAACCGAACATTGTCCATAATGTAAAGCACAAAACATAAGATAAAGGACAAGGAATGTAAAGTAGATTGAAGGGATATCACCTGGGTATCGCGTAACAAAAAGAGCAGAGACAAGATTAAAAGGGGAAGAACCCCCCCCCCCCCCCCAACTTGCATGAAAGAACCAAACCTGCAAAATGTAGCGACAAAGCAAAACGAAGAAAGAAATAAAATGAAAATTAAAAATAAAACAGCCTCAAAGATCATCCCCAGCCCCGTCAGGGTCAGCCCTCCCACCAACATCATGCATGGGATCATCGTGATGGGGAAGACCATGCAGACCCCGCAGTAGGGATCGCATTTCAAAAAGAGAGTCGGTAGTACGAGTGGCAAAGTCCTCAAAGCGAGACTCAAAAGCCACCTGACGGGACTGGATAGCTTGCTGACCGTGAAGGAGAGCCTCGTATTGGGCATAAGTCATGGAAAACGGTGCAGCAGGCCCCTCAGGAGGGGGAATAACAGGAGGGGCTTGCGGAGGCATCGGGGGAGCAACCACAGGTGCAACAACTCCAGGCATCATAGCAGGAGTAGCATGTTGCATGTGACGAAGGATAGCTTGGACACTCTGAGTCCAACGCACCGCACCGTAAACATCAGAACACGGTATAAACTCCTCGTCAGAAGAAATGGGATAGGGGACATCCGTGGGTTCGGAACGATGGAGAAAAAATAATGTGAGCAAATGAGGAAAAGGCAATGGCCGCTTTCTCTCTGGATCCTTTTTAGACTCCTTAAAAAGCCGATAGACTTTGCACATCTCTTGAAAAATCATCTGAGGTAGAGAGACAGTGTATCCGGCATGGATGGCATACAAAGTCATAAGGAAGTCCCCCCTCCTCTCATCCTTGTGATGCGTGGGAAATGCATTTACACGCAGTACTTGATCAATTAACCACAACCGCTGAGGCAAATAACTACGACGAGTGCTGGTGTAGTTATCCTTGCTAAAACGACCCCCACATATTTCATTAGTTATACTAGCCACAGTGGGGGTGGCAGGAAAATTCGGGAAACCTCCCGCAGTAGGGTGACAACCGAGGGCATGGGCGATATCCTCCTCTGTCAAAGAAACATCATGGCCATCAATAGTAGAGGACAAGACATCACCATACTGCCCCGTAATCTCCAAATGCTGATAGAAAAGGCGCACCAAACGGGGATACGCCGGAGGAAAAGGACCACACAAAGCCGTCAATTCTCTCAACCGTAATTGTTGGACTGCCCAAAGTGTAGATGGGTCTGCCTCAAAAAATGGCAAGTCAAATGCGGTTTGCCGTTCTAAAGGTCGATTGGCCCATTCCGCATTGGGTTGCTCACGAGGAGGAGTGGAAGCAGGCCATTTCGGGGGCTGCGGATTGGAAGAACCCGCATCTGCAGGGGCCTTAGATTTACTCCTCCCCCGACGAAACATTTTTTTTTTTTTTGAAATTAAAACAATTAAAATATACCCTGAAAAGTCTCGCCGGAGCTCCGGTGATGTCGTCGGAGAAGATGACCGGAAAAGTTGGCCGGAAAGAAAACAGCAACAACGGCGCGTAGAGGAAAGCGCGGTGAGGAGATCCCAAGTGAAGGAAAGGGATTGGAAGTTGTGATCAGCAGTAGATCTGACCGGCAAGCTTTGTAGTCGCCGGCGGCAATGGAGGCACAGGGGGACAGCAGGCTTAAGTAAGGAAGAAAAAAAGGAAATGGGAGAAAGGAGAGGAAAAGAGTGGTGAGGAAGAAAATGTGGTTGGAAGAAAGGAAGAGAGGGGATGGTGCACGGTGATGGAGTGATAGAGAATGAGAAAAAGAAGAAGGGTAAGAAAAGAAGAAAGAAAAAGGGCAACCTGACACGGTTTTTTTTTTTTTTTTAACACTGGCGTCCAGACGCCCAGGGACAGAGAGATCGCCTGCGTGGGCGACTGATACTGGAAGCTGGCGTCCAAACGCCCGTTTTTTTTTTTTTTTTTTTTTTTTTTTTTTTTTTTTTTTTTTTTTTTACCAACAGAAAACTAGCAAATGGAAAATTGGAACCTCTTAAAGGTACCCACCTAAATGAAGGATGAAAATAAAAATAGGAAGGAAAGAAAAGGACAGTGACAGAAATACACTAACGAAACTCGGGTTTCCTCCCGCAAGAGCTTGGTTTTACGTCGTCAGCCAGACGTCGATGGCGCTCAGTCCATAGAATAGGAGGGGTCCATCAGAGTAATGGACTCCACGACCTCACCAGCAGTAATACCCTCGACATAAGGTTTCAACCGTTGACCATTGACTTTAAGAAAACCCCCAGTAGTGGGGTTTCGAATTTCCACCGCACCATGATCAAAAACCTCTGTTACCACATACGGTCCATCCCATCGTGACCGCAACTTACCCAGAAAGAGTCTCAACTTCGAATTGAAAAGCCAGACCTTCTGATGTGGCTCAAAGGACTTTCGCAAGATGTGTTTGTCATGAAAAGCTTTAGTCCGAGCCTTGTAAATTGTGGAACTAATGTATGCTTCGTTCCGAATCTCCTCCAACTCATTGAGTTGGAGTTTCCGAGTGGAACCTGCACCGGCCATATCAAAATTGAATTGCTTAATAGCCCACATGGCGCGGTGTTCGAGTTCAACCGGCAAATGGCAAGCCTTGCCAAACACTAAACGGTAGGGGGGGACATACCAATTGGAGTCTTGTAAGTAGTACGGTATGCCCATAAAGCATCATTCAATCGCAAAGACCAATCCTTACGGTCAGGCCGAACCATTTTTTCGAGAATAAGCTTGACCTCCCTATTGGACACTTCGACTTGGCCGCTGGTTTGCAGATGATAAGGTGTAGCCAGCCACCTTATGAGTGATAGAGTACTTCTTAACTAACGCCTCGAAGTGTTTATTCACAAAGTGGGTGCCCTCATCACTTATGATCGCCCGCGGACAGCCAAAGCGACTGAAGATGTTGCTTTGAAGGAATTGGACAACAACTTTGTGGTCATTAGTCTTAGTGGCTGCCGCTTCCACCCACTTGGACACATAATCAACCGCCACTAGAATGTAGTGAAAACCAAAAGACGGCGGAAACGGTCCCATGAAATCGATGCCCCAAACATCAAAAATTTCGACAATCAAAATGGATTGTAGGGGCATCGAGTCCCTCCTAGACATGTTCTCAGTCTACTGACAGCGCAAACAAGTTTTGCAAAACTGATGAGCATCACGAAAAAGAGTGGGCCAATAGAAACCACTCTGTAAAACTTTGGCAGCAGTCTTCTTTCCACTGAAATGTCCACCACACTCAAGAGAGTGACAAAACGTAAGGACACTTTGGTATTCACTCTCTGGCACACATCGCTGGATCACTTGGTCGGGACAGAACTTGAAAAGTTCGGGATCCTCCCAAAAATACATCTTGACCTGGGAGAAAAAACGATCCTTGTCCTGCCTAGACCAATTTGAAGGAATCTCCCCCACTGCAAGATAATTCACAATATGAGCATACCAGGGGAGTAGAGTGCGGGACACCGTAAACAATTGCTCATCTGGAAATGAGTCATGCAAGGGTAAGGTATCGTCCGATGTCTCTACCAAGATCCGAGAGAGATGGTCAGCGACACAATTTTCAGAACCCTTCTTATCCCGAATCTCAAAGTTGAATTCTTGAAGTAAAAGAATCCACCTAATCAATCGTGGCTTAGTGTCCTTCTTGGACAGTAAATATCGCAATGCAGTATGGTCGGTGAACACCACTACCTTGGATCCTAATAAATAAGACCGAAACTTATCCAAGGCAAAAACAACTGCTAACAATTCCTTCTCCGTTGTGGTGTAATTCAATTGAGCATCAGAGAGAAGTTTGCTAGCATAGTAGATAACATGCGGAACCTTGTTAATCCGTTGGCCCAAAACGGCACCAATAGCATAATCAGAAGCATCGCACATAATCTCAAATGGGTGAGTCCAATCCGGTGACTGAATGATAGGAGCAGTGGACAGGGCGCCACGAAGCTTCTCAAAAGCCTGCAGGCATGCCTCAGTAAAGACAAAAGGAGCCTCCTTGGCAAGTAATGCGCACAAGGGTCGAGAAATTTTGCTAAAGTCTTTAATAAAGCGGCGGTAAAACCCTGCGTGTCCTAAGAAGGAATGGATTTGCCGAACCGATGAGGGAGGTGGAAGTTTGGAAATAAGGTCAACCTTGGCCTTATCCACCTCAATGCCCCTTGAGGAAATGATGTGCCCCAAAACGATGCCCTCACGCACCAAGAAATGACTCTTCTCCCAACTCAAGACTAAATTAGTCTCCATACAACGTTTCAGCACCTTTGCTAAATTACGGAGACAATCATCAAATGAAGGGCCAAAAACAGAGAAGTCATCCATAAAAACCTCTAAGAATTTCTCCACCATGTTGGAGAAAATGGACATCATACACCGTTGAAAAGTCGCTGGTGCATTACAAAGTCCGAATGGCATCCTCCGGTAAGCGAATGTACCAAAAGGACAAGTGAAAGTTGTCTTCTCCTGGTCATCAGGATAAACGACCACTTGGTTATATCCCGAATAGCCATCCAGGAAACAGTAAAAACTTTGGCCAGCTAACCTTTCTAAGATTTGGTCAATGAATGGCAGCGGAAAATGGTCCTTTCGGGTCATGGAATTCAACTTACGATAGTCAATGCACACACGCCACCCGGTAGTAGTGCGTGTAGGTAGCAATTCCCCTTTCGGATTTTCCACAACCGTGATGCCAGACTTCTTTGGCACCACTTGAGTAGGGCTCACCCACTTACTGTCAGAAATTGGGTATATAATACCCGCATCAAGAAGTTTCAGCATTTCTTTCATGACCACCTCTTTCATGTTAGGATTCAAACGACGCTGCATTTCACGTGATGGTTTGGCGTTATCTACGCAATGAATGCGATGCATACAGATGGAGGGGTCAATACCTTTCAAATCGGCAACAGACCAGCCGATTGCACTTTTATGTTCCTTTAACACGGCAATTAGCTGACCTTCCTGATCATCAGACAGATCGGAAGCAATGATGACTGGCAATGTATCCATGGGTCCAAGAAAAATATACTTGAGTGTAGCTGGGAGTTGTTTCAACTCAAGTGTAGGGGGCACCACAATCGAAGGAGGTGCAGGTTCTGTAGAAAGTGGAGGTAATTGTTCAAACTTCGCCCTCCAAGGGGTAAAGTCCAGCATAGCGACCTCATTTAAAAGGGTATTGACTTCAGAAATGGACTGGTCAACATCATATTCATCAAAACTAAAATGAGATAAGCAAGCTTCCACAGGATCCTCCATTAAAATAAAAGGGAGAGCTTCTTCCACCAAGTCAGTAACAACATCGACTGCGAAGCAGTCGTCCTTGTCGGGTGGTTGATGAGAGGCCTTAAAAGCATTCAGCCTCGCTTTCATGTTACCAAAAGAGACATCCATCACTCCGGTTCGACAATTAATGGTTGCATTGGCCGTGGCCAAAAAAGGCCGGCCAAGAATGACTGGAGTTTGTTTCCGCAGATTTGGAATCGGTTCAGTGTCAAGGATAATAAAATCTGCAGGAAAAAGAAATTTGTCCACCTTGACAAGAACATCCTCAATGATACCCCTAGGCACCCTGACAGATCTATCAGCAAGTTGCAAGGTGACCGTAGTAGGCTTCAATTCTCCTAACCCAATTTGTTCATACAACGAGTAAGGCAAGAGATTGACACTAGCTCCAAGATCTAACAAAGCATGATCAATAATGTGACTCCCAATCGTACAGGTAACGGTGGGAGTGCCAGGATCTGGAAGCTTGGGAGGAGTGTCATGCTGAATTAATGAATTCACTTGCTCGGTGAGCATGACATTTTTGGACACATTAGACTTGGATTTGCGCTTCTGAGTGCACAAGTCTTTCAGAAATTTCGCATAGGAAGGCACCTGCTTAATAGCATCTAGCAAAGGTAGGTTATTTTTACTTGCTTAAACACATCTAACATTTCATTCATGGTGGCTCCCTTTTTACTAAAGGGAGAGGGCGTGTCAAGACAACTGGGAAAAGGGGCTTTAGGCACATAAGGGGGTTCCACATTAGGAACAGATGAAGTAGGAGAGCTGATCTCCTTTTCCTTCGGCCTTGTGCCCACCCTAGATTCTTTGGGGTTTGGTGCAGACTTTTTAACATCTTTTCTAGGCGCCTCAGGTCTAGTCTCAACCTCACGCCCATTCCTCAATGTGACAACTACTTTCGCTTGCTCATGAAAAGTGTCATGAGGTTGCGAGCTACTTCCCACCTCAAAAGTGGTCTTCGGGTTGACAATGGGTTGGCTAGGTAATCGGCCATCTCTCTTCTATTAAGAGCAGTAGCTATTTGGCCCATTTGGCCTCTAGCTTGGCTATGGACTGAGAATGGGAGTGGACCAATTGATTACCTGCTTTGAGCTCCTTTAGCTCTTGCAATACGGTCTCCTCAAACGAAGGGTTCCGTTGAGGTGGCTGAGGGTTTGGGTGCTGGTAAGACTGTTGAGAACGATAGGCTGCAGGAATTATATTGAAAAGTAGGCCTATTTCCCTGTTGAGGAAAAACGAATTGCCCTGATCGGGTGACTTCCATGAAAAATTAGGATGATTGCGCCATCCCGGGTTATATGTATTTGAATAGGGATCATTACCCGGTTTGGAGAAGCCTTGTGCAGCATTCACTTGCTCTTGCACAAATTCAGGAAATTGGGGTGCTGCAGGGCAATCACTCACAAAATGAGCAGGACTGTTGCACAGAGCACAAGCATCAGCATGAGCAGAAGGTATAGAGGGTGAAGATTGGAGAGATTGTCTCCCAGATATCAACTGATCTAACTTATGGGTTAAGGTAGCCACTTGAGTTGTGAGTTCATTAGAGGGCTGAATCTCAAAAATGCCTCTAGGTTTCTGTACATTGAGGCTGCCGGCCTCTCCAATCTAGCAGTGGAGGCATGGTGCTGAAAGGTTTCACTTATATTCTCAAAGAGATCCCATGCCTCATCCTCATTTTTCAACATGATAGATCCCCCACTGGCGGTGACTACCATGTTTCTCCATTCAGGAGACAAGCCATCATAGAAGAATTGAACCAATTGCCACTTGGCGATTTGGTGATGGGGACACTTCCGAAGAAGATCCTTGAACCTGTCCCACGCCTCAATGAAATTGTTCACTATCAGTTTGGGCGAAAGATGTAATGGATCTCCTGTACTGATTAGTTTTGCCCACTGAGAAATATTTATCCAAAAACTTTTGTTGCAGTTGGGCCCAAGTGGTGATGGAATTCGCTGGTAAAGTACCTAGCCAATACTTAGCTTTGTCCTTTAGCGAAAACGGAAAGAGAAACATTTTTAGGGCCTCACTACTGAAGTTATTTATTCTCACTACTGAAGAACCAAAAAGTCATCAATGTGATTATATGGGTCTTCATTGTTCAAACCATAAAAAGAGGGAATAAGATTGATGGTACTTGGTTTGATTTCATATTGAGCTGCCGGAACTGCTGGCAGCTGAATACACGATGGTGATGCGTATTCCGAAGGAGTATAGTGCTCCTTCAAGGGCCGAAGAGGAGGAGCCGCATCTTCCTTTCTTTCCTCATCCATGGTTGAAATTGTGTGTGAGAAATCAGAAGAGTGTTTAGATGATCTTATTTTTCTAAGGACTCGCTCTAAGTCTTGGTCTAGAGATACCAAATCTGGATGACAAGAGCGACGACCAAGCATGCACACACACACTTACTGCAGTTATATGGTAAGAATCACAAAGTTTAGGCTTACCGTCCTTTAGGTAAAGGAGAACTTTTAATTGAGTAGAACCTCAAATTCTTGAAGAGCTCTCTTAAATCCTGCACAAACTGTAAGATTCTCTGTGTTAAAATCAATAACCTGCAGTAAGAAAGCAAAGATGTGAGAAAAGATGGAAAAGAATAAAAACTGATAAAAGAAACTAAACTTATATTAGAATTAAAAGAAACAAACAACCGTGCTAATTGTCCCCGGCAACGGCGCCAAAATTTGTTCGTCCTAAAATAGGGTTGCAAATATAAATTATCTCTCGCTAATATCTCTACTTATGAAAGCAAAGATGCTAACCGAATATCGTATCCACTGGGACAAAAAGGCTAAGTTGTGTTGGTTCCTAAATTCCTAAAATAATTCTAATAGAAAACAGAAAGTGTTGATTATTAAACTAATCCTAATAGAAAACGAATTGCTGGTTTGATTGGTTGTAATACCTAAATTAACAAATTAAAAGAAAGGGTTTAAATCAATCAGAGAAAAGATCTCAGGGTACGAATCCACTCTAACCTCGCACAATGGCAAGTATAGACCTAGGGTTTCACAATCAACGCTAAACAAACTCTTCTGGTTACAAACCTTCACCAAGTCGACAAATAAAGATATATGGATGTAAATCAGGGTATAACCTATCTCTATGGCATAGATTATCCTAGATCTAACAAACACATTCATGAAAGCACCGTTATATAACTTAGTATTCAAATCTACAAGATCGAAATACCAATAGAAAGAGATATTGCATTAATAAAATCCAATCAATGGATTAACATCTTGTCATATAACCAAAAGCATTGAAAGTAAAACCCTAAAACCTATACATCACCAATAATACGAAGTTAGGGCTTCATCGGAACCCTAAGATAGAAGTTTAGTTACACATGGCAAGAGATTGATGACGAATCCCTGACGAAATTGCCATTGACTTTCTTCCAATGCTCCCAAACTATGCTCCAGAGCTTTTCCCAATGATGATGTGTGTCTTCTATCAAGGTTGGAAACATATTTATAGACTTTGGGCCCTAAAAATCTTCTCAAAAACGCGCCAAGACGGACTTCACCCGGTCCGGGCGTCCAGACGCCAGCAGGCCGTAAGCCTGGGTTGCATTCTGCGGCCGGGCGTCCGGACGCCCGGTCGCTGGCGTCCAGACGCCAGCAGGCAGTAAGCCTGGGTGATGTCCGATTTTCACCATTTTCTTCGTCTTTAGCTCCATCTTCTGGTTATTCTCTTAAAAATCCTGAAAACATAAAAATAACATAATTAAGCTAAATAATCTAATTCCAAAGTGTAACAAAGTCCACATTGAAGGGCCTAAAATGTATATTTTAGGCTCTCATTACTTCGGTAATAGGAGAATATAGCTATATGTGGTTGCCAATGTTTTATCTGTTATTAATTCATTTTAGGATTCTTGATTGTTTATACTCATTATATTCTTTGAATTTGTTAATGTTTATGAAATTGATCTTTTATCATTTTATCATGATTTATTGCTATTATTGTTTCGAATTCTTTAAATGGATTTACAATGATTCCATAAGGTTTTATAAATGCCCATGTTACATATTACTTGTTTATTTGCTTGCCAGACCGTCGTGTCTGACCCTGTTTGTTTGGTGCCAGATTCCTCTCTTTCTGTTTTTAGGTGTTTGATCGGAGGAGGCGGTGGAACCGCCGGTCTGACGTGAGAGGCTGCCCATTGATATCATCTAGATGTCAAGTTTGGCACCGGAGCTCGTAAAATCACTTGGGGTAGTATGTCACTTAGTGGTTTATTTGTGTGGCTTTGTTAGCCTTTTTCATTGGGTTTGTAATTAAGACATTTGTTAATTGTAATTTGAATATGTGGGAAATAAATAGTCTTTTACTACCAGCTCAGTGTTCTTTGGATTATGATTTGTGCCAGTCTGCTTATATGATGGCTTTATGAAATTGGTTGTGTGCGACACGGGACCCGATGGCCACGGATTCCGAGTCATAACACCATGTTTAGCTTCCGCGAAAATATACTCTGATCGCGATGGAATTTGATTATCCTCATTCACGCGGATCTTGGGAAATATAACAAAAGTTTCAAATTCATTCCAAAATTTCGCACTCCGGGATCGGATCACTGCAGGGCCCGGTTTCGGGGTGTGACAAATTGGTATCAGAGCTGGTTAGTTTCTAGGAAATAAAGTACTCTAGAGACATTAAGACGTGTGGTGAGGATTCGTTAGATTGTGTCGATTTGTTTTCTCTTGTCTTTGTTTCTTTGAATTTGAGTCGGCTTTTCTTTCAGTTCGGGAGACTTTGCTTGTCTTTCCTTTTAGTTCTTGTTGTTAGGAGATTTGGATGACCAAATTTCCTCCTTAGTGGTGGAGAATTTGAAGTCTCCATACTCTTGTTCGGTGTCTTTTGTTTGTGCTTGTGTCAGAGACTGAGAACCTTGTGGACTTAGAATGTTGTTTTCGGAGGACATCAGCAGACTTTCAGCCTGCAGCATCTTCATTGTGGTTAATGAGAGAAAACATGTGCATTTGTCCGCCAAAGTAGGACTTGAGCAGTATTTGAAGATCCCCTCTCAGCTAATCGAAGATCATCATGCAGCGTACCAAGGTAAGTAAATGTGGATTTTGGGTGGACTCAGACCATCTTTCCAAGATGAAGTACTGCAAAAAGGCATATTAGCTGTCGATTTTATGAAGGGAGAAGTGATTCTTAGATAGTAAGGTTAGAAGTTGGCACCAGAGATTCAGGGATTTTCCGGATTCAATGAGCCTTGTCATAGTTTTGGCTGAGAACTTCTGTAACTTGCAGCTTAGCTAGTGTAGTTGATTCAGCAGGGATACCAAGTGGATTGTTAGTTGTAGTCAAGATAATTTTCGGCAGCAGAGGAAACCTTGTGGGTTTTACCGACTTACAGGATAATGGATTGGACAACGTGTAGATGCAAATGAATCAACTAATTGGGATGTATGCTAATGGATTTATGTTTCTTCTTTAAGGCTTATTTTTGAAATAAACTATGTCATTATACTCTTTTCATAAGTCACATGATTTTGTTTTCATAAGGTTTTGTGTTTCGGATTTTTGCTTAATCTTCTTAAGATATTGTTTTACAATGATCTTGGAGTTTTGCCCTTATTTTAATTTTCTTAAATGTTGACATCTACATTTCAAAACCTTAATGATTTCAAAACTTTGTATATGTTTGGTTGGAAATGGAGGGATGTTTTTAATGATGGATTGTAGAGGCTAGTGAATAAACTGATTTTTAAAAACATGTAACTAAAATTGTGTTTCTTTTTCAAAGTACGATGTAGAATTTCTATTTCATTGATTCATTCCCTTTGGCTATGCAAAATGAATTTCCTAAGGGTTTTCGTGTTCAGATTATATGCAGATTTCCTACATTTGTTTTAACGTTCAACTGTGTTTAGATTTCCGCAAGATTTTTATGAACAAATGAGTTCATATTTCAACAAGGTTTAGTGTTTAACTAACACTCAGATTTTTGCAGATTTTCGCAA
Organism: Litsea cubeba; assembly: GCA_012931725.1. NCBI lineage: Eukaryota > Viridiplantae > Streptophyta > Magnoliopsida > Laurales > Lauraceae > Litsea > Litsea cubeba. Next base: position 24,554 of record WHSA01001409.1, read on the forward strand.
AGTTTAATGTATGGTCATACTACATGAATTTGATTTATTTTTGAAATCTTGATTTGGAATTGACAAGTGTTTCGATGATTTGTTTGGTTATGAAAATATGAATTTCGAAACGAATAATGTTACGTCATACTCAAACTTTGATAAACTTTATTTATTTAAGCTTTATTTGATAATTTGGAAGTTCAGCTTCTACTATGTTTTAAAATGATGGAATTCAACTAAGTAATAGTTTTAGTCCTTGTGTTTAAGATTTTAAGATTTGTTTTGTATTAAATGGAATGAGTTGTAATAGCTTATGGTTGGAGTTTGGAAAATGTACGGAATTGAAGGGTTGATGGATGTCGGGAGGTGTGCTAGTTCAGTTGGAAACAAAGTTGGATCTATGAGAGAGTAAACATCATCCAAGACTTGGATTGAAAGTTTCAGCTTACCAGGAAATGATGCCAGCTTGGCAGGTTTATTTTGTTTATAACACAGTACCAGGTAAGAGATCGAGAACAGCAAGCAGATAGAATCAGATGTGGGCAGGAATTTTGAGTACAGCACGGAAAGATTGGAATATGGAGTTGTGAATACAGATTGGATTTCCAAGGTCGGCTCTACATGTCAAGGGTAGAAGACTGGAATAGTGAAATCTGAAGAAGCAAACTATGCGAAGTTTCGACACAGAACGACTCAGCAAGTCATGGCAGTTTAACATTTGGTGTATAGTAGGGTGACATCTGGGCTGTAGCAGACCAAGTCAGTGACAGGAGACCTATAGAATTTGGAGTTTGTGATTTCAGAATGAAGAAGGATTGACGATATACTTGGAGGCCAGAAGCTGAGGATGCATTCAAGAAACATAGTTAGAGCAAACATATGGAAATTTCAGAATTTTTCGGGATGAAGATTTTTCGGTGAAGGCATGTCTACGATCACATCTTTGTACAAGCGTCAAGGACACCGTGTACAGCTTTGTAGGACTTAAGGCACAAAATTCCAAGTGATAGAAAGAGGCAGAACTTACAGTTTCTTGGACTGACAGTGACTGACGAGGTAAGTAAAAGAAATGATCCAGTACAGGAACGACAGATGACACCAGGGATGACTAGAAGAATTGTTGAACTCTAGTTTAGTCAGAGAAATATGTTTTCGAGCAGATATGTGGAATAGTGTGAAGCCTTCAATCGAATCAGAATGTTATTGACCGTGCATCTCAACGTCAGGTTTGATCAGAGGGTATCTCAGTTGCCGAGGTTCAGCGTAGGGTGTCAATGTTTTCTGTTGTCTTTTGGGTTTTTGATTTTGATTTGGTTTAGACCATTTGGAGGACCAAATGGGTTCTAAGGGGGGGAGGATGTTAGACCCCGACCCCCAATTTCTCTGTTTAGTATTGTTTTGATCGTGGTTTAACTTTTTAAGCAAGATTTGAGTTGGTTTGACTTTGTCTTTGAGTTTGACTAGATTTTTCATAGCCTTGGAGATTTTTGAAGACCGTTGACTTTAGTTTGACCCGGCTTTGTAATATGTATTTTTATGAGGAATTACTCTTGATTTCTAAAAATTCCAAATTTGGTTTATTTTGAATCATCTCATTAAGATTAACAACTTTCATGCTTTGACCATTTTGATTTGATGCTCTGAAATTGCGTTTTTCGAGAAAAAGGGCAAAAATGACATTTTCACTAAATCTGTCCATAAATTTCGAAAATTTCAGAATTTGGGGAAAATATACTTTTTGGAAAGTAGAAATTTCGCTGATCGTTTTTGTCTTCTTTGTCGTTTTCATTTGGGACCCACAAATGTTAGTTTCAGCCTTGTGAAGATCGGGGCCCACAAACCCATCTTATAAGAGGGTGAGCTTTCTTCTTCTCCTTCATTCTCTTTTCCTGCACGTTTTGGAGCCAAGGGTTTCCCTCTCTTCCAGCAACTTTCTCTCTCCTCTGGAACACCTATCTCTTGGAGATTTCATGTAGGATTGATCTCACCTTCTTCGTCCTCATCTCTCAAGCATTCCAAAGACCCCATTTTCAAGAACATTGGGCTAGGACAACCCTCCTCTTCAAGCCCTTCTTCTTGTTTGGAACACCCAAAGGTTAGCAATGGCTTTTCTTTCTTTAGATCTTTGTCTTCCAAACCATTTGGAGTATTTTTATCATACATGCAAGGGCTTTCATAGAGATTTGCAAAAGATTGATTTTCAAGGGTTTTCTCTTGGATATTTTTGGGGCTTTTGTAGATTTTGGGCTTTGCTATTAGAGAGGTGCTCTTGGAGTGATTTGCCCCCTATTCTTGGCTAGAGGCAAGTAAAATATTCAGCTAATGTGATGATTATTGTTTAAGATGAATGATTTCATGAATTTCCTATCCTATCTTATGTTTCCCTTATGGTATATGGTTTTATCCTTGAAAGGTTTAAGCAATGGTTTGTGTTTAATCTTCTTTAAATTATTGTTTAGTATTAAATCTTGGTTTTGTCCTTCAACTAATCATCTTTGGATCAGCTATTTATGTTTCAGATTGTTAGTAATTTGATGAATGAAATGGTTATGTTCATATTTGATTTTTGGAATAAGAATGGAAAGATTTTCATTTATGGTTGTTTTAATGGATTTGGTGTGGCAAGGAGAAGCCCAAAGTATGTTAGATTTGATGTAGAGGAAGTGGTAGGGAAACAAAAATCAAATGGAGGGGAAGAAGTGCTGAAATCAGGGGAGAAAAACCCCCCCTGCACGGGCTGGACAGAAGCCCAGCTCGCTATAGCGAGCCAGGCTTCTGGAATGGGCTGTTTTTGGCCCAATTTCTGGGCTGTTTAAGGCGCTGTTTTGAGGCCTATTTTCAGCCTGTTTAAGGCCCTGTTCCAGCTTGTTTTTAGGCCAATTCCCAACCTATTTTGTGGGCCATTCAAGGTTAGTTTTTGGGCTGTTTTAAGACCTGTTTTGTGGGCCATTCAAGGTTAGTTTTTGGGCTGTTTTGAGACCTGTTTCTTGGGCCATTCAAGGTCAGTTTTTGGACTGTTTTAAGACCTGTTGCTTGAGCAAATTAAGGGTTGTTTTGGGCTAAATGAGTAGACTGTTTTGGGGCTTGAGTTAAGGTCAGATGTGGGCCTGATTTAAAGAGTTTGGGATTACTTGTGATACTTGGAAATTGTGAAATGGGTGTGAAATTACCCGGGAATCTTTCAAGTCTCAATGCGTACTTTATCATTTAAATGTTGTGGATTTTCATTGGCATCAAACATATTCCCTTATTAATCAATGTTTAAAGGTTAAATGTGCATTGAGATGGTTCCTTGGTAAGTCATTAAGTCATTCTACACTATTCCATTCCATTTCAAGTCAGAGAATGTATTTGTATTCTTTGGTGAACTAATTTGAATAGCATCGATGATTTGTTATAGAATCATGTGGTTTTCCATGTTCGAAAGGATTGATCGTATGATTTTATACAAATCACTTTGATGTGTATTTGAGCGGTTTACCATGGAATTCGTATGTTTTCTCCGAATCGATTTGAAAGGAGATTGGAGTGGTTCGCCACATTCGGGATTTCATCGATAAGATTAGTATTTTGAAAATAAAAACCTCGAGGCAAGACGGGGCCAGAGCTTTGTAGTGCGAGCCCATGAGCCAAAGAGGCTATGATTTCAAAAATAAAACCTCGAGGCGAGATGGGGCCAGAGCCCGGTGGTGTGAGCCCATGAGCCAAAAGGGATTAGTATTTTGATTTGTATTGGTTCAAGTTTTAAAAACTAAAGGCACCACTAGGCTTAGGTCACCTTGTGGGGCTGATCACCTGGCTTGGGATCTTTAATTTGTCCGCCAGCTGCAGTTTGGATTATGTCTGTACCGACCATGGCAACGGTTCCTATCTGCCGGTCCCACGCGTAGTGGCTACGGTTCTGATTTTGATCTGCCGGTCCCATTTGTATGGCTACGGTTCTGATTCTGTTTCCGGTCCCACGTGTAGTGGCTACGGTTCTGTCTGCTCTTGTTACTTCGGTAATAGGAGAATATAGCTCTATGTGGTTGCCAATGTTTTATCTGTTATTAATTCATTTTAGGATTCTTGATTGTTTATACTCATTATATTCTTTGAATTTGTTAATGTTTATGAAATCGACCTTTTATCGTTTTATCATGATTTATTGCTATTATTGTTTCGAATTCTTTAAATGGATTTACAATGATTCCATAAGGTTTTATAAATGCCCATGTTACATATTACTTGTTTATTTGCTTGCCAGACCGTCGTGTCTGACCCTGTTTGTTTGGTGCCAGATTCCTCTCTTTCTATTTTTAGGTGTTTGATCGGAGGAGGCGGTGGAACCGCCGGTCTGACGTGAGAGGCTGCCCATTAATATCATCTAGATGTCAAGTTTGGCACCGGAGCTCGTAAAATCACTTGGGGTAGTATGTCACTTAGTGGTTTATTTGTATGGCTTTATTAGCCTTTTTCATTGGGTTTGTAATTAAGACATTTGTTAATTGTAATTTGAATATGTGGGAAATAAATAGTCTTTTACTACCAGCTCATTGTTCTTTGGATTATGATTTGTGCCAGTCTGCTTATGTGATGGCTTTATGATATTGGTTGCGTGCGACACGGAACCCGATGGCCACGGATTCCGAGTCGTAACACCATGTTTAGCTTCCGCGAAAATATACTCTGATCGCGATGGAATTTGATTATCCTCATTCACGCGGATCTTGGGAAATATAACAAAAGTTTCAAATTCATTCCAAAATTTCGCACTCCGGGACCGGATCACTGCAGGGCCCGGTTTCGGGGTGTGACAATCTCGGTCCCTGTTCTGCACGGCTTCCACATTAGTCAATGGTTCGGGTCTCCTACCCAAAACTTCAAGTAATTGCCTCTGAACTTGAGTCAATTCTTCATCTTTCTTTGCCATCTGTTCTTGAAATCTAGCTTGATTTTCATTAGCTCGTTGTTGCTGTTCAACCAACATCTGCATAAGCTGCTGGAATTGACCTGTCATCTGGTTTTCAATCCCACTGTCATTATTACTGCCCGATGCATTTGCATTTGCTGGAGGTCTACGCGGAGGCATAGTGCTGCAAAACAACTTGTTAGTACAACAAAATATAATAATAAGGCGTTCCCAAACCCAAATCGATGCTAACTAACGGAAATGCTAACGAATCCTTGCCACGTCCTTATGTTTCTAATCCAATTTTAATTGCCTCAAATATTTCTCGCTCTGATACCAAGACTGTCACGCCCCCGGACCGAGGTCCCGCTAAACGAGGCCTTAATCCGGGGTCGTGGCGCGACGGGCCGGAAAATTCCGCCCGCACACGCTAGTTTCCCACAGGTTTTCGCGGTAAGGATTCCTGAAATCCGATCCAACAGTGATAAATAAGAATCACTTTCATACAAAGAACTTACGCGGAAGCATTGTAGCAAACATAAAAGTCTCTCACAAACGGGTATAAGATGAGAACGCACGAGACTAGCATAAAAAAGAGAAACATTTCATTTGTAGGCCCCAAAGTTAGTTTAAAGTTAATAGAAAAGTAAGGTTAGCCATTAATTACAATTTTTCCCCAAAAGTATAAGCCAACCATGGCCACAATAAAATCCCAAAATGTATAGTAACTATTTCCAAAAATGTGATCGCAGCTCCAAAAGCAACCCGATGTCTAAATGACATCATCGGGCTGCCACTCGCCCTCCACAAGGACTATGGGTTCCGCCTCGAAGTGCGCCTCGACCGCGAGGGGCTCGACATTTGGCACCAAGCAGAAAGGGTCAGACACAACGGTATGGCAAGCAAATACAACAATAATAGGATGATAGAAAAACAAAGCATTAATTAAATGAGAGCCATGATTAAATCACGAATATTAACAATGACGAACTAAGGATAGAAGATAAACATCTCAATGGTTTACAAATCCAATGTTATGATAAGTAAAATAAACAAGTACCATAAGATGAATATTAAATGCATGAAAACATTGGCAAACCACGTAAAGCTATATTCTCCTGTTACCGAAGTAACTGGAGCAGACAAAACCATAGCCACTACTCGTGGGACCGGAACGAACATAGTCGTTATCAAACAGAACCGTAGCCACTACTCGTGGGACCGGATATAACCGTTGCCATGGTCGGTACAGACAGAAACCAAACTGCAGCTGGTGAACAGATTAAAGATTCCAAGCCGGATGATCAGTCCGACAAGGTAACCTAAGCTTAGTGGTGCCATTAGAATGAAAGTTCGAAAGCTCGAAGTAATACAAGTCCGTTTAAAAGATACATTTCCAAAATCGATAAGAAAACTACTCCAAACAAATGCATATTGGCGAATCTGAGCAAAATAGGTGAGTAGTCTTATTAATATCTAAGTATGTGGTAAACCACTTCAAAACATTCAAAAGGATTGGAGAAAGAATCTGAACAAAAGTCTTTTACATGGAATGAATGTATGATGATTCGATCGTCTAAAACGGGTAGTCTCAATATACATTTGACCCCTTTATTGTCATTAATAGAAAGTAATTTGGTGCCACCAAAGATCCTTGACAATCACAAGGGATGAAGTGTACATTTAGACTTAAAGGTTTCCCAAGTGGTCTTGATCATAGTCCAAGCCAATTCTCACAATAAATTCTAGGCTTGTAAAAGGGTTGAATGGGCTTCACTTATAGAAAAGAGTTTGGCTGAATTGGGCTTGGACATAGGCTTGAAGTGGACCTGAAATTATATCCAATAAGTCCTCATTAAACACAGGTTTAAATCCTTTTTGATCAGGCCCACAACTGGCCTTAACCCAAGTTCAAACAGTCCACTAATTAGGCCCAAAACAGTCCTTAAAGTCGCCCAGAATTTAGGTCATAAAACAGTCTTAAAACGGACCCTAAACCAGGCCCGACCCAGGCCCCCAGGCTGAGCTGGGCTCGCTCGAGTGACCCAAGGTCCGCTCGAGCGAAGCCCAGACAGAGCCTGGGTCGCTCGAGCGGCCCAATGGGTCGCTCGAGCGGACTGGGCTCTGTCCAGTCCGGCTCGTGGGCTCTTTTCTCTCCTTTTTTCCAACTTTCTTGATTCTTTTTCATTCTTTTTCTTTCAAGTAAATTTCCAAGAACTTAGGGACCCTTCCTTGACCTCCCAAACTCATCAAATCACCATCCATGATCCTTCCAATTGATCAAACACCACCCTTTTTAAAAGAATCAAAGTTTTTCCCCCTTTCTTTGAACACCCACCTTTTAACACAAGGAAACCAAATTTTCTAAAGGATCAAAGTGAAAGCAAACTTCCAAAGCATTGTAAGACAATAACATAAATTGAAATCAATGTAACATTGGTTCATTCAATCAAAGTAAATCCATAAATCAAGGAAGATTAGCACATAAGAAGAAAAATCATGAAATGGAACTAAATAAGAGAGATCATCATATTAATTGTGAAATCTACTTGCCTCTAGCCAAGATGGGAGCAAAGTTACTCTTCAAACAAAGCTCTAGTGCCTCAAGCTTCAAATCTACAAAAACCCCAAAATTTTCCCAAGGAAAACCCTAAAAATCAACATTTGTAAATCTCCAAGGAAAACCCTAGCATATGGGATTAAAACACTCTAAATGGAGAGGAAAACAAGAATCTCAAGTTTGGAAAGCCATTGCTAACCTTGAGAAGTCCAAACAAAGAAGAGAAGCTTGAATGAGAGCCTTTCCTTAGCCCAAAATCCTTGAAAAAGATATCTTTGGAGAGCTTGGAGAGGGAGGAAGGACTTTAGAAGATCAATCCTCCAAGAAAACTCCACCAAATGAGAGTTTCAGAAGAGAGAGAGAGTGTGGGAAGAGAGGGAAGAACCCTAGCTAAAACCCTTGCTGGAAAAGAAATGAAGGAGGAGAAGAAAGGTTCCCCCTTCTTATAAGATAAGTTTTGTGGGCCCCGGTCTTCACAAAGCTGAAAATGGCATTTGCGGGCCCTGAACAAAAACGACGAAGAAGACAAAAACGCTCAGCGAAATTTCTACTTTCCAAAAAGTATATTTTTGTCAATTTTTGAGATTTTCGAAATTTGGGTACAGATTTTGTGTGAAAGGTTAGTTTTGCCCTTTTCCTCGAAAAACGTGATTTATGATCATTAAATCAAGTTGGCCAAAACATGAAAGTTGATGATCTAGATGAAATGAATCAAAATGCATAACAATTAGGATTTTACGAACATCAAGATTAAACTCAAGAGATTCACACACAATCCACGGGCGCCCCGGCCCGCGTCAAACTTAAGTCAATGACTCTCCAAGGTTCCCAAAGCAAATCAAACATTCTAATCTAGCTTAAGAAGATAAGCTAATCGTCCACTAACCCCACTTATCAACTAATCACGGTTAAATATAATTAAATATTCCAAACCTGGGTCGGGGTCTGACAGGTGGTATGGCCTTTGGAAAGAATCCCTTGGTGAGTTAAGATGGAAGGGCAAGAAAGGGAGAGATGGTATGCAATTCTCTAGAGTGAGAGGTGAGCAATTCTCAAGCATGCCTTGGATCTCCCATAGGGCTGTTTATATAGGAGTGGAAGCTTTTTTCTTTCCTTCTTTGTTCTTCAATTTGTGGAGTGGTGGGATCTCCAAAATCTCCATGACCGTGGGTCATTCTTGCTGGTTGGGTTGCATGCCCAGCTGGTCTCATTCATCTCACCTTTTCTCTCTTTGAAAACGTCCTCTTTCCTTTCTTTTGGATTTTCTTGATAGACAAGTTAAGAAACAAAATCTTCACTTGATTGAGATGGGGCCCACATAATGTGGGGGTGTGCTATAAAAAAGATATGACGTTCTTGGACTTCTCATTTTGCCTTCATGCCATGCTTTCTTTTTTTTTTTTCTTTTAAGAAATCCTCCTTTTGACTTTAAGAGATATTTGGAGAGGAGAAAAACTTGCATTGAGGTGGCACAAATTTGAATGGAGATATGGACGTCCATGCACAAGCCAAGCTTTCCATGTATATATGTTTTTTTAATTCTTTGCTCACAAACAAAAGATCTTTTCTTGTAGCCTTCCTTTCTTTCTTTCCTTGATATTTCTTCAAAATAACTTCAAAGATTATCTTGAAAATTTGTGCAAAAAAGTGGACCCCCTCTTGGATGTCCCACGTGTCGGCCCGTTTCAAGCTGTTTTTTTCCATTTTTTTTCTTTCCTTCTCATTTTCTTTTCTCAGCCTCAATCCTATGTTATGGGACCCAATTCATCTTTTCCTCCAAGCCAAAAGGTGAATTTCATGTGAAAAGACAAATTTACCCTTAATTAACAAATGCATGACTGCGGGCCCATCTCTCATGAAATGATGACATGAATGCACATAATTTTGCATGATTTAATAAAAAAAACTAATGATAATTAATTCATTTCATGAGAAAAACACATTTGGAAAATCTTTCCAAAAATAAAATTAAAAAATGGCAGGGTTCATGATTTGATGCAAAAATGATGGTTTTTGAGCAAATTATGCATTAATGCACTACAATGGATAAAAATGCATAAAATCATGATATGACACTAAATAAGGCTCTCTTGGCTTGATAAGTCCTTAAACTTAACAAAAATAGCCATGAAAATGTGCATTTTTAAGTACTTATCACATTTCAGGGCAGAAATTTGTGTATAAGGAAAAAAGATTGCTGGACTCAGATGAACTTTGCAGATCCATCAACGGCCCTTTTGCCTGCCTCTAGAGGCGACTGCGTGAAGCTTTTTGATGTTTCAGAGGACACGAGCAGTGATCCATGTATGCTAAGCTACTCTCCTTCACCTGGATTCCATGTGAATTTGGTGAAATGGAATCACATAAGTGGCTGTGGTTTTAATGATTTTGTGGTTTTGAACTAGTTTTGAATTTATGAATTCGTTATTATTTATTTCTTTATATGACCCGTTAAGACTGATAAACTCGAACATATACTTACTAAACATGAAATTTTGGGGCTGATGGGTTCGCATTGGTTTCCCTTTGTTCTTGTGAATTGTTATTCCCATGAGTTTTCTTGATTCCAATAATACAAAACTTACACATTATGTGCTGATAGTGTGAAATATGAAGTTGAAATGTGGATGTTTTTCTATTGGATTTCATTTTCAGTTTGATTAAGAGTGGATGCCTTCCATTATTGTCTCTAAGTTTTTTTGGATATTTTTATTTATTTATTTATTTTCTTTTAAAGGTAAGTACTCACACACTCACCCAAGATTCCCACAAGCAGCGCTACAGCCGGGGATTGATTCCTGGTTGTTTATGTGAAAGGGAGGTGAGGTGCCTCACCAATTGAGCTATTGGTGGATTGCCTTGTTTGGATACTTGGTTTGAGTAATGTGTAGAACAAGTGTGCTTGAATGGTATGCCAATTGCTGAGTATAAAATGAAAAGCTGGGTCTCTTTTGTACAAGGAGTGATATCTTAACTTAGGATGAGGGATGGATCCCTGGTCCGTACTATGAGGCTAAGGTGCCTTACGACTGATCTACAAGTGGTTCAACATTTTGCTGTATTTTTTCGCAACTAGTACCGCGTAGTGTTTCGAGGACACCCCCATTTTCACAAATTTGGACTTTTGACATTGACTAAACACCGTTAAATCAGCTTTGGTCTTCCAATACAACATACAGTTATTCTCGCAGGCATCTATACACTCAGCTTTCATTCCCAGATCTTTTACCATTGCCTTCATTACAGGATACTTAGAAGGCAAAGTGTTTCCGTCTGGCAACCATGTTTTTAACAGAGACAAAAGTGCAGTCACACTATTTCCCGACCATTTATACTGCTTCTTCAAGTTATGGAGGTCTACAATTGCAGAAAGAGTTGTTACAGGAGCCTCGCATGAAGGATATAATTTTTCTTCTGCTTTTTTCTTATATTCATGGTACCTTTTACCCAAATCAGGCTAGAACAATAGGGTGTTCAACATCTTCGACCTGACTTCCATCACCTTCATTCAAATCATCCGCTAACTCTTCATGCACGCCATAAGCAACATCAACAAAATTCTCCATCCCTAGTCCTTCTGCCTCACTATTTTCTTTTTCAACTTGGTTTTGTTAGACCCTAAGTTGTTTGCAATTTGATGTCTTGCATTTGCATAATATTCATCTCATTACTTTCATTTTCATTTCACAAGTTTTTCTTGAAAATCATTTCTTGAATTAACCTACTCATGTTTTAATTTAAACACTTTTTGGTTGATTTGAATTTTGATTTTAATCATGTTTTTGTTGATGAAACAATTTATAAAAACACCTTTCAAATCTGAGTTTTCAAATGGTTTCAAAGTTTCACTCTTCAAACACATCAGATCTTCAGAAAATTGACCTGACCACTCTGTCGGTCAAGTCGTCGGTTCGCATCGGTCAACCCACAAGTGAACCATGGTCAACCGATGGCTCCATCGGTTCCATTTCCAGTGAGCTACATTTTCAGAACTTCGCTATCGGTCTGCTCCTCGGTTCCTATGGGTCAACCGATAGTACATGAATTGTAAGACCGAGAGCTCGTCGGTTCCAAAAACAGACAGCAACTTTTTCAACAACTTTGTGCTATCGGTTCCCTATCGGTCAACCGATAAATGACGGTCAACCGATGACTGCATGTGGGTCAGAAAAACTTTAAAAAATATGACCGTTGCATATGACCGTTGAACTATCGGTCGACCGACACCTAGTCATCGGTTGACCGACAGGCATCCGTTGGGCCACTTTTTCTATAAAAAGCAAGTTCATTCCAAGGAATTTTGGGACGAAAAGTGAGGCCATTTTTGGTGTTTTTAGTGCCCAAGCAAAAGAGAATGAATTAAGGAAGCTTGTTTGGTCCAATTAGAAAGCTAAAGCTTGATTACAAGAAGTTAAATCCCAGTAAGCTTTAATTTCCTAGTTCATATGTTTCATGCTTTGTTTTAAATCTTTGTAAAATGTTTTCTAGCATGCTAACTATGTGGTATGGAATCCATATCTTATTTAATCCTTGATTCACATGTTTTGGATTCCACCTCTTGATTTCAAACCAAGTTTTGTTTAAACTGTGTTAATCATGCTTTGTCTAAATCTTTGATTTCTGTATAGCATGATACATTAACTTGTTTGAATCTTTCTTTGTTGTTTTCAATTTGTTTAGAACTTTAGTTAAACCTTTGTTTTTGAAAATAACTTTACACATGCATCACTTGATTAGTATTAATCATTTTCATACAACCTGTGATCTTTAAATTTTCATATCATTTACAAGTTTGTAATTGTTCAAGTGATTTGCATTCAACTTCAATCATATCATTTATGTGCTTTAAATTTTGAAATGCTTTAAGCATAAAATTCATTGGACTTAATTTCAACTTGATTGAAGTTCTACACACACACACCCCATGAGCATTCATCTTTGCATTTCTTAGTGTGTTGTGTGAGTTTATTTTCATTTTCATATTTGCCTGATTAAGAGGCACCTTTTAAGAGCTTAATCTATTTCTCTTCTAGTATGTAGACACTTTCTTGAGAAAGAAATATATTGTAGAGGTTATTGCTTAACCTAAGAAAAGCATAGTGTATAGGTTGTTGTTTAGCCTAGAAAAATAACTTTGTAAAGGTTATTGCTTAACCTATTGTAAAAGCATAAGTAGTGGAAATCCGGTGGGGTGTTGAGCACAAGCCGGTAGTGGATGTAGGCATTGAGGCTGAACCACTATAAATCATTGGTTAATGGTGAATGGCTTGTGGTGATTGAATTGTTTATCTTCCGCACTTACTCTAATCATCACTAGTTAAAAGTAAATTGGAAAGAAATTAAAATTGGCCATTAAATTGAAGATCACCCTATTCACACCCCCCCTCCGCCCCCCCCCCCCCCCCCCCCCCCCCCCCCCCCCCCCCCCTCTAGGGTTAGGATCCCGGACTTTCAATTGGTATCAGAGCAAGGTTGCTCTATATTTAGGATCAAGTGTTTGGAACTCTTGATTAGGTGTAAAAACCTAGAGTTTAGACCCTAGTTGTGTATTGCATGAAAATCATTAGAATGGATTCCACTAAGTTAGATCTTGTACATTCCCTTGTAGATTCTTCTAGACCACTCCTTCTTCCATCTATTGGAGATCCAAACATTGGAATTAATAAATCCTAAGTTGAATTAAAAGAAGAAGAAAATGAATATGAAGATGACCTTCAACAAGCTTATAATGAGTTATATACATTGTTCTTAAAGCTTGACAAAAATAACAAAAGTCTAAAAGAAGAATCTAAAAGATTAAACAAAGAATTTGACACTTCTAAAGATGAACTTAGAGTGAAAGAAGAACTAATTCAATGCCTAGACTCTAAGTTTATGATCACTTTGTACAACCTATCAAATGCTCAAGATGAACTAAATGAAATGAAATTAAATCATAATGAGCTAAATAAAGAAAATATGAATCTAAGAGATACATTAAAAAGACAAGATGAAAACATTGTCTATTTAGAATCCAACTTGAAAATTTCTGAAGATAACTTGTCAAATCTTCAAGATGAACTAAATGTATCTAAGATAAGTTGTGAAGGACTTACCAAAGAAAATTCAACTCTAAGTGATCATATAAAAAATCAAGTTGAAGATATTGTTAATTTAGAATCCAAGTTAATAATCACCAAGGAAAATTTATTTAATGCTCAAAGTGATATAAAAGCTTTACAACTTGGATCTAATGTTAATGAACTTAAACTTAAATTAAAAATTGCTAATGAGAAGGTTAACAAATTTTAATGGAATTGGAATTCAACTCTTAAAAGTTAAAAATGAAAAAATCAATTCTAAAAAACCAAGTCACTCAACTTGAGACCCACAAACACAAGTATGAGTGCAAATTTACCCAAAGTGAAGAGAAATTAGAAAAACTATTTAAAATGGGTAAATCACAAGGAGATAGGACTGGTCTTGGATTCAATAAGTATATTACACATGACCCAAATTTCACCAACTCATTTGTGAAAAGTGAGTCCTCATTCTCATGCACTCAATCTCCATTGCCTAAAATAAAATGTCATTATTGTGGTAATGAAGGACATTTCAAATTTGAGTGCAAATCAAGAAAAAATCATTTGTCTAAACCTATCTATGAACCTAAAAATGGAAAATCCAATTCTATGAAGGTTAAGGCATTTAAATCAAAGGAAGACTCTAGAAAGTTTCAACAAATTAAAACATCTCAACAAGAGTCTCCTAAGAAAGATTTTAAAAAAACTAAACAAGTAAAGAATGGTCAAATTAAAACTGTCAATAAGAAACCTCTCACTTTACCTCCTTTTACTTTGGAAATGAAAGAACTTTTGAAAAGGGTTGAAAGATTAAAATCAAAAGAGGGAGGAAAAGCTAAAAGAAATGAGAAGAATAAAAAGATAGTTAAACACCAACTACCAAAGACTAATCATCAATCTAATTATAAAATTATCAAACCTCAAAGATATGATGTCAAGTCTAAAAGAAATCTGTACTTATCTCCTATAGTTGGTGAAATCTCAAACAGAGGCTCAAAGGCTCAAGACCTTAGATGGATACCTAAGGTTAGGCTATTAGACAAATACTAAGGCCTAGTAATTAGATTAGACCAACCCACCCTCATAAGTTATATGTCTTGTTGGTCCTAAGTCTAAATGGTTCAAAATTTTCAATTGTTTGAGAATTATTTGTTGAAAATGCATTTTTAAACTCAAAAGATACTTGATATTTAAATGCATATGTTTGATCAATTAAAAAAAATGTGTTTATTGATTACTTCTCTTATGATCAGTTAATTGTTCTTCATAAGTTAAATCAATCATAAAACATTCTAAGCAATGATCATGAGAAAAATAGCAGAATCAATGGATTAGTCCACTTTTCTACAAGTATCAGCTGACCGATACTTAAGTCATCGGTGGACCGATGAGGCAGTGGCTCGATAAAACCCTGCGCGCAGAAATCCTCTATTCTGTTCTTCTCTTTCACAAACAGACCTAGGGCTCTTTCTTCATCTCCCTGCTAGTAACACTCCTTCAAGGCTGAAGATCAAAACCATTATAAGCAGAGATTTTCGAAAAATCCGTCTTCAAGCAAAACTCTATTGGCATCGCTTCAGCTGTACATCGTGCGTTTGTGGTGTGTTCGGCAGCAGTTCATTTGGCAGTAGTGGTTTAGTGGTTTGAAGATTCTCTGCAGGTTTTGTGTGATTTGAGAAATCATAGTCAAAATAGCCCTTAAGTCATCAACAAGTCAAGATCTCCAAGCCAATCGATGCTCATAGTCGACTGCTATGGGCTGTTTTGAGAAACCCAACCTCATGAATCACATCCGAATTTGAGTATCTGTTCTTGGTTCTTTTCCGAATTAGACTGAGGTAAAATTGAATTTGATCTTTTTACTTCATCTTCGTCCACAATCACTCTCTAGATTTTCAAATCTTTTTGTCACAATCTCACTGTGCACACTAAGTGTTTGTGAAAATGCCTCCTAGAACCAAGAAGGCCACTCCTAGGCGACCTATCAAGAAGGGAAAAGCCACAGCCTCCTCTAGTAGACCAATAGAGGATAGTGGAAATGAAAGTACATCTCCTTCATCTTCATCTCCTCCTCCTCCTCCTCCTTCAACCAATTTAAGACTTGACTCAAACATTTTACAAAGTCTTCAAAGGAGGACTGTAGTAGTGGAAAGAAGGACTATAGTGGAAAAGATTAGTTCCATGGGTTTTAATTTGAGTAATGTACTTGGCCAAGTGGGATGGGATAGGATTCTCCTTTGGGGTGATAATGCATATCCTTCTTTAGTCAAATTCTTGTATGCATCCATCACTAGCACAAATGACTCTATTAATGCTTGTTCTTTTACCATCTCCTTCATGGATAGAGATGAAGTGTTTACACCCCAGAGACTAGGATTAATCATGGGGATTCCCTGTACTCCTACGGGAGTAACATTTGTGTCAGATTCTCCTTCGGAGGATGAGAGAATCAAAGCCACCATTGACATATGTGGCTTCAACTGTCCATGGGATCAAAAGAAACATCACCTAACCATCAGTTCCCTAATTCCCATCAATAGGATTCTTCACAATCTCTTTACCTATAATGTATATCCTAGAGGTGGTAATAGAACTGAGCTTACTGCTTTCATGGTTAGTGTCTTATCCAAGGTTGTGACTGGCACTCCCATTTGTCTACCTTCTCTCATCTGCCATACAATTATCAAGTTTCGAAATTCTCTGGCACAAAAGAATGCAATTCCATATGGGTTCTTAATGACTCAGATTGCCCTCCAGTTTGGTGTTCCCATACCCACTGGAGAAAGCTCCATTTTCAAAGCTCCATTCTCTTTGACCAATCTGAATCAAATGAATCTCATTCCAAATCCTCAAATCCCCATAGCCGATGATCCTCCATTAGCACAAGAGCCTCCATTGAGACAAGAGATACCTAGATCTCCACCTCCTCCTACTCGTGCTTCATCTTCAAGGCATACTCCTGGTCCTTCTACCCCTGGCACATCCTCTGACTAGCAAGCAACTGTGGAGCGAGATATAGCCTACTTAAAGAGGAAACAGAAGAAACAATCGAAGATAATCAACAAACTGTTCAAATACCTCTCCAAGATCTCAAAGAGCTGCAGAAGGGATGACGTTGCTAGATCACCATCTCCATCACCTCCATCTCCAGAGTCTGATTAGGAACTAACTATCTATGTCACCACATTTTGTGTTTAAATTGGTGTATTATTGGTGGTATATTTTGTATTGGGAACAAGGCTGGATAATTAGTTTAGACTTTGTCCTTTAAACTTCTATTTTTAGTTCATGGATGGTCATGTTTATGTCATTTGTCAAATTGTAAGACTTTTTAATATCTTTATATATATTGAATGACATCCTTTGATCTATTATTTGCCATCTACATGATTGCTTTTTCTTTCCTTTACATTGAGGATATCAAAATTATGCTATGAGAAAGGTATGTGTTTGCATGTGTATTGTTTGCAGACTAATTAGCAATTTGATGTCAATGGGGGAGAAGAAGAAACATAAAGACTAAGTGGGAGAAGAAGACTAAAGACTAAATGAAAAGAAGAAATCTGAAAACACCATTGCTAGAACAATGGGGGAGAGCAAGAACAATGGCGGAGAAAAGAGAAGGAGCTGATTATGAACAAAGGGGGAGTTGAAGCAAAAAGATATGAATGGTTATGTGTTGATGATAGTTTATAGTTTTTAATGTTTAAGTGTTATATTTGCCATCAAATTGCGAAGGGGGAGATTGTTAGACCCTAAGTTGTTTGCAATTTGATGTCTTGCATTTGCATAATATTCATCTCATTACTTTCATTTTCATTTCACAAGTTTCTTCTTGAAAATCATTTCTTGAATTAACCTACTCATGTTTTAATTTAAACACTTTTTGGTTGATTTGAATTTTGATTTTAATCATGTTTTTGTTGATGAAACAATTTATAAAAACACCTTTCAAATCTAAGTTTTCAAATGGTTTCAAAGTTTCACTCTTCAAAAACATCATATCTTCGGAAAATTGACCTGACCACTCTGTCGGTCAAGTCGTCGGTTCGCATCGGTCAACCCACAAGTGAACCAAGGTCAACCGATGGCTCCATCGGTTCCATTTCCAGTGAGCTACATTTTCAGAACTTCTCTATCGGTCTACTCCTTGGTTCCTATCGGTCAACCGATAGTACATGAATTGTAAGACCGAGAGCTCGTCGGTTCCAAAAACAGACAGCGACTTTTTCAACAACTTTGTGCTATCGGTTCACTTATCGGTTCCCTATCGGTCAACCAATAAATGACGGTCAACCGATGACTGCATGTGGGTCAGAAAAACTTTCAAAAATATGACCGTTGCATATGACCGTTGAACTATCGGTCGACCGACACCTAGTTATCGGTTGACCGACAAGCATCCGTTGGACCACTTTTTCTATAAAAAGAAAGTTCATTCCAAGGAATCTTGGGACGAAAAGTGAGGCCATTTTTGGTGTTTTTAGTGCCCAAGCAAAAGAGAATGAATTAAGGAAGCTTGTTTGGTCCAATTGGAAAGCTAAAGCTTGATTACAAGAAGTTAAATCCCAGTAAGCTTTAATTTCCTAGTTCATATGTTTCATGCTTTGTTTTAAATCTTTGGAAAATGTTTTCTAGCATGCTACCTATGTGGTGTGGAATCCATATCTTATTTAATCCTTGATTCACATGTTTTGGATTCCACCTCTTGATTTCAAACCAAGTTTTGTTTAAACTGTGTTAATCATGCTTTGTCTAAATCTTTGATTTCTGTATAGCATGATACATTAACTTGTTTGAATCTTTCTTTGTTGTTTTCAATTTGTTTAGAACTTTAGTTAAACCTTTGTTTTTGAAAACAACTTTACACATGCATCACTTGATTAGTATTAATCATTTTCATACAACCTGTGATCTTTAAATTTTCATATCATTCACAAGTTTGTAATTGTTCAAGTAATTTGCATTCAACTTCAATCATATCATTTATGTGCTTTAAATTTTGAAATGCTTTAAGCATAAAATTCATTGGACTTAATTTCAACCTGATTGAAGTTCTACACACACACACCCCATGAGCATTCATCTTTGCATTTCTTAGTGTGTTGTGTGAGTTTATTTTCATTTTCATATTTGCCTGATTAAGAGGCACCTTTTAAGAGCTTAATCTATTTTTCTTCTAGTGTGTAGACACTTTCTTGAGAAAGAAATATATTGTAGAGGTTATTGCTTAGCCTAAGAAAAGCATAGTGTATAGGTTGTTGTTTAGCCTAGAAAAACAACTTTGTAAAGGTTATTGCTTAGCCTATTGTAAAAGCATTAATAGTGGAAATCCGGTGGGGTGTTGAGCACAAGCCGGTAGTGGATGTAGGCATTGAGGCTGAACCACTATAAATCATTGGGGAATGGTGAATGGCTTGTGGTGATTGAATTGTTTATCTTCCGCACTTACTCTAATCATCACTAGTTAAAAGTAAATTGGAAAGAAATTAAAATTGGCCATTAAATTGAAGATTACCCTATTCACACCCCCCCCCCCCTCTAGGGTTAGGATCCCGGACTTTCAGGTTTACCATTCGATCCTTATATGGGTTCCCGCCATGTAAAGACCATACACGATATGTTGATTATATACCGTAAAGAATCAAATGTTTTCTAACTATATCATACGCAAACCTTTTTCCATTTCGGCATTTTTTACAAGGGCAAGGACACGTGGTCGATGTTTGGTCTTTGCCACTAGCAAATAGAATAAAATCTGAAACCCCCTGCATGTACACACTCCCAAGTCTATCTGTTTCATTCATCCATTCTTTTAGAATCAACTGAGACATTCTGTAGGTAACACATCAAGTAAACACAAACAAGTAAATCTATTAAATACCGAGATTATCACCTTTATTGAAAATAGTTCAATGAAATTATTTTCACTGTGTGAACTGTGAAACAATGAAACTCACTAATTTCTGTCTTTTGCAAATGAGGTTACATACTAACCCCAAGTCCCTGACATCTTAAATACTCGATGGAATTTACAATACAACCTCTGAACCTCAGCACTGATAATAACATTTATAACCAACATTGCATCTTACTGACACCGGAAAAAATAAATCTACTGATATAACAGTCCCTGGTCATAATGTAAATAAAACCCATATGTATATATTCTACCAAC
>WHSA01001409.1:51901-94401 GCA_012931725.1 Litsea cubeba
GCTACCTCCTTTTATTGAAAACTTTAGGATTCCTTTCCTTAAAAGCTATCCCTACTAATTCTCTTAGATGTCCTAAAGGAGAGTACAATCTAAGATTTATTCCTTCTAGGAACACTCCAATTAGAAAAGGAAATTAAAGGAACATCCCACAAACTTTAGCAATAGTAACCTTAGTTGCACAACACTTACTAATTTAAGTTTCTAATTCAAAAAGAAAACTTTACATAGGAATACTAATCCAAAGAGGAGTCCAACCTTCCAGTAGAGAGACCTACTCAAAGTTGGAAACCCCCACCTATGGAATTCCCATTATGGACGTCCCACATAAAATAATGCACACCATGGCCCACATGATTATTAATCATACCATGACCACAAGTTAATAATTTATCTAGAACAAAATTCATGTATGCCATCAAAGGCCTATTGAATTTAAACTCAAATATTTTTCCACTAATATTTCAACCATATGTCATCTAAACAATTTAAGAAACCAGCCAATATAGGAAAGTGACTAGAGAAGGGATCAAAAGACATATTTGCCCTTGGCTCCCAAAATGACCAAAAATGTCCATGCTAAACCCATAGCAACATTAAGACCATTTTAACCTTAACTCATTCCACTATAGAGTTATGGATGAACTCCAGGGACAAATAATAATTATAAAATAAGCTCATCAGAAAATGACAATTGTCTTCGACCTACTAAGTAAAATGACCTAAATGCCCCTCGATGTAACATCCATAATCAAGTCAGGTTATCCGATGTACTGTCAACCTTCTCGATTACATCTAAACCTTAGAACTTCATATCCTTAACTTAATCGGCATCCGGATATCATTCTCTTGGTCTAGGGAGCGACCCACAAGTTCAATATCCATATGGAACATCCATATACTAAGATCTTAGATTTTGATGATTAATCGGATAATTCTAAGGGGACGATCATTCCATCATTAGATGGCATAGATTCTTTATTGCATCTGCTCGTCCCAACTGATCAAGTCGAGTACCCAAAACACAAAGCTGTTGACCCATGAAAAGAATCTCACCCATAGTGAATTAAAGCACAAGAACTTGACTTCGTCAGTTCATCCACAAATGCTCAAGATTAAGAGCACTGGTCACTCAGTAGCATGAGGTGACTTGATCTATCTCAGTGATAGTACTATTTTAGAGATCACACCTACAATGGTCCTGTTCAATGCATTGCATATGCACTAATGAGATAAATCCAGGAAAGGCCTCCCATGACTTAGGTAAGTCACCCTGAATACAGGAGAGTCTCTCACTATAACTTATACCAAGATGAAGTGCCCAACTCCATCTCTCAGTTATGAACAAATATGTTGTTTCCAGTGTCCATGAATCAGACCTATCTGTGTGTAGGTACTACACACCTAATTCATTTACTAGAAACAATGGGCCTTACACAACCGTACATATATACATGTTTAAAGGGAAAAGAATCATTCCATTAAATAACCAGTAAAAATCCAGTAACAAAGGATGAGAGTGCAGCTAGTGGGCTTTAGGGCATACACCAATCCCAACAAACTCCCACTTGCACTAAAGATCACTATTTCTTAACCTAACACCCATAGGATCAACATGAGAAGTGAAGACTTTCTCAGTTAGAGTCTTAGTGAATGGGTCAGCTAAGTTATTTGCTGAGGCAATCTGCTCCACCACTATTTCTCCATCCTGAATGAATTCCCGGATTAAGTGGTACTTTCTCTGATTGTGCTTGTCTTTCTTGTGATTCCTGGGTTCTTTGCACTGTGCTACGGCACCAGTGTTATCGCAGTACATGACAATCGATTTTTGCACTGTAGGA
The DNA here is from genome assembly GCA_012931725.1 of Litsea cubeba. NCBI lineage: Eukaryota > Viridiplantae > Streptophyta > Magnoliopsida > Laurales > Lauraceae > Litsea > Litsea cubeba. Next base: position 53,740 of record WHSA01001409.1, read on the forward strand.
ACAACTCCCAATTCCAATAGGAATTTTCTGAGCCATACTGCTTCCTTTGCAGCTTCCAATGCCGCCACATACTCTGCTTCCATGGTAGAATCAGCAGTACAGGATTGCTTGACACTCCTCCATGATATAGCCCCTCCTGACAGAGTAAAGACGTATCCTGAAGTAAACTTTCTGGCATCTCTATCAGATTGGAAATCAGAATCTGTATACGCCAAAGGTGTTAGATCATCTGCTCGATAGGTTAGCATATAATCTTTCATTCTCCGTAGATACTTGAATATATGCTTAATAGCTGTCCAATGCATAGGTCCAGGGTTTGACTGATATCTGTTAACCATGCCAACGGCAAAACAAATATTGGGTCTAGTACATAACATTGCATAAATGAGGCTTCCAACAACAGACGCATATGGAACTCTCCTCATGTTCTCTATCTCTTCAGGTGTCTTTGGACATTGATCTCGAGACAGTGGTACTCCATGTCTAGAAGGTAGCAAGCCCTTCTTGGAGTCATGCATGTTAAACTTGACCAATATCTTCTCAATATATGAAGATTGGGACAAGGCTAACATCTTATTCTTGCAATCTCGCAAAAGCTTGATCCCTAAGATATAGCTGGCCTCACCCAAATCCTTCATCTGAAATTGAGAGGATAACCAAACCTTTGTGGATGACAATATACCTACATCATTTCCAATGAGCAATATGTCATCCACATAAGAACCAAAAATGCAACTGCTTTTCCACTTCCTTTCTTATACACACATGGTTCATCAATGTTTTGATCAAAGCCAAAAGATTTGACTGCCTGATTAAACTTGATGTTCCATGCTCTAGATGCTTGCTTAAGTCCATAAATGGACTTCTTAAGTTTACAAACCATGTTATCTTGGCCACTAGCAATGAAACCCTCTGGTTGCTTCATATAGATGCATTCGTCAAGACTTCCATTAAGAAAAGCTGTCTTGACATCCATCTGCCATATCTCGTAGTCATAATGACATGTGATGGCCAAGAGAATCCTTATGGACTTAAGCATAGCCACTGGTGAAAAAGTTTCCTCATAATCGATACCTCTTTCTGAGTATATCCTTTCACCACCAGTCTTGCTTTGAAGGTTTCCACCTTACCATCCACTCCTCTCTTCCTCTGTAGATCCACTTGCACCCTATGGGTTTAATCCATTCAGGTGCATTCACAAGTTCCCATACTTGATGGAATACAAAGAATCCAATTCAGATTTCATCGCTTGCTGCCACATGTCAGCATCTATATCCATCACTGCTTCATCGTAACTAGCAGGATCCTCAACCAGATCTTCGGAGTATGTCTTAAAAGACATTCCTAGATATCTTTCTGGCTGTCTAGAAATTCTCCCACTACGACGAGGCTTGGGAGTGTTAAAAGGAATATCCTGTTCATCTACGGTCTCAGGACCTGGTACAGATGTTATAGGAGATCCTGGAAGAATCTCCTCAAGGGTTTCTTTACAACTAAGCTCTTGGTACATCATACAATCATCCTCCAAGTACCTAGCATGAGTGCTGATAAGCACTTTTTGCTCCTTTAGATGATAAAAGATGCCACCTCTCGTTCCCTTAGGATACCCAATGAAGTAGCACATTTCCGATCTGGGTTCCAGCTTGGTAGCTTTATCATTCACTACATAGGCTGGACAACCCCAAATGTGGATATGTCTTAAACTGGGTTTTCGACCTGTCCACATTTCTTGCGGTGTCCTAGGCACTGATTTAGAGGGAACCAGATTTAAAATGTATGCTGCTGCTTCTAGGGCATATCCCCCAAAAAATATCGGTAGGGTTGCATGACTCATCATGGACCTTACCATATCAAGAAGGGTACGGTTTCTTCTCTCCACTACACCATTTTGCTGGGGTGTACCCGGTGCAGACAACTGAGACACAATCCCATGTTGTGTGAGGTACTCTTTGAACTCACCAGGAGGTACTCGCCACCTCGATCAGATCGAAGGCTTTGATATGTTTCCCTAGTTGTAACTCCACCTCAGCCTTGAATTGCTTGAATTTATCAAACGCCTCAAACTTGCGTCGCATTAAGTACACATATCCATATCTAGAGTAATCATCAGTGAAGGTAATGAAATACTCATACCCTCCTCGAGCCGGTTTGTTCATAGGACCACACACATCAGTGTGAACCAATTCTAACAACTCATTTGACCTTAGTCCCTTTGCAGAGAATGACTTTTTGGTCATCTTTCCCTTGAGACAAGATTCGCACTGAGGAAAAGGTTTGAAATCTAATGAGCTCAAAGGCCCATCTTCTACCAACTTTCTGAATCCGTTTTAGGTTAATATGACCCAAACGTAAGTGCCAAAGATATGTGCCATTGATTGAAGATACCTTCCTTTTAAGGGAAGTTGAGTTTTCTTGTTGTACATTATGCAGTGTGGGAGCAATAAGATATATATGAAATAAGTTGTCATGCATTCTACCGGAACATATAATATTTCCATCTCTACTGATATCAACACCAGAATGGAAGGAAACTGAATAATTAAATTCAATAAGTCTGGAAACTGAAATTAAATTCTTCCTCATGTCCGGAACATAGAAAACATTATTTAAAACTAATATCCTATCACATGGAAAATGTAAGGAAACAACTCCCACTACAACTGCCCAAACTTTAGCTCCAGTTCCAACTCTAAAGGCAAACTCTCATTTCTCAATCTTCTGCATTATCTGAAACCCCTGCAATGAATTACAGATATGATTAGTGGCTCCCTAGTCTACTATCCATGAATCAGTAAAATCAACCACCAGACAAGTTTCAATGTAGTAGGAAAAAGTTGTACCTTTCTTAACTGAGGCTAGGAACTTGGGACAATCTTTCTTCCAATGACCTTTGAGGCCACACTTGAAGCATTTCCCTTTGGGCTTTCCATCTGTACCCTTGTCCTTCTTTTTACCAGTATTGTCCTTTTTCTGTCCTTTTCCCTTATTCTGCTCCTTCTTGAACTTCTTCCCTTTCGGGTTTAGTTTAGAGGAAGACTAGAAAAAGTGAGCTTGGGCTTTGGGCTTCATGATAGCCTCCGCCGCCTGGAGTTCTTTCATTAACTCAGATAGAGTCATGTCCATCTTGCTCATATTGAAATTGAGCTTGAACTGATTGAAAGAGTCCGACAGAGTTTCGAGAATCATATCAGTTTGACTCTCTGCATCAATCTCAGCCCCTAAAATCTCAGCAACATTAAAACAATCCATCATCTTGAGCATATGCTCTCTGACAGGTGTTCCCTCAGCCATCCTAGTATTCATGATAGTCCTTATAGTAGCTTGCCTAGCTGGCCTGCTTTTATCTACGAACATCTCAGACAAGGACATCATGATTTCATAGGCCGTGTCCATTTGCTCGTGCTGTGTTTGCAACACGTTGGACATGGAAGCATTTGTGGATGAACTGACGAAGTCAAGTTCTTGTGCTTTAATTCACTATGGGTGAGATTCTTTTCATGGGTCAACAGCTCTGTGTTTTGGGTACTCGGACTTGATCAGTTGGGACGTGCAGATGCAATAAAGAATCTATGCCATCTAATGATGGAATGATCGTCCCCTTAGAATTATCCGATTAATCATCAAAATCTAAGATCTTAGTATATGGATGTTCCATATGGATATTGAACTTGTGGGTCGCTCCCTGGACCAAGAGAATGATATCCGGATGATGATTAAGTTAAGGATATGAAGTTCTAAGGTTTAGATGTAATCGAGAAGGTTGATAGTACATGTGATAACCTGACTCGATTATGGATGTTACATAGAGGGGCATTCAGGTCATTACACTTAGTAGGTCGAAGACAACTGTCATTTTATGACAAGCTTATTATATTATATATTTGTCCCTAGAGTTCAACCATAACTCTTTAGTGGAATGAGTTAAGGTTAAAATGGTCTTTATGTTGCTATGGGTTTAGCATGGACATTTTGGTCATTTTGGGAGCCAATGGCAAATATGTCTTTTGGTCCCTTCCCCAGTCACTTTCCAAGATTGGCATGGTTTCCTAAGTTGTTTAGATGACATTTGGATGAATTATTTTAGTGGAAAAATAATTTTGAGTTTAAATTCAAATAGGCCTTTGATGGCATACATGAATTTAATTCTAGATAAATTATTAGTGGGCCATGGTGTGCATTATCATGTGGGACGTCCATAATGGGATTTCCATGGGTAAGGTTTCCAACTTTGAGTAGGTCTCTCTACTTGGAAGGTTGGACTCCTCTTTGGATTAGTATTCCTATGAGAAAGTTTCCTTTTTGGATTAGAAACTTAAATTAGTAAGTGTTGTGCAACTAGGATTACTAATTGCCAAAGTTTGTGGGAAGTTCCTTTAGTTTCCTTTTCTAATTGGAGTGTTTCTAAAAGGAAAGAAATCTTTAGATTATACTTTCCTTTTAGGACATCTATGAGAATTAGAAGAGATAACTTTTTAGGAAAGCAATCAAAAAGTTTCTATAAAAGATGAAGCCTTAACACTTGGACGTCCATCCCTATGCAAGAGAGAGTCCCACACGTCCAGCCCTTGGCTTCTTTCTTCTTCATTGAAGAAAGTTTAAGGTCTGAGATTTTTTCATAGAAAATAGTTCTCAAAAACTTAGATTAAGATCCCACCATCTTAGCCAATCAGATTTGGAAGTGAGATAGAGAAGAAGATCAAAGTCAATACTACTGCAGAAAATTCCAGCAATTTGTTTGCTAATTGCAAGTCTGAGTTCGGCCCTTTGGATCTATTATTTCAGAGATTTGAAGTCTACAAATCTTCAAGGTAATAGTCTTCTTGGTTCTCCTTAAATTATACACTTGTTGGTCATGAATTCATGGAGTTCTTTTGCGATCACTATGGCTGATTTATGCTGCCCAAATCAGATTTTTTAAAATCTGTCATGTTACAAATTAGCCATGAATGTCTTCTGCTAGTGATGTTCAGATCTGAATCGCAGTTTCTTTCAGTGGTATCAGAGCCACTCCATGTGAAATCATGATCCCATGTTGTGTATAATTAATCCTAGATTGATTATGGGCATGGTGGCACCCTACTAAAGTTATGTTGTGATGCATGTTGTGTGCAAGTTTCATTAACATTGCTGGAATTTATTTTTCGAATTTGTTTAATGATGCACATAGTGTTTTTGCATGCACTAACCTCTTTGTTTGCAGCCGTATATTGCATCCTTGATGGTTCGCATGATTGTTATGTGGATTTGGATGTTTTTTCAATAGTTGGAAAGTGTACGATTGCGCGTTTAGCAATCATAGGAAGTTGTAATTCTTTCTTTACTTTTATTCCAACTAGTCTTGATGTAAGCTTTCTTAAAAAGCATAGGTATCTCCAATGTAATTTGGGGTTTTGTTTTTTATGGGTTTGCTTGTATAAATTTAATTTATTGGAACAAGCAAGAAGAAGAAAGTTTCAAGCAAGAAAGGTTGCGTGTAACCGGATTCCTTAGTGGTGGAGGAGACAAGACTTCTTGGTGAAAGATGAGATCTATTCTTGATGTCCTAGTTCGATAAGGATTGGAAGTCCGAAGAGCAGGGAGCCATCAAGGATTACATACTTTTATTTGCTCTTATATATGGAATGCATGGATGAATGCTTTATATAATTGCTATAATTGTCACCTAGAAACATGGCCGCAAAATTGGCAACTTTTTATATTAGATTGTTATTAGTTTGGCAAATTGTTTTAAACGGAACTTAGACCAGCACCTTCTATTTTGTCTAAGGTTTAAGATTGGATAGGGTTTAGTTTATCTTGGTACCCTTGGTTTCCAAAAGAGGCTAAACTAAAATCTAATTAGATGCTACCTATGGGTTCCCATAACCCAAGTTAGGTCTTTGACTCTTTAAAGGGATTTGCTCAAATGTTTTAAAGCAAAGGTTATTTATTTTTAAGATGACTCAAGTCATTGAGTCATAAACTTAATTAACCAAGTTTGCTAGATTTAAAAGAGCTTTTAAGTAAACAATGTAAAGGTCAAAAAGTATAAACCCTAGTGATAAATAATCAAGTGGGAGAGGGGTTTTTGGAAAGACCCCACGGCCTTCCATTTTGGTTCATGTTATCTCATTAAGGTGTTAGTAGGAGCGGCCACCCCTTCGGTGGAGTTCTTTACTAAAGACCACTTTGATGGGTTAATGGGTGAACTAATGTGAATATTCATAATGAGGTGTTAGTAGGAGCGGCCATCCCTTCGGTGGAGTTCTTTACTAAAGATCACTTCTATAGAATGTCAATGAAGTGTTGGTGGAAGCAGCCATTTCTTCGGTGGAGCTCTTTACTAAAGTTCACTTCTAGAATGGATAAAAGCCACTTCCCTTTGGAGGACTTAAGTCATAGACATTCTGGGAAATTTCATAAGAGATGGTAAAACACTTGACATAAGACGGTAATGACCTCTCCCTAGGAGTTAAGGGTTATTTGTCATATGAGGCCAAACCAATCAGTGATTGGACTACCACTGGATATGTGTATCCAGATAGTGATAATCCAAATAAGCATACCTTAATTCAACGTGACTGTAGGCTCGGCCATCCCTTCGATGGAGGGTCTATGAGGAGGTTGAAACACTGATACATTATGATTGGGGTTAAATAATGTAAAAAAGTTTTGTGCTTTGTTTTTCCATTTATAACAAGCACCATATGCATGTTACATATATACTGCCTATCTAATTATAAACCATTTCATATCCAGAGAGAGATGGGTAAAGATTCTTTTAGTCCGTTGATGTGCATTCTTCGTGAGAACAAACTGACTGGACCTAACTACGTAGATTGGAAGAAAAATCTTGACATAGTACTCACTGCTGAGGAGTACAAGTATGTCTTGTCGGAACCCTGTCCTGATATTTATGCTGATTCTACTGATGACCAGCTAGAGGCTGAAAGGAAATGGAAGAAAGCGAATAGCATGGCTAAATGCTACATGCTTGCTTCCATGTCCAACGTGTTGCAAACACAGCACGAGCATATGGACACAGCCTATGAAATCATGATGTCCTTGTCTGAGATGTTTGCAGACAAGAGCAGGCCAGCTAGGCAAGCTGCTATAAGGACTATCATGAATACTAGGATGGCTGAGGGAACACCTGTCAGAGAGCATATGCTTAAGCTGATGGATTGTTTCAATGTAGCTGAGATTCTAGGGGCTGGGATTGATGCAGAGTGTCAAACTGATATGATTCTCGAAACTCTGCCGGACTCTTTCAATCAGTTCAAGCTCAATTTCAATATGAGCAAGATGGATATGACTCTACCTGAGTTAATGAAAGAACTCCAGGCGGCGGAGGCCATCATGAAGCCCAAAGCCCAAGCTCACTTTTTCCAGTCTTCCTCTAAACAAAACCCGAAAGGGAAGAAGTTCAAGAAGAAGCAGAATAAGGGAAAAGGGCAGAAAAAGGACAATACTGGATATTTACTGGTTATTTAATGTAACATAGAAGTAAGTTTGGGCACACAAAAGATAGTAGAGAAAGAAAACTTTAGGTACCTTGGATCTATGGTGCAACAGGATGGAGGGATTGATACTGATGTAAGTCACAGGATTCAAGCCGGGTGGACCAAATGGAGGAGTGCTTCGGGGACTTGTGTGATCGGAAAGTCCCCCTCAAGGTTAAAGGAAAGTATTATAAGGTGGCGGTACGGCCAGCGTTGTTATATGGATCAGAGTGTTGGGCAGTAAAGCATAATCATGTCAAGAAGATGGAAGTTGCGGAGATGAGAATGCTAAGATGGATGTGCGGGATCACAAGGAGAGATAGGATTAGGAATGAGGAGATTAGGGGCATAGTAGGAATAGCACCGATTGGAGATAAAATGAGAGAAAATCGACTGAGATGGTTCGGCCATGTTAGAAGGCGTCCAACAGAGGCACCTGTTAAAAGGTGTGAAAGCATGGAGTTTGCCAAGAGTAGGAGAGGGAGAGGGAGACCCAAGAGAAGTTGGAAAGAAACTATTAAACATGATATTGCCTACATGGATCTAACGGAGGACATGGCCCTAAACAGATTTGATTGGCGTCGTCAAATCCATATAGCCGACCCCACCTAATGGGAAAAGGCTTGGTTTGGTTTGGTTTGGTTTAATGGAATGACTCTTTTCTCTTTAAACATGTATATATGTATGGTTGTGTAAGGCCCATTGTTTCTAGTAAATGAATTAGGTGTGTAGTGTCTGCACACAGATAGGTCTAATTCATGGACACTGGAAACAACATATTTGTTCATAACTGAGAGATGGAGCTGGGCACTTCATCTTGGTATAAGTTATAGTGAGCGACTCTCCTGTATTCAGGGTGACTTTCCTAAGTCATGGGAGGACTTTCTTGAATTTATCTCATTAGTGCATATGCAATGCATTGAACAGGACCATGGTAGGTGTGATCTCTAAAATAGTACTATCACTGAGAGAGATCAAGTCACCTCATGCTACTGAGTGACCAGTGCTCTTAATCTTGAGCATTTGTGGATGAACTGACGAAGTCAAGTTCTTGTGCTTTAATTCACTATGGGTGAGATTCTTTTCATAGGTCAACAGCTCTGTGTTTTGGGTACTCGGACTTGATCAGTTGGGACGTGCAGATGCAATAAAGAATCTATGCCATCTAATGATGGAATGATCGTCCCCTTAGAATTATCCGATTAATCATCAAAATCTAAGATCTTAGTATATGGATGTTCCATATGGATATTGAACTTGTGGGTCGCTCCCTGGACCAAGAGAATGATATCCGGATGATGATTAAGTTAAGGATATGAAGTTCTAAGGTTTAGATGTAATCGAGAAGGTTGATAGTACATGTGATAACCTGACTCGATTATGGATGGTACATAGAGGGGCATACATGAATTTAATTCTAGATAAATTATTAGTGGGCCATGGTGTGAATTATCATGTGGGACGTCCATAATGGGATTTCCATGGGTAAGGTTTCCAACTTTGAGTAGGTTTCTCTACTTGGAAGGTTGGACTCCTCTTTGGATTAGTATTCCTATGAGAAAGTTTCCTTTTTGGATTAGAAACTTAAATTAGTAAGTGTTGTGCAACTAGGATTACTAATTGCCAAAGTTTGTGGGAAGTTCCTTTAGTTTCCTTTTCTAATTGGAGTGTTTCTAAAAGGAAATAAATCTTTAGATTATACTTTCCTTTTAAGACATCTATGAGAATTAGAAAAGATAACTTTTTAGGAAAGCAATCAAAAAGTTTCTATAAAAGATGAAGCCTTAACCCTTGGACGTCCATCCCTATGCAAGAGAGAGTCCCACACGTCCAGCCCTTGGCTTCTTTCTTCTTCATTGAAGAAAGTTTAAGGTCTGAGATTTTTCCATAGAAAATAGTTCTCAAAAACCTAGATTAAGATCCCACCATCTTAGCCAATCAGATTTGGAAGTGAGATAGAGAAGAAGATCAAAGGCAATACTACTGCAGAAAATTCCAGCAATTTGTTTGCTAATTGCAAGTCTGAGTTCGGCCCTTTGGATCTATTATTTTAGAGATTTGAAGTCTACAAATCTTCAAGGTAATAGTCTTCTTGGTTCTCCTTAAATTATACACTTGTTGGTCATGAATTCATGGAGTTCTTTTGCGATCACTATGGCTGATTTATGCTGCCCAAATCAGATTTTTTAAAATCTGTCATGTTACAAATTAGCCATGAATGTCTTCCGCTAGTGATGTTCAGATCTGAATTGCAGTTTCTTTCACAAGGAGCTTTCACAAAAGGAAGACAAGTTTTGGATGAAGTCCTCACAACAAGCGAGTGTGTCCATGCAAGAGACAAGGAAAGAAAACCAAATTTGATATGCAAGCTTGATTTAGAAAAAGCTTTTGACAGAGTGGACTGGGGTTTCTTGCAATACCTTCTGCAAAGGATGGGATTCGGTCAAAAATGGAGGAATTGGTTCAAGGAATGCATAGCTTCAGCTTTGTTCTCTATCATGATTAATGGTACCCCAAAAGGCTTCTTTCATGCTCAAAGAAGGTTGAGGCAAGGAGATCCACTATAACCCTTCCTATTTGTAATTATAGTTGAACGTTAAAGAGGATGGTGAAAGCGACTGAAGCCCAAGGCCTCATAACGGGATTCAAAGTGGCTGCGACGGCCCCATCAGTAGCCCTCCTATAGTTTGTCGACGACTCCCTCATCTTTTGTAAAGCGTCTGAGGACCAAATTAGAAATGTGAAAGCTATCCTTTTCTGCTTCGAAGCGGTGTCAAGATTAAAAATCAACTGGTTCAAGAGCGAGTTGATTTGGATAAGAGTCGAGAATTCGACATTATGCCTGATGTCCTTGGCTACAAAGTGGGAACTTTCCTGTTCAAATACTTGGGCCTTCCCTTATGCCTAGGGGCAACAAAGAAAACGGATTGGAATCCGGTGGTTGAGACGATGGAAATGAAACTCTCTACTTGGAAAGCCACACGCCTTTCTATGGGAGGCAGAATAACCCTTATAAAAAGCAGCAATGACCAATCTACCACTTTATTATTTTTCAATTCTGAAATGCCCAATGTCAGTGATCAACAGGATGGAGAAGCTGCAGAGAGACTTTCTTTGGCAAGGGAGGTGTGAAGAGAGAAAATTCCACCTAGTGGATTGGTCTTCAGTATGCTCATCAAAGCTAGAAGGAGGATTGGGTATCAAATCCCTTAGAGGAATGAATGAAGCATTTTTGGGGAAATGGCTTTGGAGATTGGGAGACAAATCAGAAGGCCTGTGGAGGAAGGTTTTGTTAGCCAAATACAGTAATCAAAAAGCGATGGATGGGAGATCAAAGACAGCGGGTATAGATTCTCACCGATATGGAAAGGGATAACTTCTGTTTAGGAGAATTTTATACAAAACATAAAATATCAAGTTTGTTCGGGGGAGAAGATTCTCTTTTGGAAAGACATGGATAGGGGAGATGCCGCTGGCCAAGCAATTCCTAGATCTGTTTAATTGCGTTTTGACGAAGGAAGCAAATGTCAAAAGCTATTTTGGTAAAGGCAACAATAATGAGGTCATATGGAGCCCCATATTCCGAAGAAATTTGAGGGAATTGAGGAAACGCAGTTTGTATCCCTACTAAACCTTCTTTCAAACGTGCTTATCCCGGAAGAAGGGGATGATAACAGGATCTGGATAGCATCATGATGCAGAGAGATCCAAGACCAGGACCCGCTTGATGGGGTCCAATGGTCTCTAATTTTGAGATCCCTATCATTAGTTTAGATAGTATCTAAATTAGTAGAGTTGCTTAATATATTTGCTTCCTAAATTCTATTTTGATTAAGATTAGGTAGTTTCTTATTTTAGAATGTCTTGGTTATTAAGAAACAGTGTTACTCTATATATAGAGGAGTCCCCTATTGTAATGCTTATGCTATATTTTTAATAAGATTTCAGAATTGTTCTGTTAGTTCCCCTTTGGGTATTTTCCCCTAAGTGATCTTAGGGTTTTGAGTCTTAGGGCTCGATCTCACCGTCGGAGGTGTAGATCTTCATCGTGGCCTCCGGGCTGCGCCATCAATTGGTCTCAGAGAGGAGATACCATCACTCTCTATATCATCATTCTACTCAACCATTTCCAAAAGGACAGAGAGGAGATGCCAGATAAACAACATTTGGAAACTATTTTTTTTTCTGAATGGTAAAGAACATTTGGAAACTCGAGGCCCCGCTAAGAATTGTGGTGTTTGGCTGGTTAGTTCTCCGAGGTCGGATCCTCACGATGGACAATCTTAAACGAAGAGGGAAGATTGGGTCGATGCATGCCCCATGTGTTTGGAGAATGAGGAAACAATTGATCACCTACTACTGCAATGTAACATTGCTGTGAAGATTTGGAACACTGTAATTAGTTGGTTTGGCTGCAGCTGGGTCTTCCCAAAGCATGTTCAAGACTTGTTCATGGCCTGGAGTTCTCCAATTAGATCACAAAAGGCAAAGGAGATGTGGAAGCTCACCTTTGTTGCAGTAATTTGGCAAATATGGAAGGAAAGGAACGCAGGATGTTTTGAGGGAGCCGACACTAATGGAGACTTGATTTGTGGAAAGATTAAATTTTACATGGCTCAATGGGTGTCAACAAACCCCATTTTCAAAGACTATACTTTAGACCAAATCATGTTCAACTGGAGTGAGGTGGTTGTCCTGTAGTAATATTTTGGGGTTTGTGACTGTCATTCTAGGTTGTGTTTGTAGTAATTTTTTGGGGTTTGTGACTGTCATTCTAGGTTGTGTTTGTAGTAATTTTTGGAGTCATTCTAGGTTGTGGTTGTAGCGTTTATCCTCTTTGTTTCATGCTTTCAGGGGTTCCACTGTACTGTTCTTTTCTCAATACAAATCTATTGTACTGTTTTGCACCTAAATGAATTTTAACTATTCAAAAAAAAAAAAATCACCAATAGAACCCAGCATAGTTGCTCTTCAAGGGATGCACGCCAAAGACGCAATAATATCTAACCAAACTACGCAAATGATATACATTAAAAAAAAATAACCTAAGACAACCCCCAATCTCACCGTCATCAATTAATCAAGAAACACAAAAGGACTGCTCGCCAACATCCACCAAAACCCTATATTCCATTCCAATAACAAAACCAGGAGAGAAAAATTAAAAACAGAATCAAAGATCACAGACTTAACAACACTTCCAAGAAAAGATCTAACACAAATTTGCCTAATACTACATTAAGAGATCAAGAACAAACCCTAGAAAAAAGAATCTCAAATCTAATTTCAGCAAAAACCCATGATCATCATAAACCAAGAAACACAAATATGCCCAGCAACGTCCGCCAAAAATCTAAGTTCCATTCAACTACCAAAAACCCATCAAGAAAACCTGGAAACAGACTGAAAAATTACGAACCCTACATATTAAACACTCACCCAGGACTTCTTTCTGCAGACCCACGTTAAGAGATTAGAAACAAACCCTTAAAAGAAAAAACCCAGTCTAATTCCACAAACAAAAACTCACCATCGTCAACACAAAAACACCCAACGTTAATCCACCGAAACCCTAAATTCATTCAATTACAATAATAGATCAACCAAACCAAGAACACCCCAGAAAAAGAAATCAAAGATTAGGTACAAACCCTTTAAAAAAAAACCCAATCTTGTTTCAAATTTTAGCAACAACCCATCATCATCACAATCAAGAAACACAAGACCCACAAATTCAATCAAACCAACACCACCCCAGAATCATAAACCAAATAATAAGGGATCCATTACCAGGATGGGAAACACGGCCTGATCGACATTGATGAACTCTGCATCCCAGGCCCTCCGTGGACCGATCATCTTCTTGCAGTCCTCGATCACCTTGGCGAAGATCTTTCCAGTGACATTGGAGAGAGGTATTCCATTGTCGGCGCGATCGTCTTCGATCATGTGTTTAATGGTCTGCGGCTGCGGTCGGTCTCATCGACGTCGAATGTTTCACCGTCCGAGCTCTTCAGAGTAATTTTCTTCGTGGGAGGCATGGAAGGAGTGAAAAAGAGAGAGAGATCGGTCGAGAGAAGAATAGGAAGAAGAAGAAAGTCAAAAACCCTAATTGCAGAGAAATTGGGATTTCAGAGAGGAGAATTCTTCGCGCAAAAGAAAGTGCAGCGTCCTAAGTCCCAACTCTAAACTAGCAACAAACGCCCGTTGTAACGCAGGCCAAAAATAAAACTATATTAAAAATTTTAAAATTATTTTAAAATATTATTAAAATAAAATAAATATAAAAAAAAATTATTATTTTTTAATATTAGAATCTTTTAACATGTAATGAAAATAAATATAAAATAAGAAGTAAACTTACATAACATAACGACCTCTTGAATTTAAAGACATTGACCATTACACAAGTATGAATGTGTGTCTATTTAGGGGTAGCTCTACTAAGCTAAAGCTTAGATTAAGGTAAGCTCAAGTTTGTGGTGGGGCCCGCCTGGCGACCTAGATGGGGGTGGTGATGGGAAAATTTCAATGACTCCCTAGGACGCTTCTCTTTGCAAAAAATTAGTCACAACCGTGGTTTCTACCATCTCCATCTAGCCCCAAAAGTTTAATGGTCAACAATCCATTCGGATCAGTACACAGTCGATCCAACGGTCCAGTAAATCCGGATTTGACCAAAGCTAGTGGACATGTACAATTTAGGGAGGTCGTGTATTTGGTCCATTTGAATGGACCAATAGTGGGCCCCACAAGCGTAAGCTTACAGAATTAAATGGAGAGGTATGGTGCCCAGGTTCAAAAAATATAATGAAATATGTGATTTTTTTCTAAGATTCGGAAAAGAACAGATTTTATAGAAATAAATAAGTTGTTTATATTTATTATATATATAACTTTAATAAAAAAGAAAAAATAACTTGGTGGGGTCGCATGATGTAACATCTAACGGTGGGCCTCATATCCTAATTCCTTCAAGGTGTGTCCAATTGGACAGTGGGACCTTGCTGATATGTCATTGCAAGGATCCTTAGTGGGGTCACATGATGTAACATCTAAAGATATGCCCATATCCAAATATCTAAAGGTGTGTCCAATTGAATATTTGGTCAGTAAGCCCTTGTTGATGTGGTGTTCCAAGGAGCATTGGTGGGATCACATGATGTAATATTTAAAAGTGGGTCTCTTATCCTAAGTCATTAAGGTGCATCATGATGTGTTTAAAGATGGCCTTGTCTACAACAATTAAAGGAAGGTCTTATATCAACCCTTATATTACTTCATGTATATAATTAGAAATGAAATGTATTTTTAATATGCATTTCAATAACAAATATAATTGATCATTAGAGTCCATTATTTTCTATTCGTTGAACGTTGGATTTCACCTTGTAATTAATGGTCTAGATCATGAAACTAATGGTCTTGATACAACTCCATATTGGTTGGTCCCTTTTGTTGGGTGTTGCATCATCCGTGCCTTTGGTTTGATGGGCCAAGCTAGATGGTGGTGCCTTTTGAAGGTGTCTATCAATCGGGAGATCAAAGTGGTCCCCACAAATCCATCTGTTGTTTCTACTTTATGTGGATGATTGATCTATTCTCAGATCATGATAATTTAGTCCGGCCCATTCTCTCTGACTGCCAACACCATGAAAGTGGGCCCACAGACCTCTATTAAATGGAGTTGATTCTAATCTTATAAGGAAAATGAGATAAGGTTTACTTTAAAATGGGAGTGATCGAGATTTTAGGGAAAACAAATCCAAGGAGTTTTGTTGCTAGAAATAGTAGTGTGGTCTAGATTTAAGGGATTACATTTAAGATTATTATAACTATTCCTAAGAATGGAGGGGATTTGAGGAGATTTGTTTGGATTGAGATTTTAAGGGATGAGACTTGTTTGGGAGGAGTGTAGTGGCCCACATTAAACCCAAAGCTCTGCGTGATTTTATAAGTATTTTTCTTAAATAAGAGACTTATAAGTATTTTTATTAAATGAGAGACTTTTTAGGGATGACGTGGCACCCCCCCCCCACAGCCCACCTCTCCCTTTGCTTTAATATATATAACTAGCAACAAACGCCCGTGCTAAGCCCGGGCAAAAAATCAAGAAATGTTAAAATTTAAGAATTCTTTTGAAATATTGTTAAGATAAAATAAATATAAAATAAGTTTTTTTTATTATCTTTGAATATTAAAAAAGTTTCTATGTATGAAAATAAAATAAAATAAAGTAAATTTACATAAAACGATGACCCCTTGAATTTAAAGGCATTGACCATTACAACCATCTCATTTACGGGTATATTATACCATTGATGATTGAAAATATAAGAAAAGAAAACAAACCGGATGGATCTACATCTACTAAAAAGAACCAAAAGAAAGGGATAAAAAAAATTAACATGTTTGATCCATCAATGAGGGCTGCCCTTGAAATGTTTTTAACTTGAATAGTGCGACATGGACAAACTTTTTTGCCAGAATCTTGGACAACCCCCTACTGGAACCATCCATTTTGGGAAAAAAACTGAAAGGAAAGTAAAGGAGCAACAGTTTGTATTTCATTCATCGGTAGGGCCCATAAAACATATTTAACATGGGACCCATTGATGATTGAATATCAAAGGAAAAGAAAACAAACTGACTGTAAATATTTGCTTATAATTTGGATAATGGCAAGAAATATGACTCAAATTCAAACGTTCATAAGCCCGGGCCAAAAGAAAGATATAATAAATTATTATAATAATTAAAACTATACAAGAAGAATCCACTATTATTATTTTTAATAATTCTTAGAAGAAAATAAAGTGGAAAAAGATCTTAAGTTTATGTAAGAAGAATATCTTGAAAAATAATAATGAGAATATTGTAATATCATACCTATAAAATCTTTGAAAATTGGAAAAATGCATGGGTTAAAAGTCCCCACTAAAAAAGAAAAAATTATGGATGGAAGCAAAAAGAAAAAAATGATACCATTCAAAGAAGGAAAAAAATGAGAAAAAAAATGCGTCCATTTTCCTACAAATACATCAATACCCGGCTGGGGCTCAGTTTGTTAGGTGCATCGTGTGGAGTGTGAGTATAGCTGAGATGAGTCCCTTGAAAAGAAAAAAAAGAATAATGAAGTAAAATAAATAAATAAAGGAAATCAATCATTTAATTAGTTTTCACTTTCCTGTAAAGAAATAAGGTACAAATCAAACCAATGATGCCACCATTCTTTGGAGCATCTCAGTGCAGATGAATCGATTCAAAAATCAAGAAAAAGAAAAATGTATTACCATTCTCGTGTGCATGTGAACCATGAATCTTACATACCAGTAAACAAACTTCCAAAAAAAAAGCCTAATCAATTCTATCATAAGATTTTGTCAAAGCAAACTTGTAGGCTCCACGCCCGTGCTCAGCCTGGGCCCTAATAAAAATAATTTCTATTTTTATTAAAATTAGATATATTTTATTTTATATTACTATAAATAATTGGAGATAAAAAAATGCATTTAAACCGTACACTAAGTTAACGGCCTGTTGTAGGAATTTCAATGGGCCAGTTTCCGGATTGGCCCATTTCTACTATCAATAGGGATTGAACGGCCTGAGTTCAGGAGTATATCCGGTCCTAAATACTAAGTTTGAGCATGTCTACTAAAAAAAACTCAGTCTAATTGCCCACTTGCGGATACATATTGATCTAGAAAACTAATATCTATGCATAATCTATGAGTGGGTCCCACTGCAGAAATAAATTAAATGTGTGGGCCCACAAATTGATTTGCATCCATTAAGAAACCAGACAACGGCCAACATGCTTGCCTGCCTCCATCAATGGGGCCCACTCTTAGAAAAAAGGGGTTAAGAGAAGGCCCACTCTTGAAATATATTTAATACAAACTGGTGCCACTACTGGATCCATCCATTTGGGAAAAAAACTGAAAGGAGAGTAAAGGAGCAACAGCTTGGATTTCATTCATTGGTAGGGCCCACAAAACATATTTAACATGTGACCCATTGATGATTGAAGATCTAAGGAAAATGAAAATAAACCGACTGTAAAGATTTGCTTATAATTTGGATAATGGCAAGAAATAGGACTCAAATTCAAACGTTTATAAAAATCTCTTATGAGAGAAGTTTTAGGAGAGAGAGTAGCCCAAAGTGAGGTGGAACCTTAAAATAATGTGGGATTTTTGTGCATATTTTTCTGAAATGAGAGACTTTTTAGGGATGAGGTGGCACCCCTCACAGCCCACCTCCCCTTTTTGCTTTAATATATATAATAATATATAATACGGTAAAAGGGTAGTTTGGTCGTTTTCATTTTCCTTGTTTAATTGATCTGAGAGAGATTAATTCTAATGCTCGGCTTTAACCACGATATAGGTCCAACGATTTTTACCCATAAAAAAGTCCAAGAGATTATTTTAAGAAGCTGAACTGCATAGTGGGGCCCACATATACATAGATCTGAACTGTTCAAAGTTTGTTTCCTCCATTTATATAAGGTCCTGGAATTTTAACTTTAATGGATTTTACCGGTAAAATCCTCAAATACAACCATTTATCCCAATGGGTCCTGACCATTTATGCAGCGCCAATTTGATTCGTTAGTACTGTTTGTGTTTTTTTTTTAAAGCCTGAGGTAAGTGACGTTAGCGTCACCATGGGCGACGCATGGGCGAGGGTGTGACGAGTGACGCATGGAGTGTGACGAGTGACGCTAGCGTCGCCCATGGTGGCGCTATCGTCACTCATAAAAAAGTATAAAAAAATATAAAATATTGGCCAAAGGACCTACTTAGTGCTGCACAAATTGCGAGGACCTTTCGGGATATATGGCTATATTTCAGGATTTTTTCAATAAAATCTCCGAGGTTTTTTTTACTGGTGGTTAGAGTGATTGTTTGATAAAAAATGTGATGATGAATATGTATAAGATTGTGTTAATCACGATTTTTATCATACAACCAATTGAACGATAGAAGATGCTCCGATTAATATAAACTATCTGGACACCTTCATATACCTATAGCACATCTATTTTGAACGGTTTGGTACTTGGCCCACCTTGTGGGGTTCCACTCTTTAACTTAGGTTTTTCATTGTTAAATCCTCATGTTTTCAATTTAGGTGGGTGGGCCCCACTTTGGGATTCCACCCACATACACCCACTATTGAGGATGCCCATTTTACCTTTAGGGTGGCCATTTATTTTCCATAAAGATCAGTTGTGGGATTCAATAGCCTACATGGTCAATAGGTATTTAATATGGGGTTAGGATGGTAGATGTGGAAAGCATACTTTGAGAAGAAGATGCCCATATCTTGTTCTGAAAGTTGTTTTCGGCACATCTTTCTCTCTAACCCTTAAATGATTGTAGCATGGCCGTAGATCTGTCTTAAAAAAGTGATCATGCCTTGTAATTGGTCGAACAATTCATTTATTATCTATAGAGGGTATTTGTTCTTGATCATTACTTGATTCAACTGCATGTAATCTATATGCATTCTCAACAAACAATCCTTCTTGATGAAAAGAATCGGTGCTCCCCACAGTGAAATGATCAACAGCCCCAAGTGCAAGGCTGTAATGTAGTGATAACCCGGTGAGTCTGGGGTCGATCTATGGAGAGCGAAAAAGAAACAACTCACTCCTACTTGTCCTATGAAAAATCTAAAACTAGCTGAAATAAAATCTATACAAACCCAATCTAATATACTTAAATTTAAATTAAATTACACCAATTGTAGTCTATTAAAAAGTCCTATTAAAAAAACCTAAGCTAAAAATCCTAAACTAATAAACTACATCACTATAAGAAGAGTTAGAAAAACCAATTGCATAAAAAATATCAGAAAATCGGTAATTAAATAAATAAACATCAGAATGTGAATCATGTAGTTCAAGAGTCCGGATCAATTGTTTTTTATATTAAAAATACGTACGGTGTCAATTCAAGTTCCTCCCATTAGGATGAGCCAAGGCGTGTGTTTAAATTGTTAATTGATGAAAGATTTCACATGACTCGAGGCTCCAATCAAGTATTTTCATTACTATAAGCCCCTAAGCATTTCCTATATATAGAAAAAATAACAAATTATAGAAACATTAGATAATGAGAAAATAAAATTAACAATAAGAATAACACACCTTTTATTGAAATTCGCTATCCATTGGTTTAATGAAATATACAACTTCCCTTCCTCTTGAATTACAATGATGAGATCACCCCTCCATGTTCATCTTCTATTCTTAAAAAAAAAAAAAAATTTAAGCCTCACAAGAAGAGAGAGAGAGAGAGAGTGAGAGAGAGAGGGGGGGGGGTGGAAAGAAAGTGGGAAGAGAGAGTGAGTGAGTGTGGGATGTGTGGGATTTTTGGGACGAGATGGTATGGGCGTACAACACCTTGGACACTCTTTTATTATGTCTTAAATTTCTTGCTTCGCAAGAATTTGAATTTGGGAAGGTTCCTTTCTTTTATTCTAAGTTGTAGTGTTTTTAGGAAATTTATCCTTGAAATTTTGAATTTGCTTCTACCTTTGGTTTTTTGACTCGCTCCTTCTAGTTTTAGGACTCTTCCCTGCTTGCGAATCTCCACACTTGGGCCCGCTTGATTTCTTGAAAAATTCCCAAAGTCTGAATTTTTAAAATATTACAAGCAAGCTGGGACCCACTTGGGTGTGCAACACATGGGAGGACCCATGCTGGACATCCCTTCCATCTTGGAGTTATTTCTTGCTTACTTTCTTTTCTTTCTCCTTTCTTTTCTTCTCTAACTTTCCTTGCTTCTCAAGTATTTTGGATTCCTTTCCTTTTTGAGATTTCAAAAATCTTCAAATAAGGAAGAAATTTTGAACTTTTGAAAAAAGGGACCCATCATAAAGTTTCAAGGTCATCCTGATTTTTAATTAGGCTCATTAGTCCTAATTGTCAAGTTTTGTCCAATTCATCTTGATTAGTCATTTGATTTGAGATTTTTTATTCTGAATGACCCATTTGTGATTTCTAGTTTTCAGGGGACTTGCTAGTATTTTGAATAAACCATAGGGGGCTTTGTCCAAATTTTGCATAAACTTCACTTCTTAAGTGAAGTTCCAACAGATTCTCCCCTCTCTTTATCTCTTCCGTCTCTCTCTGGCTCTCTCTCAAACGATCGACCAGGCCAACCTCTCCTTCTCCAGCTCTCTTCCTCTCATCAGCTATCATCATCAGTCCACTATCATCACCATCTTCTTTTTCATCTCCTTGTTCTTCTTTCTTGTTGGATCTTTTGGAAGCGCTTTGTCGAGTGGGTTTGAGGGAAATCAGTAATGATCAGCTTAGCTCAGTTTTGAGGCAGGTTTCTGATATGTTAAACATGAATATATGTTTTGAATTAAAAAATTTATACTGAATCTCAGATTACTTCCATTAATTTCGAGATTTTTTAACTCAGATGATGATTTAGTAGATTTTATTAGAAATTATATGTTTTTCTTAGATTAAAGAGGAATTTACCTAAAAAAATACCTTAGATGGCTACTAGACGAAAAATGGGCCACTAGTAAATATGGCACGGAAGTGGTCTCCTGGGACCATTTTCATTTTTTTTATATAATGATCGAAACAAGTGACGACGTCATTGCACTATTCAACCCCATAAAAGTACCCCGAACCCCACTTCCCCATTGTCTCCTTCTTCCTCTCATCGCTTTCTCCCTTTTCCCTGGCCGTTTCCTTTTCCTTCTTCCTCAAAAGGTAGTTAAGGTGGTCCCAAAGCTCATTGCATGTCACCTAAATCACTCTGGAGATCTTCAGTTAGCTTCTTAACTTGGGCTTCAACGCCTGAGAGATCAGGTCTTGAGGAAATCACCTTTAGGATAAGGGCTCGCCTTGAGGAAATCACCTTTAGGATAAGGGCTCGCCTAGTAGAGGAGCAAATTCCCGAACAACAGTGCAGGGGCAAAGAAAGAAAAGCTAGATAGACTAGGCGAAGGAAGCAAAATGCAGGCCATAGGAAAGAACATGCCGGGCTCCAGCTCCGCACACCTGTTGACACCTTTCAAAGCACTCTTTTTTATTCATTATATCCGCTGCAACCAACCGATAAAGACCTTTATCACGGGTTAGAGGAAAGCATAAAAGTGAACCCTTAGGTTTTCGGGGCGTTGGATTCTCACCAATGTTTGCGTTACTCAAGCCGACATTCTGGCTTCCGCTTCGTCCACACCTGCTCGCGCGGGAGCTTCTTCCCTCTAAGCGGAATGCTCCCCACCGATGCATTTTTACATCCCATAGCTTCGGCAGATCGCTTAGCCCCATTCATCTTCGGCGCAAGAGCACTCGATCGGTGAGCTATTACGCACTCTTTCAAGGGTGGCTGCTTCTAGGCAAACCTTCTGGCTGTCTCTGCACCCCTACCTCCTTTATTACTGACCGGTCATTTAGGGGCCTTAGCTGGTGATCCGGGTTGTTTCCCTCTCGACGATGAAGCTTATCCCCCATCGTCTCACTGTCCGAACTTGACCCCTATTATTTTGGGGTCATATCTAGTATTCAGAGTTTGCCTCGATTTGGTACCGCTCTCGCGGCCCGCACCGAAATAACGCTTTACCCCTAGATGTCCAGTCAACTGCTGCGCCTCAACGCATTTCGGGGAGAACCGGCTAGCTCTGGGTTCGAGTGGCATTTCACTCCTAACCACAACTCATCCGCTGATTCTTCAACATCAGTCGGTTCGGACCTCCACTTAGTTTCACCCAAGCTTCATCCTAGTCATGGATAGATCACCCAGGTTCGGGTCCATAAGCAATATAATTACCCTATGAAAATGCGCTTTCGCTACGGCTCCGGTGGGTTCCCTTAACCAAGCCACTGCCTAAGAGTCGCCAGCTCATTCTTCAACAGGCACGCAGTCAGAGATTTATCCTCCCACTGCTTGGGAGCTCACGGTTTCATGTTCTATTTCACTCCCCGATGGGGGTTCTTTTCACCTTTCCCTCACGGTACTTGTCACACCCCGAAACCGGGCCCTGCAGTAATCCAATCTCGGGATGCAAAATTTTGGAATAAATTTGAAACTTTTGTTATATTTCCCAAGATCCGCGTGAATGAGGATAATAAAATTCCGTCATGATCAGAGTATATTTTAGCGGAAGCTAATCATGGTGTTACGACCCGGAGTCCGTGGCCATCGGATTCCGTGTCGCACTCGACCAATATCATAAAGTCAATATATAAGCCGACTGGCACAAATCATAATTCAAAGAATATTGAGCTGGTAGTAACAGGACTACTTATTTCCCACATATTCAAATTACAATTAACAGTGTCTTAATTACAAACCCAAGAAAAAGGCTAACAAAGCCGTACAAAAATATCCAACTAAACAGAAATACCACCCCCCAATATTTAGATACGAACTCCGGCGCCAAACTTGACATCTAGATGATATCAATGGGCAGCTTCTCACTCAGACCGGCGGCTCCACCGCCTCCTCCGATCAAACACCTAAAAACAAAATGAGAGGAATCTGGCACCAAACAAATAGGGTCAGACACGATGGTCTGGCAAGCAAATAAACAAGTAATATGTAACATGGGCATTTATAAAACCTTATGGAATCATTGTAAATTCATTTAAGATTCTAAACAATAATAGCAGTAAATCATGATAAAATGATCGAAAGACCGAACATAACTATCAAAGCAAATAAATGAACAGTCTCTGAAGTATAAATATCTCGAAAAGATAACAGCCTACATAAAACATTTAATAATTGGAAATACGTTTAAAATCCTGAATAATAGAGACAATACGATAAAAGGTCGGTTTCATAAACATTAACAAATTCGAAGAATATACTGAGTATAAACAAACTAGAATCATAAAATAAATTAATAGACAGATAAAACATTGGCAACCACACATAGCTATATTCTCCTATTACCGAAGTAACAAGAGCAGACAGAACCGTAGCCACTACACGTGGGACCGGAAACAGAATCAGAACCGTAGCCATACAAATGGGACCGGCAGATAAAAATCAGAACCGTAGCCACTACGCGTGGGACCGGCAGATAGAAACCGTTGCCATGGTCGGTACAGACAGAATCCAAACTGCAGCTGGCGGACAAATTAAAGATCCCAAGCCGGGTGATCAGCCCGACAAGGTGACCTAAGCCTAGTGGTGCCTTTAGTTTTCAAAACCCAAACCGATACAACTCAAACCATAATAATCCCTTTGGCTCATGGCTCACACTACAAAGCTCTAGCCCCATCTTGCCTCGAGGTTTTATTTTTGAAATAATAGTCTCTTTGGCTCATGGGCTCGCACTACAAAGCTCTGGCCTCGTCTTGCCTCGAGGTTTTATTTTCAAGATACTAGTCTTATCAAAATAATAGTCACATCGAAGAAATCCCGAATGTGGCGAACCACTCCAATCTCCTTCCAAATCGATTCGGAGAGAACATACGAACTTCCAGGGTAAACCACTCAAATACACATCAAAGTAATTTGTATAAAACCATGCGATCAAACCTTTCGAACATGGAAAACCACATGATTTTATAACAAATCACCGATGCTATTCGAATTAGTTCACCGAAGAATACAAATACATATACATTCTCTGACTTGAAATGGAATGGATAGTGGAGAATGACTTAATGACTTACCAAAGAACCATCTCAATACACATTTAACCTTTAAACATTGATTAATAAAGAATATATTTGATGCCAATGAAAATCCACAACATTTAAATGATAAAGTGCGCATTGAGACTTGAAAGATTCCCGGGTAACTTCACATACGCCCATTCTCTCATTGTTCCCATTCCCATTTCACAATTCCCAAGTATTACAAGTAATCCCAAATCTCTTTAAAACAGGCCCACAGCTGGCCTTAAACCAAGCCCAAAACAGTCCACCCATTTAGCCCAAAACAGCCCTTAATTGGTTCAAGAACCAGGTCTTAAAACAGCCCAATATTGGGTCCTGAAATGGCCCAATATCCGGTCTTGAAATGGCCCAAAAACTGACCTAGAATGGCCCAAGAAACAGGCCCAAAGAAACCCCAAAAAAAAATGATTAAAACCTCTTTGAATCAGGCCCAAATCGGGCCTTGAACCAAGCCCAAAACAGCCTTTAAATATGGCCCAAGCAGTCCCTTAAACTGGCCCATACAGACCTTGAAATGAGCCCAGAAACTGACCTTGAAACAGGCCCAAAAACTGTTTTTAAACGAGCCCAAAATCCGGACCTGAACAGGCCCCCAGGCTGGGCTGGGCTCAACCATTCTTTAACATTAAAAACTGAATTATTTCATAGCAAAACCATTAATCAATCAAAACTACACCGAATCACCTCATCCCATTTATGAATTCAGCATGAAAATCATAGATTAATCATAAGATAAATGTAAAGATATGAGCTGAGATCTCACATTGAGAAGTCCTTAATAAAATCAGAGATTTTCATTCTGATGCCAACAAAATCATATAGACAGACTGAACATAAACCCAATGTTGTAAAACTGTTGGAAATCAGAATTTTCATGGCTAAGTTAATCATTTAAAATGGATCAAAACTTATAAATAAACAAGATTCAAATGCATGCATTCCAACAATTTATTCACTTGCAGAAATCTGAACATAGTTGAGTACAAAAACTATAGAAATCTGAACATTAATTTGAACATAAACCTGCAGAAATCTGAACCTGGATTGGACACAAAAACCAGCAAAGATCTGAAATTGAACACAGCTAAACACTAAGACTGCATGAGTTTTGAACACAGTTGTACACAAAATTCCTGCAGAAATCCAAACTCATTTGCACACTAAAACCCCAGCAGAAATCTGAATTCATTTACACACAAAGAACAATCCTACAGAGATCTGAATGTTAACAAAACACTAACCTGGTTGGAATCTCAAACAGAAAATTAAGACATTGTAGAGAAACTAATCACAGCTGAACATTAAAACCTTTATGAAACCAAAATATATATATATATAGCCAATGAAAATGAAAGAAAAGACATGGTTATTTCAAATTAAGCTTTAAAGAAGAAACATTATTTCTGTGTGGGGAGATTTCCAGAGCTCCAGGATTACGCTAATCACAGCCATCAGATGAGACTAAGCATTCTCACGTGCCATCCGCGTGCCGCCCACGAGGCACCAGTCTCACCTCGGCTACCAGGACAGGGGCCCCGGCCGAAGTCAAGCAGGCCCGGGCCGCTAGCGCCGAGCTCGGCTTCCCCAGGTGCCCACCTCGGCTGGAAGCTCCACCTCGGCCGAAGGAGCCGAAGCGGGAAAGAATCTCCACTCGCGCCCTTCGCCCCCCCCACATCATCACATACGTGGAGGAACGGGGGCGCGAGCCAGTAAGACAGATGCGACATCCAGCCATCCACAATCTTCGCCAGATCACTGACAGGGCGGCATCCAGCGGCTGAAGCCAAATCAGGGTGAGGCCCGAGGACGGATCCGATGGTACCCCTACCGCCAAAGGCGTCCAACACGATCTGGCCCAACAAGACGCACATTTAATGCGATGTGGGCTGATCCGACTGGCATTAAATGCAAAGCGGGCTGGATTGGACCGCATTAATTACTTTGTGGGCTGATCATGACTTCCACTCAAGTCATGGGACCCGCGCCAAGATATCATCCGAAGATACGACCCAAGCCTCTATAAATAGATCCTCATTCCACAAGCAAGGTACGCACAATCCAACAGAAAGAGTCGTTACTCTGTCTCTCTTCTTCCTCTCCTTCCTTTGTTCCAGCTCCTACACTGACTTTGGCATCGGAGAGCCTTGCGCCGCCCAGGCCAGGGTCCTCTGACCGTTTGCTCTTCCCTTTCAGGCTTTCGGGCGGCACCTAATCTTCATCACCTTGGATAAGTCCTCTAAGGCACCCCAGTTATTGTGGGTCCTTATTTTCTGCACCTACAATTGGCGCCGTCTGTGGGAAAGTAATATCCCAACCTTCCCAACCTCCTCAGTCTCCAAGAAATCATGCCTCCGAAAGCTAGGAAGGGCGGAGAATCCTCGAGAGCAATGCTCGAGCAGCCAGCACAGTCGACGGACGCCCCTCCTCAAGGACGGTCCCGAACGGTGCATGGCACATCTGCAGGCGAGGGCCGCTTAGGCTCGCAGCTCAACGTCGAGGTCCCCCTCCAAGAGGGACTCGAGGCCTCGCTCTCAGCAGACGAAGACCAGGTACCTCCTATTGGAGAAGCTCGCGTTGGCTCTCGTTAGTGCCTCCCGCAAGCTCTCCCATTATTTTCAGTCCCACTCTATTATGGTGATCACGGAGCATCCACTCCGTTCTATATTCCAGAAGGCTGACTTTTCAGGGCGAATATCGAAGTGGGCGGTTGAACTGGGGCAGTATGATATACAGTACCATCCCCGAACTGCGATCAAAGCCCAGATCCTGGCAGACTTCATCGTCGAATTCGTCTCCCCCAACTCGGCTTCGCCCCAGCTCGGCACGGAACTGGGGGGCATAGGGCACGAGCCAGAAGTGACCGAGGTCGAACAGTCTCCCGCCTCGACATGGAAGATCTTTGTCGACGGATCGTCCACCTCCAGGAGAGCTGGCGCCGGCATAGTCCTCCAATCGCCAGAGGGTCTGGTCATAGAGCAGGCTTTCACCTTGGACTTCAAGGCAACAAACAATGAGGTAGAGTATGAAGCATTGATAGCAGGGTTGAACAGCGCCCAAATCCTCGGAGCCCAGCACTTGGTGATCTTCAGCGATTCACAACTGGTAACTAGCCAGCTCGCTGGAGACTACCAGGCCAGGGACGACAGGATGGCGGCCTACTTGGCCCTTGCGAAAAAACTGCTGTCTCATTTCCAGAAAGCCGAGGTCAGACGGATATCCCGAGATACCAACACGCACGCTGACGCGCTTGCCAGCCTAGCCTCCGCTGTCGAGGCCGGAAAGAAAAGGACCATCGAGGTTGGGTCGATATGAAGATCAAGCCTAGAGCTCCACTCATCTCGGCTAATCCTCTGTGCTGATCTCGGCCCGAGTTGGATGGATCCAATCATCGCTTACCTTAAGGACGATCAGCTCCCCGAGGACAAGACTGAAGCCCACCGAATCAGACTCAAGGCAGCTCGATTCTGGCTCTCTCCCGAAGGCAAACTCTACAGGAAATCCTTCACGGGTCCATACCTCCAGTGCGTCCACCCGAGCAAGGTGGACAACTTCCTGTATGAGATCCACGAAGGAATCTGTGGCAGTCACATAGAAGGTCGATCGCTGGCCTACAGGGCTATAAGCCAGGGTTACTGGTGGCCCTACATGCAGAAGGACGCACAGGTGTACGCCAGGAAATGCGAGAAGTGCCAGAAGTTCTCCCACTCTCTTCACCAGCCAGCACAAGATCTGAGTCCCCTCTCTAGTCCATGGCCCTTCGCTCAATGGGGCCTAGACATTGTGGGGCCTCTCCACCGAGCTCCAGGGAACAAGAGATGGCTGATAGTCGCCACGGATTACTTCACAAAATGGATAGAAGCTGAGCCGTTGTCCTCCATCACGGACAGGGATTCCAGGAACTTCGTTTGGAAAAACATCCTAACGAGGTTCGGCATCCCCAGGACCCTGATTTCGGACAACGGGACTCAGTTTGACTCCAAGTCCTTCAAAGACTTCTGCCAAGAACACGGCATCAGAAACCATTACTCCACTCCGGCATATCCACAGAGCAATGGACAGGCCGAAATCTCTAACAAAGTGATCCTGGACGGCCTGAAGAAGCGACTGGACAAGGCAAAGGGAAGATGGGTAGAGGAGCTTCCGAGCTTGCTATGGGCATACAGAACGACTCCAAGACGTTCCACCTCGGCGACACCTTTCTCTCTGGCCTACGGGATGGAGGCGGTCATTCCTTTAGAAATCGGCCTACCTACCCTGAGGACAGAGCTGGTCGATCAAGGCCGAAATGAGACGAACCTGGCAATGGAGCTGGAGCTGGCAGACGAGCGCCGAGAAGCAGCGGCCCTGCGACTTACCGACTATCAGCAGCGGCTGGCCAGGGCACAATCAAAATGTCAGAGAAAGAAGCTTCTCCGTGGGAGAGCTGGTCTAAAAAGACCCTGCCAGCTGACAAAGAACCAACGAAGGGAAGCTGGCCCCGAACTGGCACGGCCCGTTCAGGGTAGTCTCACTGGCAGAAGATCAGCCTACAAGCTCGAGGACTTAGAGGGCAAGCCACTGCCGAGGCCATGGAATGCATCCCACCTAAAGAAGTTATTTAAAGGATGTAGATCTCAGAATCAATGAAAGCAGCTTTTGCCCTGTCATCAATCTGTCATCTCTCTTTGACTGACCCGGCAGCCCTGGGTCTACCGCCCTGGAAAAGGCTCGAGTTCAAACACTCAGTCGTTTCCTAAAGCCCTGGGTCGATACCGCCCTGGAAAAGGCTTCGAGTTCGACACTCAGTCGTTTCCTAAAGCCTGGGTCTACCGCCCTGGAAAGGCTTCGAGTTCGGACACTCAGTCGTCTTCCCTAAAGCTTCTGGGTCTACCAGCTCCTGGTACCGAAAGGCTTTCGAGTTTCAAACACTCAGGTCGTTTCCTAAAGCCCCTGAGTCTACCGCCCTGGGAAAGGCTCTCGAGTTCGGACACTCCGTCGTTTCCTAAAGCCCTGGGTCTACCGCCCTGGACAAAGGCTTCGAGTTCGAACACTCAGTCGTTTCCGAAAGTTCCGGGTTTATACACCCCTCGAGACCGTTGCCCGAACTCATGCTCACACAGCGAGACCAATGGGATTCTGGATGCAACCTCGGCGCAAGGCAGTTCGTCTCGGCCAATGCCAACCCATTTCGGCCAAGTCAGTTTTTAAGAAGGAAGAGCAGTGCAAGCACTGAAGTGCAAAAGAGCAGCACAAGGATACAAGTGTTACAAAACAGTGCGAAGAAAGTAAAAAAGAAAACAAAAACACTGTACACAGATTGAGTGATCACAAAACTCATCCTTTTTATTCACTGTAATTACTTCATTACAAGACTTCATTACAAGGGTTACAGAAAAGAAAAAAAGGTACAGAAAGGAGGCTCGCAGTCCTCTAAAAAGCAGAAAAAGAAATAAAGAAGCAAAGACTGGGAGGCTCTGATCTTCGCCTACTCTTCAGGCTGCAGGCTCGAAAACTCCGGTCCGCTGCTTGGAGGTTCTGAGGGACTCTGAATTTCACAGAGCTCTACAATACGCTTTGGTTGGTCAGACCAAAGCGTTGAAGAGCCCCACCAGTTCGGAGGCCCTGGACCTCGCTGAGCTCTTCAACACCCTCCGGTCAGTGAGACCAACCAAAGTTTGAAGAGCCCCTTGGTCCAGTTGGGCCTCAATCCTACCCTCCGCTCGGCGGTCTTGATATATCGCAGGGAGCGCGTAGGGAGCGCGTCCCGACGCAGGACCCTGCAGGACTGCCAGACGCAGAGGGCGCCACCTCTCCACAGTTGCAGAAGTCTCCCCTGCAACCGGACCAGGGAGGGTTGGCCGTGAACCCGCGTTCAGAGAGCGCGTGGTCCACGAGGAACGCTTTCAGAGAGCGCGCAGACCACGACGGGCTTCCCCCCCTAGGAGAGAGCCGTCCTCAGGCGCAGGGGTTCCCCCCGGATCGAATGTTTCTAAAGGTTCACCGGACATGGCTCCTACGTCTATGTGAATTAAGCTATCCTAATGTCTTTTCTTTTCCTCTCCCATGGCGAGCCTACCACTTCTACTTATAGGAGGAAGAAGGGCCCGGTCTCCGAAGGAAGTTATGGGGCGAAGTCTCCTATGCGTTACGCGGGAAGCACGTCTTCCTGTTTGATGACCAGCGATCCCAATGGCGCCACGTGGAGCCGTTCGCCCGTTTCCCTCATCGACCGTATCGCCATGATTACTGCTATTTATGGTCTCCAGAATACGGAGAATCGGCACAGATAGCTATGAAGACCGTTCGACTCTCTCCGACTCGAGGGTCGCGCATCACATTGAAGGCATTCAATAACACACCCAGAAACAAAAGAGAAACAAAAGTAAAGGAGCTCTGTTCTCATTAAAAGCAAAAGATATTACAGGGCTGAAAGCAGTACATATACAAGGCCAAAAGCAAGAAGAGGCGAGACTGCTGTGGCTTCGGCGACTGTGGCTTCGGCGACTCCACCAGGTCGATCACCGTATCTGATGGACCAGCAGCATCGGCCGCGACCGTAACCTCGCTTGGAGTGTCGCGTGCAGTGGATGCTTTGGCCAGTACCTCACCAGAAGCGGGGGCGGAAGAGGCCTCGCCTTGAGGCATGGCCGAAGCATCGCTGGCGATCGGGGCGTCGCTCGGGGCCGGGGCAGCTGGGGCAGCATCCGAGGCAGGAGCAGCTGGGGCAGCATCGCTGGCGACCAGGGTGGAGCTTGGCTCAGGAGCTGGGTCCGAGTACTTCGGCAGATTCCGATAGACCGGGTGGTCCTCGGGAACCCCCGCGCGCCTCAGCGCGGCCAAGCACCCTTCCTCGAACAAGATGGAGGTAATTTCCTCCACCTGCCTCTCGTACTCTTCGGTGGCCTGATCCACCCCCTTCTGGAAAGAAAACTGCGCCTCAGACAGCAAGGAAGCTTTCTCTTTCTTCAGTTTGGCATTCCCCGACTTAAGCTTCTCAATTTCAGCGCGCCCAGCCAGCACTTCACCGCGCAGCTTCGTCGCCTCAGCCACCGATTCAGACCTCGACCTGGCTAGTTCAGACTCAAGCTCGGCGATCCTCTTGGTCTTCGCCCAAATGTCACCCTTCAGTTGGTGAGCCTGCGATGTGAGGTCCTCCATCCGGGTGGCCGCCTCGGCGCTGCTCTTCCTCAGCCCTTCCAGCTCTTTCTTTAACTTCTCTCCCTCAGACTCCAGCTGGGCAATCTTTGAGACATTCCTGTCACTCCTCTCCATCACAGTCAGGAGCCTTTGCACGTTCTACAAAAAGAGAAAGTACGTCAAACAAGAGCAGCCAAGCTGAGGCACTTGAAGAAAAGCGTTGGAGATACTCACCAGAAGATTGGCCTGGATCGACGAGACCATCAGGCTCTCGTCATCGTACCTCCTGTGCAGCTCCATGTCTCGCGGCAAAGCACAGGCTTTTGCGAGGGCTCCAATGACGCTGGCGTTCCCCATCAGCCGGTCCTCGACGTTCAGAGGCTTCCCAGGCTGCGTCTCCATCCTGGGTCTCCATGCCGCAGGGGCAGCTCGAGGCCCGGATGCCGGTACGGATCCTTGCCCCACCGAGATGGTGAGCTCGCATGCCGCCCCGCTGGCCGGCGCACTTTTCTCGGACGGAGCCTTGACTCCGGGGGCCCGCGCAGGAGTTTTACCCTTCGGAGGCTGTTCAGCCCCCGAGTCCTTCTCCCCCACCTTAGACTTCTTCCTGGGCGGGGACCCCTCCCTCGGGCGATCCGGCGAGCGTCGCCGCACTCCCTCGCTAGGAGCAGGGGCAGGAGCAGAAGTGGCGCCAGCATCCCCCGAGCCCGAAGGCGCGCGGGTGCTGGCGGACGATGGTGTCGCAGAGGAGGAAGATCTCTGCCTGAACTTGGCCGCCAAATCTTTGACACCGGGCGCCCTTGAGCCTCCCTCCATTCCTTCTTCCCAGCCGGACGAATAGGCGTCCACTACTTCCGTCAGATCCGGCGGTTCCGAACTAGAGGTGGATGCCTCAGCGCCGGACGCAGTTTGGCTCGCGGTAGGGTCGTCCAAAGGGATCCCGGCGGGCACGGCAACGGTAATAGCAGGGTGATCAGGTTGCGCCTCGTCCTCCGGGGCTGCTCCGATTCTCCTATAGTGGCCGGGGTACCTCGGCGTGTACCCTAGCAGTTTCCAAGCCGATCTGGTCTCGTGCCCCTTGTATCTTTCGACCTTGTTGATGTCGTCAGCGTTCCTCGTCCAGCCTTCGCTCGCAGCCCGGCGTCTCCTCGCACCAAGTTCTGCACCACAAACAAGAGTGTCAGCTCGGCATTGTCAAAATCAAGCAGAACGAAAGGAGGAAAGAAGCAGTGTTTACTTGGGACAGTCCCGGGGCAACAAGGGACCATCAGCCTCCTGCTCTCGCCGGCGCCGAATTCCCAGTCCCCCGACACACAGAAGAGATCTTCCTCGGCGTTCTTACTAGAATCCTCCAAGGCCAGGACGAAGCCTCTTCGTTACTTCTTCACCCGGAGATAGTACTTTCCTTACCCAGCCTTGCAGATATCATAGGCGTCCTCGATGTCATGGACGCCCAGGTTGGTCCCCAAGATCTCGTTCAGCTTCGCCGTGCCCATGATGACTTTGTAGCCATTGGGCATCAGCTGGCACGGGGTAATACACCAGGCGCTAAGACAAGCCCTAAGCAGGGGATGCAGAGGGAATCTGACCCCGCCCTCGATCACAGAGATCAGAGGGAACGGCATCCAGCCGCCGGAAAAGCGACGCGCGGCATAGTCGACGGGATCCGCCGGCTTGAGGCGGACTCCCTCCGGGATACTGTAAGTGGCCCTAAACCTAGCTATGCCCTCGTCAGTGTCTAACCTAAACTTAGGGGTGCCCATGTCTAAAGAGAGGAAACGGCGGAGTTAAACCCTAGAAGACGAGAAACCCTAAAGAAAGGAAAAAACCAGACAGAGGCACGAAGTTACTTACAGAGAAGAAAGGGCAAGTCAAGGACAGGTCCGGGCGTGTCCTACGGTCGTCCGCGCTAGACAGATCTCGAGCAGCAGAGCAGAAATCGAAGGTGAAGGCGAAGGCAAAAAGAAATCAGAAACAGGGAAGAAAGAAGGTGACCCTATTTATGGAAAGGGAACCCTCGTTGCGCGCCACTTTCGGATTCGAAGGGACGGATTTTGCAATCCGCGCCCGTTCCATCAATAAGACAACGCAATCAGTAGAGGAGCTACACGTGTAGCCGTCGGCTCGCTTCCTAGAGCGGGCAGGACAGAGCATTTATTGCTTCAGAAAAGTTGAAGCGACATCAGGCAATGATCGCCGCGTTCCCAGACAGATTTTCTAGCTTTCGACCACAAAAGGCTAGGACGCTTGAGAGGTCAAAAGCTAGGGGGCAATTGTGTGGGGAGATTTCCAGAGCTCCAGGATTACGCTAATCACAGCCATCAGATGAGACTAAGCATTCTCACGTGCCATCCGCGTGCCGCCCACGAGGCACTAGTCTCACCTCGGCTACCAGGACAGGGGCCCCGGCCGAAGTCAAGCAGGCCCGGGCCGCTAGCGCCGAGCTCGGCTTCCCCAGGTGCCCACCTCGGCCGAAGGAGCCGAAACGGGAAAGAATCTCCACTCGCGCCCTTCGCCCCCCACGTCATCACATACGTGGAGGAACGGGGGCGCGAGCCAGTAAGACAGATGCGACATCCAGCCGTCCACAATCTTCGCCAGATCACTGACAGGGCGGCATCCAGCGGCTGAAGCCAAATCAGGGCGAGGCCCGAGGGCGGATCCGATGGTACCCCTACCGCCAAAGGCGTCCAACACGATCTGGCCCAACAAGACGCACATTTAATGCGATGTGGGCTGATCCGACTGGCATTAAATGCAAAGCGGGCTGGATTGGACCGCATTAATTACTTTGTGGGCTGATCATGACTTCCAGTCGAGTCATGGGACCCGCGCCAAGATATCATCCGAAGATACGACCCAAGCCTCTATAAATAGATCCTCATTCCACAAGCAAGGTACGCACAATCCAACAGAAAGAGCCGTTACTCTGTCTCTCTTCTTCCTCTCCTTCCTTTGTTCCAGTTCCTACACTGACTTTGGCATCGGAGAGCCTTGCGCCGCCCAGGCCAGGGTCCTCTGACCGTTTGCTCTTCCCTTTCAGGCTTTCGGGCGGCACCTAATCTTCATCACCTTGGATAAGTCCTCTAAGGCACCCCAGTTATTGTGGGTCATTATTTTCTGCACCTACAATTTTATTAACTTGCATTCAAACCAGTTTATTCACTTGCCTTAGCCCAATGTCAAACCAAAAATCTCCTCAAGGATCTCTTCCTACAGCTGAACCGAGCTCTACAAAAAGCACCGAGCAATCCATTCAAAAATCATCATTTTGAACAAACAAAACCCCCATTTCGAAAAATGGGTTTGCATGTATGAAAAACAAGCTCTACATGAGCTAAAAGAACTCCATGGAAGAGGGGAGATGAAGCTCTAACCTGTAGCTTGTTGAACAGGAAGGGACCAGCTGGGAGAAGAAGAAGAGTTGCAGAAAATCTTTCAAAAGAGTTAGCCAGCTGAAGCTTGAGAAGAGAGGAAGAGAATGGTGAAATCAGATCTTGATTTGGAGCTTCCTAGCTAAGGCATGCAAGAGGGGGAAGTTTGGAGAAGAAGAGCTCTCCTCTCAGCTCTGTTGCAGAAATTTTTTTGGTTGCAGGAAGAAATGAACGATGGGAGGGGGAAGAGGTCTAACTTAAGTGACTCAAAAGTGGGCCCATGACTGCTGAATTTTAAAATGGCTAAAACCTTATTTTGTGGGCCCCGGATGAGATCGACGAAGAAGAGTAAAATGATCCTTGAAAAATCTAGTTTTTAAAAAGTATAAATTTGACATAGTTTTGAAATTTTGAAATTTGAGTTCAGATTTGGTGTGAAAAGCCATTTTTGCCCTTTTTCTCAAAAAACGTATTTTCTGATCATCAAATCAAAATGATCAAAACATGAAAGTTGTTAAACTTAATGAGATGAGTAAAAACACACCAAATTCAGAATTTTTAGAAATCAAAAGTAATTTCTCATAAAAACACATATTACAAAGCCGGGTCAAACTAAAGTCAACGGTCCTCAAATCTCCAAGGCTATGAAAAATCTAGTCAAACTAAAAAAAACAAAGTCAAACCAGCTCAAATCTCACTTAAAAAGCTAACCCAAGATTAAAACAATACTAAATAAAAGAACTGGGGGTCGGGGTCTTACATCCTCCCCCCTTTAGAACCCATTTGGTCCTCCAAATGGTCTAAACCACATCAAAATCAAAAACCCCAAAAGACAAAAGAAAACACTGACACATCCTCCCCCCTTAGAACCCATTTGGTCCTCCAAATGGTCTAAACCACATCAAAATCAAAAACCCCAAAAGACAAAAGAAAACACTGACACCCTACGCTAAACCTCGGCAACTGAGATATCCTCTTATCAAACCTGACGTTGAGATGCGCCTGCAAACAACATTTTGATTCGGCCGAAGGCTTTACACTATTCCACATATCTGTTCGAAAACATACTTCTCTGACCAAACTGGTGTTCAACAATTCTTCTAATCATCCCTGGTGTCATCAGTCGTTCCGGTACTTGATCATTTCCTTTACTTACCTTATCAGTCACTGTCGGTCCAAGAAACTTTAAGTTCTGCCTCTTTCTATCACTTTGGGATTCTGTGCCTTAAGTCCTTCAAAGCTGTACACGGTGCTCCCGACGCTTGTACGAAGATGTGATCGTAGACATGTTTTCTCTGAAATAATTTCTACTTCGAAAATTCCTGGAATTCCATATACCTACTTACACTGTACCATTCAACTTCTGGCCTCCAAGAATACCATCAATCCTTCTTCATTCTGAAATCACAAATTCCAAATTCTATAGGTCTCCTGTCACTAACTTGGTCTGCTACAACTCAGATGTCATACTGCTATACACCAATTGTTAAACTGCCATAACCTGCTGAGCTGTTCTGTGTCGAAACTTCGCATAGCTTTCCTCTTCAGATTTCACTCTTCAAGTCTTCTACTTCGAACGAGCATAACCGATCTTAGATATCCAATTTGTATTCATAACTCCGAATTCTAATCTTTCTGTGCTGTACTCAGAATTCTTGCCCAGATCTGATTCTATCTACTTGCTGCTCTTGATCTTCGGCTTGATACTATGTCATCAACAAAAACATATCTGCCAAACTGATGTCAATCCCTGAAGAACTGAAACTTTCAATCCAAGTCAAGAAAATAACTCCACCACTTTTAATTTGTCCTCTAAGGTTCACCAAATAACTAAACATTTGCTTCACGAATGGGGCTTGATTGAAAATCTCATAATCTGGAGTCGGCTCAATCTTCTGTTTCTGCCTTATATACCCTACCTTTCCTGCAGGAACAATCCTCTCATCAATCCAACTTTGCCTCCAACTGAACTAGTATACTTCCTGACAACCATCAACCCTTCAATTCATAGACCTCCAAACTCCAACCATAAGCTATTACAACTCATTCCTTTTGAAACAAAACAAATCTTAAAATTTTAAACATGATGACTAAAATAATTACTTAGTTGAATTTCATCATTTTAAAACATAGTAGAAACTGAACTTCCAAATTATCAAATAAAACTTAAATAAATAAATTTTATCAAAGTCTGAGTATGGAATAACATTATTCATTTTGAAATTCATATCTTCATAACCCAGCAAATCATTGAAATACTCAACAATTTTAAATCAGGATTTCAAAAATAAATCAGGTTCATATAGTATGACTATACATTAAACATTGCCAAAAATCTGAATGTTAATTAAACACTAAACCTTGTTGAAATTTGAACTCATTCTTTCATAAAAGTCCTGTAGAGATCTAAGCACAGCTGACCGTTAAAACAAATGTAGAAACCTGTATATCATCTAAACACAAAACCCTTAGGAAATTCATTTTGTACAGCCAAAGAAAATGAATCAATAAAATAGAAATTTCACATCGCACTTTGAAAAAGAAACACAATTTTAGTTACATGCTTTTTTAAAAAAAATCAGTTTATCCACTAATCTTTACAATCCATCATTAAAAACACCCATCCATTTCTAACCAAACATATACAAAATTTTGAAATCTTTAAGGTTTTGAAATGTAGATGTCAACATTTAAGAAAATTAAAACAAAAGCAAAATTTCAAGATTATTGTGTAACAATGTCTTAAGAAGATTAAACAAAAATTCGAAACACAAAACCTTATGAAAACAAAATCATGTGACTCATGAAAAGAGTATAATGACATAGTTTATTTCAAAGATAAGCCTTAAAGAAGAAACATAAATCCATTGTTTAAACACTGCAAGGATAAATCATAGACATTAAGAAAAATATAACAAAGGGTGAAAATATCATGAAAAACATTCTCATTAACTGAGGTATTCACTTGTATCTACACGTTGTCCAATCCAATACCCTGTAAGTCGGTAAAATCCACAAGGTTTCTTCTGCTGCCGAAAATTATCTTGACTACAACTAACCATCCACTTGGTATTACCTCTGAAAAACTACACTGGCTAAGCTGCAAGTTACGAAAATTCTCAACCAAAACTATGACAAGGCTCATTGAATCCGGGAAATCCCTGAGTTTCTTGTACTAACTTCTAGTCTTACTAACTAAGAATCACTTCTCCCTTCATAAAATCAATAGCTGATATGCCTTTTGCAGTCCTCCATCTTGGAGAGATGGTCTGGGTTCACCCAAAAATCCACATTTACTTACCTTGGTACGCTGCATGATGATCTTCGATTAGTTGAGAGGGGATTTTCAAATATTGCTCAAGTTTTACTTTGGCCGGTAAACGCACATGTTTTCTCTCATTAACCACAATGAAGATGCTGAAGGCTGAAAGTCTGCTGATGTTCTCCGAAAACAACATACTATGTCCACAAGGTTCTCAGTCTCCGACACAAGCACAGACAAAAGACACTGAACAAGAGTATGGAGACTTTAAATTCTCCACCACTAAGGAGGAAATTTGGTCATCCAAATCTCCTAACAACAAGAACAACAGAAAAGACAACGAAAGTCTCCCGAACTAAAAGGAAAGCGGACTCAAACCCAAAGAAACAAAGACAAGAGAAAACAAATCGACACAATCTAACGAATCCTCACCACACGTCTTAATGTCTCTAGAGTATTTTATTTCCTAGAAACTAACCAGCTCTGATACCAAACCTGTCACACCCCGAAATCGGGCCCTGCAGTAATCCAATCTCGGGATGCGAAATTTTGGAATAAATTTGAGACTTTTGTTATATTTCCCAAGATCCGCGTGAATGAGGATAATAAAATTCCGTCACAATCAGAGTATATTTTCGCGGAAGATAATCATGGTGTTACGACCCGGAGTCCGTAACCATCGGATTCCGTGTCGCACTCGACCAATATCATAAAGTCATCATATAAGCCGACTGGCACAAATCATAATTCAAAGAATACTGAGCTGGTAGTAACAGGACTACTTATTTCCCACATATTCAAATTACAATTAACAGTGTCTTAATTACAAACCCAAGAAAAAGGCTAACAAAGCCGTACAAAAATATCCAACTAAACAGAAATACCACCCCCCAATATTTAGATACGAACTCCGGCGCCAAACTTGACATCTAGATGATATCAATGGGCAGCCTCTCACTCAGACCGGCGGCTCCACCGCCTCCTCCGATCAAACACCTAAAAACAGAATGAGAGGAATCTGGCACCAAACAAACAGGGTCAGACACGACGGTCTGGCAAGCAAATAAACAAGTAATATGTAACATGGGCATTTATAAAACCTTATGGAATCATTGTAAATCCATTTAAGATTCTAAACAATAATAGCAGTAAATCATGATAAAATGATCGAAAGACCGAACATAAATATCAAATCAAATAAATGAACAGTCTCTGAAGTATAAATATCTCGAAAAGATAACAGCCTACATAAAACATTTAATAATTGGAAATACGTTTAAAATCCTGAATAATAGAGACAATACGATAAAAGGTCGGTTTCATAAACATTAACAAATTCGAAGAATATACTGAGTATAAACAAACTAGAATCATAAAATAAATTAATAGACAGATAAAACATTGGCAACCACACATAGCTATATTCTCCTATTACCGAAGTAACAAGAGCAGACAGAACCGTAGCCACTACACGTGGGACCGGAAACAGAATCAGAACCGTAGCCATACAAATGGGACCGGCAGATAAAAATCAGAACCGTAGCCACTACGCGTGGGACCGGCAGATAGAAACCGTTGCCATGGTCGGTACAGACAGAATCCAAACTGCAGCTGGCGGACAAATTAAAGATCCCAAGCCGGGTGATCAGCCCGACAAGGTGACCTAAGCCTAGTGGTGCCTTTAGTTTTCAAAACCCAAACCGATACAACTCAAACCATAATAATCCCTTTGGCTCATGGGCTCACACTACAAAGCTCTAGCCCCATCTTGCCTCGAGGTTTTATTTTTGAAATAATAGTCTCTTTGGCTCATGGGCTCGCACTACAAAGCTCTGGCCCCGTCTTGCCTCGAGGTTTTATTTTCAAGATACTAGTCTTATCAAAATAATAGTCTCATCGAAGAAATCCCGAATGTGGCGAACCACTCCAATCTCCTTCCAAATCGATTCGGAGAGAACATACGAATTTCCAGGGTAAACCACTCAAATACACATCAAAGTAATTTGTATAAAACCATGCGATCAAACCTTTCGAACATGGAAAACCACATGATTTTATAACAAATCACCGATGCTATTCGAATTAGTTCACCGAAGAATACAAATACATATACATTCTCTGACTTGAAATGGAATGGATAGTGGAGAATGACTTAATGACTTACCAAGGAACCATCTCAATACACATTTAACCTTTAAACATTGATTAATAAAGAATATATTTGATGCCAATGAAAATCCACAACATTTAAATGATAAAGTGCGTATTGAGACTTGAAAGATTCCCGGGTAACTTCACATACGCTCATTCTCTCATTGTTCCCATTCCCATTTCACAATTCCCAAGTATTACAAGTAATCCCAAATCTCTTTAAAACAGGCCCACAGCTGGCCTTAAACCAAGCCCAAAACAGCCCTTAATTGGTTCAAGAACCAGGTCTTAAAACAGCCCAATATTGGGTCCTGAAATGGCCCAATATCAGGTCTTGAAATGGCCCAAAAACTGACCTAGAATGGCCCAAGAAACAGGCCCAAAGAAACCCCAAAAAAAATGATTAAAACCTCTTTGAATCAGGCCCAAATCGGGCCTTGAACCAAGCCCAAAACAGCCTTTAAATATGGCCCAAGCAGTCCCTTAAACTGGCCCATACAGACCTTGAAATGAGCCCAGAAACTGACCTTGAAACAGGCCCAAAAACTGTTTTTAAACGAGCCCAAAATCCGGACCTGAACAGGCCCCCAGGCTGGGCTGGGCTCA
>WHSA01001409.1:101901-109384 GCA_012931725.1 Litsea cubeba
TAAGTATGTTCCCACTTGACATTGACTTGACACCAATCGTCTGCATCTCTATCTGGGAGAACAAGCAACGGAGTGAGCGCCTAGCAACAAGCAACGGTTGAGCGCGCTAGCGCAAAAGCCATTGTGTGTTAGCGCATCCGTTTTCTTGCTCCGTTGCACGTTAGCGCAGCTGTTTTCTTGCTGGGGCTAAAGACTTTCCTTTTTCCCATACTGGGGAACCACCCGAAAGAAGCCGCTAGGTAAGATACCTTAAAAAATGGGTCCGCTAGAGAGGTCTTCGGAGGGCTGGTCCCGAGTAGAGCTGAGCCCTTTAATTCTCTGATTCTGATTGGAAGATTGAGTCCCGCAGCTCATTCGTGGACTCATGAGCAAGCTCGTTCATTATTAATACAGCATCCTAGCGAGTGACTAAGCGAGACTCCATCCGAATCTTCTGACAGCATCTAACTCTTTTACGAATGAGGTCAGCATCTTACTCCGCTACAAATCTAAGACTCTCTTTACTCCGCGAGACTCTGATCTCAAAATCAACGAATCAGCAAGTGATAGCGAGCCGAGTGTTCTACGCGAACTTCGCCATATCTATCGCACACCCCCACCAGCGAGCGATACACGCGAAGAAAGAGGTCAGCCCCCTGCCTTCTCAAAATCACTGAGGCTATTCCAGCGAGCAGCCCATTCATTCCTTCTCCCCCTCGGGCTAGCGCTCATCAGATGTGTGGCAGCCGCGATCCCATGAAACGACCAACTCCTTTTATTCATTCTTAGCCAACGACCTGTACGAGAATTCTAGGTTGGGTTGGTTCTATAATGAGGAAGATCATTATGATCGTTCCTTTCCGAACCAAGATTATTCCGTATCTCAACAACCATGATAGAAGAGATTTCCCTATGACCAAAAACAGCCTGTTGTATTCAACTAAACAGCTAGTCGTATGGGAAGAATAAAGAGTAGTACTTTTAAATTTTTTAGGTTTAGGATTAGAGAAAGCATTCAAAAAGACAGTTGTTCCCGGCGTTGTTACCAGGGATTGATCTGATCGTTTCTGATAAGAGGGTCGCCTAAGAAGTAAATTACTGTACTGGGGACCGGTTGGGCCAGGAAGTCAAAGTCATGGGATTGGTTCGTTCTCCAGAAGACGTAATGAAACACTCGTCCCATCCACTACGCAGTGATGCCTCTACCTGATCTGAAGCTGTGGGACGAACTCAATTGAAAGACTTGTTCTTGCTTGGCTCATTGCCCCGCCCCGATTGACCGAGCCGAGAAAAAGAAGTTACAGAGGCATCTTCCATTCATATCGATTTGGGTCTTTCCGCACCATATTTAGATCTGCCCCTTCTTCGATTCGGAATTCCCAGCAAATCCTTGACTCCTCGAATACGATGGGATTTCACACCTGGCGAATCTTTCACTCTACCTCCTCTTATTAACACCATAGAATGCTCCTGCGAATTATGACCATCGCCCGGAATGTGAGCAAATATATCATGTCGTTTGCTCAACCGTACTTTGGCTATCTTACGTGGAGCTGAATTAGGTTTTTTCGGTGTTCTCGTCGGAACATGCGGGCGTACTCTTTGCTTATGGGGACATTGATCCAAAGCTCGAGTACGGTCCGTGCGCCGTTTTTCTTCTCTACCATGATGAGTCAATTGATTTAATGTAGGCATCGCTCTTTCCTTTGTCCTTCCCCCCGATTTTAGCCCTATCACTAGTGGTTACTCCCGATCCGAAGCACCCCTTTTCCATTCATAGAGAGATCCAATTTTCAAAATCAATAAAAAGGCCATCATGGACTAAGATCCAAACGGAACAATCTTGTTGGGAGGTGCTGCCCAAGGAAAGGAAAAGGTGACTTCCGGATCAGGGATAATAAATAAAATAGGAACCGGATAAAATCGTATATCGAAACGACTTCTGGCATCACCGGAAGG
Source organism: Litsea cubeba (assembly GCA_012931725.1). NCBI lineage: Eukaryota > Viridiplantae > Streptophyta > Magnoliopsida > Laurales > Lauraceae > Litsea > Litsea cubeba. The sequence continues at coordinate 103,840 of WHSA01001409.1, forward strand.
ATCAGAACCACATTCGCGGGCCGACAATTTTTCTGGATAGGTTGAACTATTGTAAGCAAATGGAAAAGGAAGACCGAGTGGGATCAAAGAAACTAGCGAACTGATCACTAAATAGATAAAAATAGGTGAAAATTCCGACATCACCACAGCCCACTTCGTTCTCTCGCTCCTTGCTCGCGGAGCGGCATACCGAAAAAAAAAAGACCAGGCGGAAAAACGTGAGCGCACTCACGCGATACAGCTTTTTCGCCGTATCTTTCGCCCTCTGTAGGAGAGAAGTTCGTTTAGGAGCCACCGCATACGTTTACTCTGGAATTTCTTCGTGAGATTTGCGATCGCTCTTTCCTCCCGCCTCGCTGGTCCTACAAATCCCCTTGAGTATTCAAAGAAAAATGGTTTGATCATTCAATGGAGGTGTTGATTTCTCTTTTCGAATCAAGGTGTTTTCGAAAGAACCAGAGTTAGCCGAGTTGCTCGAGCAGGAGTTTTTGGAAAGCTGAGAAACGGAAGACTGGAGCACGGTGGAAACCAGAAATGGAATACCTAGGTCGCAAGGCAAGGGAGGACAGAACCCCACTTCGACTCACCAAGGAGAAGGTAAGTACTGTTACATCATTTCTTCTGAAGTGATATGGATCAATGCCTGGACTGGGGGGGGGCGTCGGCCCCTGGGAAAACGTTTGCAGATGCAACCATGAATCGAAGCAGGTTTAAACATTCAGCTGTCGACGGACAAACTTTGCCGGAACGTCGACCGCAAATAAAGGATGGCAGGCCCCGGTTCCCAGGGTGAGGGTATTCCCTATTATGAGCCTACTCAGATCAGAACTCCACTAGTGGATTCTCTTTCGCCTATCGACCGAAACAAGCTGCTCTGAAAACTCTAGTGCGCTCCTACGCACTCCGGCCAGAACAAGTGAAGAAAACTCCAGTGCGCGCTAGCGCACCTTACTCAATAGGGTTTTCGAGCCAGATGGCTCTCAGCCTTCGTTTGCTCCCTTGGGGTCGCCTACACTTGCTCCTCCGTTTGCAGCTTCGGCCCCCCTTTCGGGGGGCCTACGTTTGCTCTTTCGCATTTCCTACTGAGAATCCAAGTCTCCAAGTGGGCCCTCTTGGCCACCCACGACCGTCGGCTTTTTAGAGAATCCCGCTTTAGTGTCGTAGGACTTGTAGCTCGGCAGTCCATCGGGTGGGTTTGTTTATCCTTCCAGTTTCAAGTGTCTTCTTGGATAGTTATAGCGGCCCATAGGCGCGAGATGTACCTTGTGGGGGGCGGCGGTCCCCTGGACATAGTCCTTTCAGGCAGTGGCCGTTTAGTCCATGGTCCATTGGATGGTCGGTGCAAGGCCAGAAATTGGAACACATTGATTCCGCTCGTTCCCGTCCTTCGCTTCAGGGCCTGTCCCTCGGTGTGGTCACTACTCCATACTGTCGGGTAGCGAAGCTTACACTTGTTCACTTATTATGACGGTTCACCAGGGCCTCTTTCCTCCTCCCTTTTCTGCTCACCCGAAGGGGTTCGGTGTTGGGATTGGTGTATGCCCTAAAGCCCACTAGCTGCACACTCATCTTTTGTTACTGGATATTTACTGGTTATTTAATGAATGACTCTTTAATGCTTAAACATGTATATATGTATGGTTTTTGTGTAAGGCCCATTGTTTTTCTAGTAAATGAATTAGGTGTGTAGTGTCTACACACAGATAGGTCTACTTCATGGACAATTGGAAACATCATATTTGTTCCATAACTGAAAGAGGAGCTGGGCACTTCATCTTGGTATAAGTTATAATGAGAGACTCTCCTGTATTCAGGTGACTTACCTAAGTCATGGAGGAGGGTTTTTCCCCGGATTCATCTCAATTAGTGCATATGCAATGCATTGAACAGGACCATGGTAGGTGTGATCTCTAGAATGGTACTATCACAGAGGAGGATCAAGTCAACCTCATGCTACTTGAGTGACCGTGCTCTAATCTTGAGCATTTGTGGATGAACTGACGAAGTTCAAGTTCTTGTGCTTTAATTCACTATGGGTGAGATTCTTTTCATGGGTCAACAGCTCTGTTTTGGGTACTCGGACTTGATCAGTTGGGACGTGCAGATGCAATATAGAATCTATGCCATCTGATGATGGAATAATCGTCCCCTTAGAATTATCCGATTAATCATCAAAATCTAAGATCTTAGTATATGGATGTTCCATATGGATATTGAACTTGTGGGTCGCTCCCTGGATCAAGAGAATGATATTCGAATGATGATTATGTTAAGGATATGAAGTTCTAAGGTTTAGATGTAATCGGGAAGGTTGATAGTACATGTGATAACCTGACTCGATTATGGATGTTACATAGAGGGGCATTCAGGTCATTACACTTAGTAGGTCGAAGACAACCGTCATTTTATGACGAGCTTATTATATTATATATTTGTCCTTGGAGTTCAACCATAACTCTTTAGTGGAATGAGTTAAGGTTAAAATGGTCTTAATGTTGCTATGGGTTTAGCATGGACATTTTGGTCATTTTGGGAAGCCAATGGCAAATATGTCTTCTGGTCCCTTCTCTAGTCACTTTCCAAGATTGGTATGGTTTCCTAAAATGTTTAGATAAACATTGGATGAATTATTTTAGTGGAAAAATAATTTTGAGTTTAAATTCAAATAGGCCTTTGATGGCATACATGAATTTAATTCTAGATAAATTGTATGTGGGCCATGGTGTGCATTAATATGTGGGACGTTCATAATAGGATTTTCCATGGGTAAGGTTTCCAATTTTAAGTAGGTCTCTCTACTTGAAAGGTTGGACTCCTCTTTGGATTAGTATTCCTATGAGAAAGTTCCTTTTTGGATTAGGAACTTAAAATTAGTAAGTGTTCTACAACTAGGATTACTAATGCATGGGAAGTTCTTTTAGTTTCCTTTTTCTAATTGGAGTGTTTCTTAAAGGAAATAAGTCTTTCCTTTTAGGACCATCCATGAGAATTAGGAGAGATAAACTTTTAGGAAAGGTTCCTCAAAGTTTCTATAAAAGAAACCCAAACCCCTCTTGGACGTCCAACACTTTGTGAGCACAAGGAGAGTCCCACACGTCCAGCCTTTGGAGGTTTTCTTCTTCATTGAAGAAGGCTTAAGGTCTGAGATTTTTCCTTGGAGAAATAATTCTTAATTCCTAGATTAAGATCCCACCATCTTAGCCAATCAGATTTGGAAGTGAGATAGAGGAGAAGATCAAAGGCAATACTAGTGCAGAAAAATTCCAGCAACTTGTTTGCTAATTGCAAGTCTGAGTTTGGGCCTTTGGATCTATTTTTTCAGAGATTTGAGGTCTACAAATCTTTGAGGTAAATAGTCTTCTTCATTCTCCTTTAATTATACACTTGTTGGTTATGAATTCATGGAGTTCTCATGCGATTACTATGGCTGATTTATGCTGTCCAAATCAGATTTTTTAAAATCTGTCATGTTACAAATTAGCCATGAATGTCTTCCGCTAAATCAGATCTGAATCGCAGTTTCTTTCAGTGGTATCAAATCCACTCCATGTGAAATCATGATCCCATGTTGTGTATAATTAATCCTAGATTGATTATGGGTATGGTGGCACCCTATTAAAGTTATGTTGTGATGCATATTGTGTGCAAGTTTCATTAACATTGCTGGAATTTATTTTCCAGATTTGTTTAATGATGCACATAGTGAGTTTGCATGCACTAACCTCTTTGTTTGCAGCCATGTATTACATCCTTGATGGTTGGCATGATTGTTTATGTGGATTTGGATGTTTTTTTCATTAGTTGGAAAGTGTACGATTGCGCGTTTTAGCAATCATAGGAAGTTGTAATTCTTTCTTTACTTTTATTCCAACTAGTCTTGATGTAAGCTTTCTTGAAAAGCATAGGTATCTCCAATGTAATTGGGTTTTTGTTTTTTATGGGTTTGCTTGTATAAATTTAATTTATTGGATCAAGCAAGAAGAAGAAAAGTTTCAAGAAAGGTTGCAAGTAACCGGATTCCTTAGTGGTGGAGGAGACAAGACTTCTTGGTGAAAGATGAGACATATTCTTGATGTCCTAGTTCGATAAGGATTAGAAGTCCGAAGAGCAAGGAGCCATCAAGGATTGCATACTTTTATTTGCTTTTATATATGGAATGCATGGATGAGTGCTTTATAATTGCTATAATTGTCACCTAGAAACATGGCCACCATTAGGTTCTAAAAATTGGCATTTTTATTGTATTAGATTGTTTTAGTTTGGCAAATTGTTTTTAAACGGAACTTAGACCAGCAACTTCTATTTGTCTAAGGTTTAAAATGGATAGGGTTTAGTTCATCTTGGTACCCTTGGTTTCCAAAGAAGGCTAAACTAAAATCTAATTAGATGCTACCTATGGGTTTTCATAACCCAAGATAGGTCTTTGATTCTTTGAAGGGATTTGCTCAAATGTTTTAAAGCAAAGGTTATTTATTTTAAATGACTTAAGTCATAAATTTAATAACCAAGTTTGCTAGATTTAAAAAGAGCTTTGAGTAAAACAATGTAAAGGTCAAAAAGTATAAACCTAGTGGTAAATAATCAAGTGGGAGAGGGGTTTTAGGAAAGACCCCCATCGGCCTTCCGATTTTCGGTTCATGTTATCTCATTAAAGTATTAGTAGGAGCGGCCATACCCTTCGGTGGAGTTCTTTACTAAGACCGCTTTGATGAGTTAATGGGTGAACTAATGTGAATATTCGTAATGAGGTGTGAGTAGGAGCGGCCATCCCTTCGGTGGAGTTCTTTACTAAAGATCAATTCTATAGAATGTCAATGAAGTGTTGGTGGGGCGGCCATCCCTTCGGTGGAGCTCTTTACTAAAGGTCACTTCTAGGATGGATAAAAAGTCCCTTCCCTTCGGAAGACTTAAATCATAGACATTTGGGAAATTTCATAAGAGATGGTTATACACCTGAAATTAAGACTGGTAATGACCTCTCCCTAGGAGTTAAAGGTTATTTGTCATATGAGGCCAAACCAATCAGTGATTGGACTACCACTGGATGTGTATCCAGATAGTGATAATCCAAATAAGTCTGCCTTAATTCAACGTGACTGTAGGCTCGGCCATCCCTTCGATGGAGGGTCTATGAGGAGGTTGAAACACTGATACATTATGATTGGGGTTGAATAATGTAACAAGTTTTTGTGCTTTGTTTTTCCCTTTGTAACAAGCACCATATGCATATTACATATATACTGCATGTCTAATTATAAACCGTTTTATATCCAGAAAGATATGGGTAAAGACTCTTTTAGTCCGTTGATGTTCATTCTTCGTGAGAATAAACTGACTGGCCCTAACTACATAGATTGGAAAAGAAATCTTGACATAGTACTCACAGCTGAGGAGTACAAGTATGTCTTGCTGGAAAACTGTCCCGATATTGATGCTAATTCTACTGATGACCAGCGAGAGGCTGAGAAGAAATGGAAGAAAGCGAATAGCATGGCCAAATGCTACATGCTCGCTTCCATGTCCAACGTGTTGCAAACACAGCACG
>WHSA01000184.1:0-22534 GCA_012931725.1 Litsea cubeba
ATTTTTCTCAGGGCTTTATTTTTTCTCCAGGGCTTTATTTTTCTCAATCGCTTTATTTTTTCTCAAGGGCCTTATATTTCTCAGGGGCTTTATTTTTCTTTGGGGATTTATTTTTTCAAGGGGGCTTTATTTTTTCAAGGCTTTATTTTTTCTCAAGGGCTTTATTTTTTCTTTCTCAAGGGCTTTATTTTTCCTTAGGGCTTTATTTTTTCTCGAGGGCTTTATTTTTCTTTCTCAAGGGCTTTTTTTTTCTCAGGGCTTTATTTTTTCTCGAGGGCTTTATTTTTTCTCAAGGGCTTTATTTTTTCTCAGGGTTTTATTTTTTTCTTAGGGGCTTTGTTTTTTCTCAGGGCTTTATTTTTCTCGAGGGCTTTATTTTTTCTTAGGGCTTTATTTTTTTCTCCAGGGCTTTATTTTTTCTCAGGGCTTTCTTTTTCTCAAGGGCTTTATTTTTTCTCAGGGCTTCGTATTTTCTCAGGGCTTTATTTTTCTCCAGGGCTTTATTTTTCTCAATCGCTTTATTTTTTCAGAAGGGCCCTTATATTTTCTCAGGGCTTTATTTTTCTTGGGATTTATTTTTTTCTCAAGGGCTTTCTTTTTCTCAGGGCTTTATTTTTTCTCAAGGGCTTTATTTTTTCTTTCGCGAGGGCTTCATTTTTTCTCAGGGCTTTAGTTTTTTCTCAGGGCTTGAGATTTTCTTAGGGCTTTATTTTTTCTTAGGGCTTTATTTTTTCTCACGGGCTTTTTTTTTCTCAGGACTTTATTTTTTCTCGAGGGCTTTATTTTTCTTCTCAAGGGCTTTATTTTTCCTCCGGGCTTTATTTTTTCTCGAGGGCTTTATTTTTTCTTTCTCAAGGGCTTTATTTTTCTCAGGGCTTTATTTTTTCTCAAGGGCTTTATTTTTCTCAAGGCTTATATTTTCTTACGGCTTTATTTTTTCTCAGGGCATTATATTTTCTCAGGGCTTTATATTTTCTCAGGGCTTTATTTTTTTCACAGGGGCTTTATTTTTTTGTCAGGGCTTTATTTTTTCTCGAGGTCTTTATTTTTTCTGAGGGCTTTATTTTTTTCTTAAGGGCTTTATTTTTTCTCAGGGCTTTATTATTTCTCAGGGCTTTATTTTTTCTCAGGACTTTAATTTTTCTCAGGACTTTATATTTTCTCAGGGCTTTATTTTTTCTCAGGGCTTTATTTTTTCTCAAGGGCTTTATTTTTTCTCAGGGCTTCTTTACTTTTCTCAGGGCTTTATTTTTTCTCGAGAGCTTTATGTTTTCTCAGGGCTTTATTTTATCTCAAGGGCTTTATTTTTTCTTTCTCAAGGGCTTTTTTTTTTCTCAGGGCCTTATATTTTCTCAGGCTTTATTTTTCTCAGCTCTTTGTTTTTTCTCAAGGGCTTTATGTTTCTCAAGGGCTTTATTTTTTGTTGCTCATGGGCTTTATTTTTTCTCAAGGGCTTTATTTTTTCTTTCTCAAGGGCTTTATTTTTTCTTGAGGGCTTTATTTTTTCTCAGGGCTTTATTTTTTCTCAGGGCTTTATTTTTTACAGGACTTTATTTTTTCTCAGGGCTTTATATTTTCTCGAGGGCTTTATTTTTTCTTTCTCAAAGGCTTTATTTTTCAAGGGCTTTACTTTTTCTCAGGGCTTTATATTTTCTGAGGGCTTTATTTTTCTCAAGGCTTTTTTCTCAAGGGCTTTATTTTTTCTCAGGGCATTATTTTTTCTCAGGGCTTTATTTTTTCTCAAGGGCTTTATTTTTTCAGGGCATTATATTTTCTCATTGCTTTATTTTTTCTTAGGGTTTTATTTTTTCTCAAGGGCTTTATTTTTTCTCGAGGGCTTTATTTTTTCTTTCTCAAGGGCTTTATTTTTTCTTAGGGCTTTAATTTTTCTTAAGGGCTTTATTTTTTCTCAGGGCTTTATTATTTCTCCAGGCTAAATTTTTTCTCCTGACTTTATTTTTTCTCAGGACTTTATATTTTCTCAGGGCTTTATTTTTTCTCAGGGCTTTATTTTTCTTTCTCAAGGGCTTTATTTTTCCTCAGGGCTTTATTTTTTCTCGAGGGCTTTATTTTTTCTTTCTCAAGGGCTTTATTTTTCTCAGGGCTTTATTTTTTCTCAAGGGCTTTATTTTTCCTCAGGGCTTTATATTTTCTTAGGGCTTTATTTTTCTCAGGGCTTTATTTTTTCTCAGGGCTTTATTTTTCACAGGGCTTTATTTTTTTGTCAGGGCTTTATTTTTTCTTGCGGTCTTTATTTTTTTCTGAGGGCTTTATTTTTTCTCAAGGGCTTTATTTTTCTCAGGGCTTTTTTTTTCTCAGGACTTATTTTTTCTCAGGACTTTATATTTTCTCAGGGCTTTATTTTTTCTCGGGGCTTTATTTTTTATCAAGGGCTTTATTTTTCTCAGGGCTTCTTTACTTTCTCAGGGCTTTATTTTTTCTCGAGAGCGTTATGTTTTTGAGGGCTTTATTTTATCTCAAGGGCATTATTTTTCTTTATCAAGGGCTTTATTTTTCTCAGGGCTTTTTTTTTCTCAGCGCTTTATTTTTCTCAAGGGCTTATTTTTTCTTGCTCATGGGCTTTTTTTCTCTCAGGGCTTTATTTTTTCTTTTTCAAGGGGTTTATTTTTTCTCGAGGCTTTATTTTTTCTTAGGGCTTATTTTTTTACAGGACTTTATTTTTCCTCAGGGCTTTATTTTTTCTCGAGGGCTTTATTTTTCTTTCTCAAAGGCTTTATTTTTTCAGGGCTTACTTTCTCTCAGGGCTCTCTATTTTCTTAGGGATTTATTTTTTCTCAGGGCTTCATTTTTTCTCAAGGGTTTTATTTTTTCTTTAGGGCTTTATTTTTTTCCCAGGGCTTTATTTTTCTCAAGGCTTTTTTTTCTGTAGTGCTTTCTTTCTTCTCAGGGCTTCATTTTTTCTCAGGGCTTTAATTTTTCTTAAGGGTTTTATTTTTTCTCAGGGCTTATTTTTTTCTGTAGGGCTTTATTTTTTTAGGGCTTTATTTTTCTCGTTTCTTTAATTTTTCTCAGGGTTTAAATTTTTATGTAGGGCTTCATTTTTCTCTGGGCTTTATTTTTTCCCAGGGCTTTATTTTTTCTCACGGCTTTATTTTTCTTAGTGCTTTATTTTATCGAGGATTTTATTTTTTCTCTAGGCCTTTGTTTTTTCCCAGGGCTTTCATTTTTCTCGGTTCTTAATTTTTCCAGGGCTTTATTTTTCTCAGGGCTTTATTTATCAGGGCTTTATTTTTCTCAAGGTCTTTAATTTTTTCTCAAGGGCTTTATTTTTTCACAAGGGCTTTATTGTTTCTCAGGGCTTATATTTCTCTTGGCCTTATTTTTTCATCGAGGGCATTATTTTTTCTCTAGGGCCTATTTTTTCCTAGGGCTTTATTTTTTCTCAGGGCTTATTTTTCTTCCGGGCTTTATTTTTTCTGTATGGCTTTATTTTTTTTCTCAGGGCGTTATTTTTTTTTTAGCGCTTTAGTTTTTCTCGGGGGCTTTAGTTTTCTCAGGGCTTTATTTTTCCTCGAGGGTTTTATTTTTTCTCCAGGGCTTTATTTTTTCCCAGGGATTTATTTTTTCTCTGGGCTTTATTTTTATGTTAGGGCTTTATTATCTCTTACGGCTTTATTTTTTATCGAGGGTTTTATTTTTTCTCTAGGGCTTTATTTTTTCTCAGGGCTTTATTTTTTTTGTAGGGATTTTATTTTTTTCCCAGGGCTGTATTTTTTATCAAGGGCTTTATTTTTTCTCAAGGCTTTACTTTCTCTCGAGGGGCTTCAATTTTTCTCAGGGCTTTAATTTTTTCTCAAAGGCTTTATTTTTTCTCTCAAGGCTTTACTTTCTCTCGAGGGCTTTATTTTTTCTCAAGGGCTTTATTTTTTCTCAGGGTCTTATTTTTTCTCTAGGGCTTATTTTTTCTCAGGGCTTTATTTTTTCTAAGGGCTTCATTTTTTCTCGAGGGCTTTATTTTTCTCTTGGCTTTATTTTTTCTCAGGCTTAATTTTTTATCAGGGCTTTATTCTTTCCCAGGGCTTTATTTTTTCTCAGGGCTTTATTTTTTCTCAGGGCTTTATTTTTTATCGAGGGGTTTATTTTTTCTCAGGGCTATATTTTTTTAGGGCTTTATTTTTTCTCAAGGGCTTTATTTTTTCTCTAGGATTTATTTTTTCTCGAGGGCTTTATTTTTTCTCAGGGCTTTATTTTTCTGTAGGGCTTTATTTTTCTCAGGGCTTTACTTTTTTATGGAGGGTTTTATTTTTTCTATGGGCTTTATTTTTCTCGAGGGCTTTATTTTTCTCTAGGGCTTTATTTTTTCCCAGGGCTTTATTTTTCTCAGGGCTTTATTTTTTCTCTAGGCTTTATTTTTTCTCAGGGCTTTATTTTTTTGGAGGGTTTATTTTTTCTCTAGGGCATTTTTTTTTCCCAGGGCTTTATTTTTCTCAGGGCTTTATTTTTTTATGTAGGGCTTTATTTTTTCTCACGGCTTTATTTTTCTCGGGGCTTTATTTTTTCACAGGGCTTCATTATTCTCCCGGGATTTATTTTTTCTCAGGGCTTTATTTTTCTCGAGGGCTTTATTTCTTCTGTAGGGCTTTATTTTTTCTCAGGGTTTTATTTTTTCTCAGGGCTTTATTTTTTCTCTAGGGCTTTATTTTTTCCCAGGGCTTTATTTTTTATTGAGGGTTTTATTTTTTCTCAAGGGCTTTATTTTTTCTCAGGGCTTTATTTTTTCTCTAGGGCTTTATTTTTTCTCAGGGCTTTATTTTTTCTTTAGGGCTTTATTTTTTCCCAGGGCTTTATTTTTTCTCAGGGCTTTATTTTTTTTGTAGGCTTTATTTTTTCTTAGGGCTTTATTTTTTATTGAGGTTTTAGTTTTTCAGGAGGGCTTTAATTTTTCCTAGGGCTTTATTTTTTCTCAGGGCTTTATTTTTTAAGTAGGGCTTTTTTTTTTTCGGCTTTATTTTTTATCGAGGGTTTTATTTTTCTAGGGCTTTATTTTTTTATAGGGCTTTATTTTTTCTCGAGGGCTTTATTTTTTCTGTAGGGCTTTATTTTTTCATCAGGGATTTATTTTATCTGTAGGGCATTATTTTTATCAGCGCTTTATTTTTTTCGAGGGTTTTATTTTTTCTCAAGGGCTTTATTTTTTCTCAGGACTTTATTTTTTCGCAGGGCTTTATTTTTCTCAGGTCTTTATTTTTTCTGTAGGGGCTTTATTTTGTCTCAGGGCTTTATTTTTTATGGAGGGTTTTATTTTTTCTCGTGGGCTTTATTTTTTCTCAGGGCTTTATTTTTTCTCGAGGGCTTTATTTTTTCTCTAGGGCTTTATTTTTTTCCCAAGGCTTTATTTTTTCTCAGGGCTTTATTTTTTCTCAGGGCTTTATTTTTTATGGAGGGTTTTATTTTTTCTCAGGGCTTATTTTTTCTCAGGGCTTTATTTTTTATGGAGGGTTTTATTTTTTCTCGAGGGCTTTATTTTTTTCTCAGGGCTTTATTTTTTCTGGGGGCCTTTATTTTTTCTGTAGGGCCTTATTTTTTCGCAAGGCTTTATTTTTTCTCGAGGGCTTTATTTTTTCTCTAGGGCTTTATTTCTTCTTAGGGCTTTATTTATTATCGACGGTTTTATTTTTTCTCGAGGGCTTTATTTTTTCTACAGGGCTTCATTTTTTCTCGAGGGCTTTATTTTTTCTCTAGGGTTTTATTTTTTTCCCAGGGCTTTATTTTTTCTCAAGGCTTTTTTATTCTGTAGTGCTTTCTTTCTTCTCAGGGCTTCATTTTTTCTCAGGGCTTAATTTTTCTTAAGGGTGTTATTTTTTCTCAGGGCTTTATTTTTTCTGTACGGCTTTATTTTTTATCAGGGCTTTATTTTTTCTCGGTTCTTAATTTTTCTCCGGGTTTAAATTTTTATGTAGGGCTTTATTTTTTCTCGGGGCTTTATTTTTTCCCAGGGATTTATTTATTCTCACGGCTTTATTTTTTTTTAGTGCTTTATTTTTTATCGAGGATTTTATTTTTCTCTAGGCCTTTATTTTTCCCAGGGCTTTAATTTTTCTCGGTACTTTAATTTTTCTCAGGGCCTTATTTATCAAGGGCTTTATTTTTTCTCAGGGCTTTATTTTTTTCTCAAAGGCTTTATTTTTTCTCAAGGGCTTTATTTTTTCTCAGGGCTTTATATTTTCTCGTGGGCTTTATTTTTTCTCGAGGGCTTTATTTTTTCTCTAGGGCTTTATTTTTTCCTAGGGCTTTATTTTTTCTCAGGGCTTTATTTTTTCTCCGGGCTTTATTTTTTCTGTATGGCTTTATTTTTTTCTCAGGGCTTTATTTTTTTTAGGGCTTTAGTTATTCTCGGGGGTTTTATTTTTTCCTCAGGGCTTTATTTTTCCTCGAGGGTTTTATTTTTTCTCTAGGGCTTTATTTTTTCTCAGGGCTTTATTTTTTTCTCAGGGCTTTATTTTTTATGTAGGGCTTTGTTTTTTCTCATGGCTTTATTTTTTATCGAGGGTTTTATTTTTTCTCTAGGGCTTTATTTTTTCTCAGGGCTTTATTTTTTCTCAGGACTTTATTTTTTCTGTAGGGCTTTATTTTTTCTCAGGGCTTTATTTTTTCTGTAGGGCTTTATTTTTTCCCAGGGCTTTATTTTTTATCAAGGGTTTTATTTTTTCTCCAGGGCTTTATTTTTTCTCAGGGCTTTATTTTTTCTCCAGGCTTTATTTTTTCTCTAGGGCTTTATTTTTTCTCAGGCTTTATTTTTTCTTTAGGGCTTTATTTTTTCCCTGGGCTTTATTTTTTCTCCGGGCTTTATTTTTTCTGTAGGGCTTTATTTTTTCTTAGGGCTTCATTTTTTCTTAAGGGCTTTATTTTTTGCTCGAGGGCTTTATTTTTTCTCGAGGGCTTTATTTTTTTGCTCAAGGGCTTCATTTTTTCTTCAAGGGCTTCATTTTTTTCGGGGGCTTTATTTTACTCAAGGGCTTTATTTATTCTCAAGGCTTTATTTTTTCTCAGGGCTTTATTTTTTTGGATGGTTTTATTTTTTCTCTAGGGCATTATTTTTTCCTAGGGCTTTATTTTTTTCTCAGGGCTTTATGTTTTCTTTAGGCTTTATTTTTTTCAGGGCTGTATTTTTTTATCGCGGGTTTTATTTTTTCTCGAGGGCTTTATTTTTTCTCAGGGCTTTATTTTTTCTCGAGGGCTTTATTTTTTCTTAGGGCTTTATTTTTTCCCAGGGCTTTATTTTTCTGTAGGGCTTTATTTTTTCTCAGGGCTTTATTTTTTATCGAGGGGTTTATTTTTTCTCGAGGGCTTTATTTTTTCTCAGGGCTTTATTTTTTCTCGAAGGCTTTATTTTTTCTCAAGGGCTTTATTTTTTCCCAGGGCTTTATTTTTTCTCAGGGCTTTATTTTTTATGGAGGGTTTTATTTTTTCTCGAGGGCATTATTTTTTCCCAGGGCTTTATTTTTTCTCAGGGCTTTATTTTTTATGTAGGGCTTTATTTTTTCTCAGGGCTTTATTTTTTCTCGGGGCTTTATTTTTTCACAGGGCTTCACATATTCTCCAGGGCTTTATTTTTTCTCCGGGCTTTATTTTTTCTCGGGGCTTTATTTTTTCTCGAGGGCTTTATTTTTTTCTCATGGCATTTTTTTCTCAAGGGCTTTATTTTTTCTCGAGGGCTTTATTTTTTCTCAGGGATTTATTTTTTCTCGAGGGCTTTATTTTTTCTCAGGGCTTTAGTTTTTTCTCGTGGGCTTTATTTTTTCTCAGGGCTTTATTTTTCTCGAGGGCTTTATTTTTTCTCGAGGGCTTTGTTTTTTCTCATGGCTTTATTTTTTCTCAAGGGCTTTATTTTTTCTCAAGGCTTTACTTTCTCTCGAGGGCTTCAATTTTTCTCAGGGCTTTAATTTTTCTCAAGGATTTTATTTTTTCTCAAGGATTTACTTTCTCTCGAGAGCTTTATTTTTTCTCAAGGGCTTTATTTTTTCTCAGGGCATTATTTTTTCTCAAGGGCATTATTTTTTCTCAGGGCTTTATTTTTTCTAAGGGCTTCATTTTTTCGCGGGGATTTATTTTTTCTCATGGCTTTATTTTTTCTCAGGGCTTTATTTTTTATCAGGGCTTAATTTTTTCCCAGGGCTTTATTTTTTCTCAGGGCTATATTTTTCTCAGGGCTTTATTTTTTCTCGAGGGCTTAATTTTTCTCAGGGCTTTATTTTTTTCTTAGGGCTTTATTTTTTCTCGAGGGCTTTATTTTTTCTCGAGGCCTTTATTTTTTCCTAACGCTTTATTTTTTCTCAGGGCTTTATTTTTTCTGTAGGGCTTTATTTTTTCTCAGGGCTTTATTTTTTATGGAGGGTTTTATTTTTTCATGAGGGCTTTATTTTTTCTCAGGGCTTTATTTTTCCTCGAGGGCTTTATTTTTTCTCTAGGGCTTTATTTTTTCTTGAGGGCTTTATTTTTTCTCTAGGGCTTTATTTTTTCTCAGGGCTTTATTTTTTTTGTAAGTTTTATTTTTTCCCAGGGCTTTATTTTTTTTTGGGGTTTTATTTTTTCTCGAGGGCTTTTTTTTTTCTCAGGGCTTTATTTTTTCCCTAGGGCTTTATTTTTTCTCAGGGCTTTATTTTTTCTCGAGGGTTTTATTTTTTCTCAGGGCTTTATTTTTTCTGTAGGGATTTATTTTTTTCTCAGGGCTTTATTATTTCTGTAGGGCTTTATTTTTTCCCAGGGCTGTATTTTTTATCGAGGGTTTTATTTTTTTCTCTAGGGCTTTATTTTTTCTCAGGGCTTTATTTTTTCTCCGGGCTTTATTTTTTCTATAGGGCTTTATTTTTTCCCAGGGCTTTATTTTTTCTCTGGGCTTCATTTTTTCTGTAGGACTTTATTTTTTTCTTAGAGCTCTATTTTTTATTGAGGGTTTTAGTTTGTCATGAGGGCTTTAATTTTCCCTAGGGCTTTATTTTTTCTCAGGGCTTTATTTTTTTATGTAGGGCTTTTTTTCTCACGGCTTTATTTTTTATCGAGGGTTTTATTTTTTTTCTAGGGCTTTATTTTTTCTATAGGGCTTTATTTTTTCTCGACGGCTTTATTTTTTCTGTAGGGCTTTATTTTTTCTCAGGGCTTTATTTTATCTGTAGGGCTTTATTTTTATCAGCGCATTATTTTTTTCGAGGGTTTTATTTTTTCTCAAGGGCTTTATTTTTTCTCAGGGCTTTATTTTTTCTCAGGGCTTTATTTTTTCTCAGGTGCTTTATTTTTTCTGTAGGGCTTTATTTTGTCTCAGGGCTTTATTTTTTATGGAGGGTTTCATTTTTTCCCGTGGGCTTTATTTTTTCTTAGGGCTTTATTTTTTCTGGAGGGCTTTATTTTTTCTCAGGGCTTTATTTTTTATGAGGGCTTTATTTTTTTCTAGAGGGCTTTATTTTTTCTCAGGGCTTTATTTTTTCTGGGGGGCTTTATTTTTTCTGTAGGGCCTTATTTTTCGCAAGGCTTTATTTTTTCTCGAGGGCTTTATTTTTTCTCTAGGGCTTTATTTCTTGTTAGGGCTTTATTTATTATCGATGGTTTTATTTTTTCTCGAGGGCTTTATTTTTTTCTCAGGGCTTTATTTTTTCTCGAGGGCTTCATTTTTTCTCAAGGGCTTTATTTTTTCTCTAGGGCATTATTTTTTCCCAGGGCCTTATTTTTTCTCAAGGCTTTTTTTTTTCTGTAGTGCTTTCTTTCTTCTCAGGGCTTCATTTTTTCTCAGGGCTTTAATTTTTCTTAAGGGTTTTATTTTTTCTCAGGGCTTTATTTTTTCTATAGGGCTTTATTTTTTATCAGGGCTTTATTTTTTCTCGGTTCTTTAATTTTTCTCAGGGTTTAAATTATTATGTAGGGCTTTATTTTTTCTCGGGGCTTTATTTTTTCCCAGGGCTTTATTTTTTCTCACGGCTTTATTTTTTCTTAGTGCTTTATTTTTTATCGAGGATTTTATTTTTTCGCTAGGCCATTCTTTTTTCCCAGGGCTTTATTTTTTCTCGGTTCTTTAATTTTTCTCAGGGCTTTATTTATCGAGGGCTTTATTTTTTCTCAGGGCTTTATTTTTTCTCAAGGGCTTTATTTTTTCTCAAGGGCTTTAATTTTTCTTAGGGCATTATATTTTCTCGAGGGCTTATTTTTTCTCGAGGGCTTTATTTTTTCTCTAGGGCTTTATTTTTTCCTAGGGCTTTATTTTTTCTCAGGGCTTTATTTTTTCTCCGAGCTTTATTTTTTCTGTATGGCTTTATTTTTTTCTCAGGGCTTTATTTTTTTTTGAGGGATTTAGTTTTTCTCGGGGGCTTTATTTTTCCCCAGGGCTTTATATTTCCTCGAGAGTTTTATTTTTTCTCTAGGGCTTTATTTTTTCCCAGGGTTTTATTTTTTCTCAGGGCTTTATTTTTTATGTAGGGCTTTATTTTTTCTCACGGCTTTATTTTTTATCGAGGGTTTTATTTTTTCTCAGGGCTTTATTTTTTCTCCGGGCTTTATTTTTTTTGTAGGGCTTTATTTTTTCTGAGGGCTTTATTTTTTCTGTAGGGCTTTATTTTTTCCTAGGGCTGTATTTTTTATCGAGGGCTTTATATTTTCTCTAGGGCTTTATTTTTCTCAGGGCTTTATTTTTTCTCGGGGCTTTATTTTTTTCATAAGACTTTATATTTTCTCAGGACTTCATTTTTTCTTAGGATTTTATTTTTTTCTCATGGGCTTTATTTTTTTCTCCGGGCTTTATTTTTTCTGTAGGGCTTTATTTTTTTCTCGGGGCCTTATTTTTTCTTTAGGGCCCTATTTTTTGCTCGAGGGCTTTATTTTTTCTCCGGGCTTTATTTTTTCTCGAGGGCTTTATTTTTTGCTCAAGGGCTTCATTTTTCACAGGGCTTTATTTTTTCTCTAGGGTTTTATTTAATCTCAAGGCTTTATTTTTTCTCAGGGCTTTTTTTCTCTAGGGCTTTATTTTTTCCCAGGGCTTTATTTTTTCTCAGTTCTTTATTTTTCTCAGGGCTTTATTTTTTATTTAGGGCTTTATTTTTTCTCAGGGCTTTATTTTTTATCGAGGGTTTTATTTTTTTCGAGGGCTTTATTTTTCTCAGGGCTTTATTTTTCCTCGAGGGTTTTATTTTTCTCTAGGGCTTTATTTTTTCCCAGGGCTTTATTTTTTCTCAGGGCTTTATTTTTTATGTAGGGCTTTATTTTTTCTCATGACTTTATTTTTTATCGAGGGTTTCATTTTTTCTCGAGGGCTTTATTTTTTCTCAGGGCTTTATTTTTTCTCAGGGCTTTATTTTTTCTCTAGGGCTTTATTTTTTCTCAGGGCTTTATTTTTTCTGTAGGGCTTTATTTTCTCTTAGGGTTTTATTTTTTATCGAGGGTTTTATTTTTTCTTGAGGGCTTTATTTTTTCTTGAGGGCTTTATTTTTTCTCTAGGGCTTTATTTTTTTCTCAGGGCTTTATTTTTTCTGTAAGTTTATTTTTTCCCAGGGCTTTATTTTTTATGGAGGGTTTTATTTTTTCTCGAGGGCTTTCTTTTTTCTCAGGGCTTTATTTTTTCCCTAGGGCTTTATTTTTTCTCTCGGGCTTTATTTTTTCCCAGGGCTTTATTTTTTCTCAGGGCTTTTTTTTCTCTGGGCTTTCTTTTTTCTCAGGGCTTTATTTTTCATGGAGGGTTTTATTTTTTCTCTAGGGCATTATTTTTTCCAGGGCTTTATTTTTTCTCAGGGATTTAGTTTTTTATGTAGGGCTTTATTTTTTCCAGGGCTTTATTTTTTCTCGGTTCTTTAATTTTTCTCAAGGCTTTATTTTTTCTCAGGGCTTTATTTATTGAGGGCTTTATTTTTTCTCAGGGCTTTATTTTTTCTCAACGGCTTTATTTTTTCTCAAGGATTTATTTTTCTCGTGGGCTTTATTTTTTCTCGAGAGCATTATTTTTTCTCTAGGGCTTTATTTTTTCCCAGGGCTTTATTTTTATCAGGGCTTTATTTTTTCTCCGGGCTTTATTTTTTCTGTAGGGCTTTATTTTCTTCTCTGGGCTTTATTTTTTTGAGGGATTTAGTTTTTCTCGACGGCTTTATTTTTCCTCAGGGCTTTATTTTTTCTCGATGGCTTTATTTTTTCTGTAGGGCTTTATTTTTCTCATTTTTTCTCAGGGCTTTATTTTTTTGTAGGGCTTTATTTTTTCCCAAGGCTTTATTTTTTATCGAGGGTTTTATTTTTCTCTAGGGCTTTATTTTTTCTCAGGGCTTTATTTTTTCTCCGGGCTTTATTTTTTCTTAGGGCTTTATTTTTTATCAGGGCTTTATTTTTTCTGTAGGGCTTTATTTTTTTCAGGGCTTTATTTTTTATCGAGGGTTTTATTTTTTCTCGAGGGCTTTATTTTTTCTCAGGGCTTTATTTTTTCTATAGGGCTTTATTTTTTCTCAGGGCTTTATTTTTTATGGAGGGTTTTATTTTTTCTCGAGGGCTTTATTTTTTCTCAGGGCTTTATTTTTTCTCGAAGGCTTTATTTTTTCTCGAGGGCTTTATTTTTTCCCAGGGCTTTTTTTTCTCAGGGCTTTATTTTTTCTCAGGGCTTTATTTTTCTTGAGGGTTTTATTTTTTCTCCAGGGCATTATTTTTTCCTAGGGCTTTATTTTTTCTCAGGGCTTTATTTTTTATGTAGGGCTTTATTTTTTCTCAGGGCTTTATTTTTTCTCAGGGCTTTACTTTTTCATAGGGCTTCATTTATTCTCCCGGGCTTTATTTTTATGGAGGGTTTTATTTTTTCTCTAGGGCATTATTTTTTCCTAGGGCTTTATTTTTTCTCAGGGCTTTATTTTTTATGTAGGGCTTTATTTTTTCTCACGGCTTTATTTTTTCTCGGGGCTTTACTTTTTCATAGGGCTTCATTTATTCTCCCGGGCTTTATTTTTTCTCAGGGCTTTATTTTTTCTCGGGGCCTTATTTTTTCTCGAGGGCTTTATTTTTTTTCTCAAGGCTTTATTTTTTCTCAAGGGCTTTATTTTTGCTCGAGGGCTTTATTTTTTCTCAGGGCTTTATTTTTTCTCGAGGGCTTTATTTTTTCTCAGGTCTTTATTTTCTCTCGTGGGCTTTATTTTTTCTCAGGGCTTTATTTTTTCTCGAGGGCTTTATTTTTTCTCAGGGCTATATTATTTTAGGGCTTTATTTTTTCTCGAGGGCTTTGTTTTTTTCTCATGGCATTATTTTTTTCTCAAGGGATTTATTTTTTCTCAAGGCTTTACTTTCTCTCGAGGGCTTTAATTTTTCTCAGGGCTTTAATTTTCTCAAGGGCTTTATTTTTTCTTAAGGCTTTACTTTCTCTCGAGGGCTTTATTTTTTCTCAAGGGCTTTATTTTTTCTCAGGGTATTATTTTTTCTCTTGCGCTTTATTTTTTCTAAGGGCTTCATTTTTTCTCGAGGGCTTTATTTTTTCTCTGGGCTTTATTTTTTCTCAGGGCTTAATTTTTTATCAGGGCTTTATTTTTTCCCAGGGCTTTATTTTTTCTCAGGGCTACATTTTTTCTCAGGGCTTTATTTTTTCTCGAGGGCTTAATTTTTTCTCAGGGCTATATTTTTTTTAGGGCTTTATTTTTTCTAGGGCTTTATATTTTCTCTTGGGCTTTATTTTTTCCTAGGGCTTTATTTTTTTCTCAGGGCTTTATTTTTCCTGTAGGGCTTTATTTTTTCTCAGGGCTTTATTTTTTATGGAGGGTTTTATTTTTTCTTGGGGGCTTTATTTTTTCTCAGGGCTTTATTTTTTCTCGTGGGCTTTATTTTTCTCTAGGGCTTTATTTTTTCTCCAGGGCTTTATTTTTTCCCAGGGCTTTATTTTTTCTCAGGGCTTTATTTTTTCTCAGGGCTTTATTTTTTGGAGGGTTTTATTTTTTCTCTAGGCTTTATTTTTTCTCAGGGCTTTGTTTTTTTGGAGGGTTTTATTTTTTCTCGAGGGCATTATTTTTTCCCAGGGCTTTATTTTTTCTCAGGGCTTTATTTTTTATGTAGGGCTTTATTTTTTCTCACGGCTTTATTTTTCCTTGGGGTTTTATTTTTTCACTGGGCTCATTTATTCTCCCGGGCTTTATTTTTTCTCGAGAGCTTTATTTTTTCTCAGGGCTTTATTTTTTCTCAGGGCTTTATTTTTTCTCGAGGGCTTTCTTTTTTCTCTAGGGCTTTATTTTTTTCTCAGGGCTTTATTTTTTCTCAGGGCTTTATTTTTTCTCTAGGCTTTATTTTTTCTCGGGGCTTTATTTTTTTCGAGGGTTTTATTTTTTCTCTAGGGCATTATTTTTTCTCAGGGCTTTATTTTTTCTCAGGGCTTTATTTTTATGTAGGGCTTTATTTTTTCTCACGGCTTTATTTTTTTCTCGGTGCTTCATTTATTCTCCAGGGCTTTATTTTTTCTCAGGGCTTTATTTTTTCTTGGGGCTTTATTTTTTCTCGAGGGCTTTATTTTTTCTCATGGCTTTATTTTTTCTCAAGGGCTTTATTTTTTCTTAGGGCTTTATTTTTTCTCGAGGGCTTTATTTTTCTCAGGGATATATTTTTTCTCGTGGGCTTTATTTTTTCTCGAGGGCTTTATTTTTCTCAGGGCTTTATTTTTTCTCGTGGGTTTTATTTTTTCTCGAGGGCTTTATTTTTTCTCGAGGGCTTTATTTTTTCTGACGGCTGTATTTTTTATCAGGGCTTTATTTTTTCTCAGGGCTTTATTTTTTCTCAGGGCTTTATTTTTTCTCAAGGTTTTACTTTCTCTCGAGGGCTTCATTTTTTCTCAGGGCTTTATTTTTTCATAAGGGCTTTATTTTTCTCAAGGCTTTATTTTTTCTCGAGGGCTTTATTTTTTCTCAAGGGCTTTATTTTTTCTCAGGGCTTTATTTTTTCTCAAGGCTTTATTTTTTCTCAGCGCTTTATTTTTTCTCAAGGCTTTATTTTTTCTAAGGGCTTCATTTTTTCTCAAGGGCTTTATTTTTTCTCAGGGCTTTATTTTTTATCAGGGCTTTATTTTTTCCTAGGGCTTTATATTTTCTCAGGGCTATATTGTTTCTCAGGGCTTTGTGTTTTCTTAGGGCTTTATTTTTTCTCAAGGGGTTTATCTTTTCTCAGGGCTTTATTTTCTCTCGAGGGCTTTATTTTTTGCTCATGGGCTTCATTTTTTCTCGGGGCTTTATTTTTTTCTCAAGGGCTTTATTTATTCTCAAGGCTTTAATTTTTCTCAGGGCTTTTTTTCTCTAGGGCTTTATTTTTTCCCACGGATTTATTTTCTCTCAGTTCTTTATTTTTCTCAGGGCTTTATTTTTTATATAGGGCTTCATTTTTTCTGAGGGATTTATTTTTCTCAAGGCTTTATTTTTCTGTAAGGCTTTATTTTTTCTCGAGGCTTTATTTTTTATCAAGGGTTTTACTTTTTCTCGAGGGCTTTATTTTCTCTCAAGGGCTTTATTTTTTCTCTACGGCTTTATTTTTTCCCAGGGCTTTATTTTTCTCAGGGCTTTATTTTTTTCTCCGGGCTTTATTTTTTCTATAGGGCATTATTTTTTCTCTGGGCTTTATTTTTTATTGAGGGTTTTAGTTTTGTTCCAGCGCTTTATTTTTTATGTAGGGCTTTATTTTTTCTCACGGCTTTATTTTTTATCGAGGGTTTTATTCTTTCTCGAGGGCTTTATTTTTTCTCAGTGCTTTATTTTTTCTCGAGGGCTTTATTTTTTGCTCCAGGGCTTCATTTTTTCTCGGGGCTTTATTTTTTCGCAAGGGTTTTATTTATTCTCAAGGCTTTATTATTTCTCAGGGCTTTTTTTTCTCTAGGGCTTTATTTTTTCCCAGGGCTTTATTTTTTCTAAGTTCTTTATTTTTCTCAGGGCTTATTTTTTATGTAGGGCTTTTTTTTTTCTTAAGGCTTTAATTTTTTTCCCAGGGCTTTATTTTTTCTCGAGGGCTTTATTTTTTCTCAGGGCATTATTTTTTTTGTAGGGCTTTATTTTTTCTTGGGCTTTATGCTTTCTGTAGGGCTTTATTTTTTCTGAGTGCTTTATTTTTTCTGTAGGGCTTTATTTTTTCTCAGGGCTTTATTTTATCTGTAGGGCTTTATTTTTTCAGGACTGTATTTTTTATCGAGGGTTTTATTTTTTCTCGAGGGCTTTATTTTTTCTCAGGGCTTTATTTTTTCTCGAGGGCTTTATTTTTTCCTAGGGCTTTATTTTTTTCTCAGGGCTTTATTTTTTTTGTAGGGCTTTATTTTTTCTCAGGGCTTTATTTTTTATCGAGGGTTTTATTTTTTCTCGAGGGCTTTATTTTTTCTCAGGGCTTTATTTTTTCTCGAAGGCTTTATTTTTTCTCTAGGGCTTTATTTTTTCCCAGGGCTTTATTTTTCTCAGGGCTTTATTTTTTATGGTTTTATTTTTTCTCTAGGGCATTATTTTTTCCCAGGGCGTTATTTTTTCTCAGGGCTTTATTTTTTATGTAGGGCTTTATTTTTCTCACGGCTTTATTTTTTCTCGGGGCTTTATTTTTTCTCAGGGCTTTATTTTTTCTCCAGGGCTTTATTTTTTCTCAGGGCTTTATTTTTTCTCAAGGGCTTTATTTTTTTCTCAGGGCTTTATTTTTTTCTCGAGGGCTTTATTTTTTCTCAGGGCATTATTTTTTCTCGTGGGCTTTATTTTTTCTCAGGGCTTTATTTTTTTCTCGAGGGCTTTATTTTTTCTCAGGGCTATATTTTTTTAGGGCTTTATTTTTTCTAGAGGGCTTTGTTTTTTCTCATGGCATTATTTTTTCTCAAGGGCTTTATTTTTTCTCAAGGCTTTTCTTCTCTCGAGGGCTTCAATTTTTCTCAAGGCTTTAATTTTTCTCAAGGGCTTTATTTTTTCTCAAGGCTTTACTTTCTCTCGAGGGCTTTATTTTTTCTCAAGGGCTTTATTTTTTCTCAGGGTATTATTTTTTCTCTAGGGCTTTATTTTTTCTCAGGGCTTTACTTTCTCTAAGGGCTTCATTTTTTCTCGAGGGCTTTATTTTTTCTCTTGGCTTTATTTTTTCTCAAGGCTTTATTTTTTATCAGGGCTTTATTTTTTCCCAGGGCTTTTTTTTTCTCAGGGCTATATTTTTTCTCAGGGCTATCTTTTTTTAGGGCTTTATTTTTTCTCGAGGGCTTTATTTTTTCTCGAGGGCTTTATTTTTTCTCTAGGGCTTTATTTTTTCCTAGAGCTTTATTTTTTCTCAGGGCTTTATTTTTTCTGTAGGGCTTTATTTTTTTCTCAGGGCTTTATTTTTTAGGAGGGCTTTATTTTTTGTGAGGGCTTTATTTTTTCACAGAGCTTTATTTTTTCTCGAGGGCTTTATTTTTTTCCCAGGGCTTATTTTTTCTCAGGGCTTTATTTTTTATGGAGGGTTTTATTTTTTTCTCTAGGGTATTATTTTTCCCAGGGCTTTATTTTTTCTCAGGGCTTTATTTTTTATGTAGGGCTTTATTTTTTCTCACGGCTTTTTTTTCTCGGGGCTTTATTTTTTCACTGGCTTCATTATTCTCCCGGGTTTATTTTTTCTCGAGGGCTTTATTTTTTCTCAGGGCTTTATTTTTTCTCGGGGCTTTATTTTTTATGGAGTGTTTTATTTTTTCGTGGGGGCTTTACTTTTTCTCGAGGGCTTTATTTTTTCTCTAGGGCTTTATTTTTTCCAGGGCATTATTTTTTCTCAGGGCTTTATTTTTTATGGAGGGTTTAATTTTTTCTGGGGCATTATTTTTTTCCCAGGGCTTTTATTTTTTCTCAGGGCTTTATTTTTTATGTAGGGCTTTATTTTTTCTCACGGCTTTATTTTTTCTTCGGGGCTATATTTTTTCACTGGGCTTCATTTATTCTCCCGGGCTTTATTTTTTCTCGAGGGCTTTATTTTTTCTCGGGGCTTTATTTTTTCTCGAGGGCTTTATTTTTTTCAATGGCTTTATTTTTCTCTAGGGCTTTATTTTTCTCAGGGCTTTATTTTTTCTCGTGGGCTTTAATTTTTCTCGAGGGCTTTATTTTTCTCAGGGCTTTATTTTTTCTCGTGGGCTTTATTTTTTCTCAGGGCTTTATTTTTTCTCTAGGGCTTTATTTTTTCTCTGGGCTATATTTTTTTAGGGCTTTATTTTTTCTCGAGGGCTTTGTTTTTTTCTCAAGGGCTTTATTTTTTCTCAAGGGCTTTATTTTTTCTCAAGGCTTTACTTCTCTCGAGGGCTTTCAGTTTTTCTCAGGGCTTTAATTTTTCACAAGGGCTTTATTTTTCTCAAGGCTTTACTTTCTCTCGAGGGCTTTATTTTTTCTCAAGGGCTTTATTTTTTCTCAGGGTATTATTTTTTCTCTTGCGCTTTATTTTTTCTAAGGGCTTCATTTTTTCTCGAGGGCTTTATTTTTTCTCTTGGCTTTATTTTTTCTCAAGGCTTAATTTTTTCTCAGGGCTTTATTTTTTCCCAGGGCTTTATTTTTTCTCAGGGCTACATTTTTTCTCAGGGCTTTATTTTTTCTCGAGGGCTTAATTTTTTCTCAGGACTATATTTTTTTAGGGCTTTATTTTTTCTCGAGGGCTTTATATTTTCTCTTGGGCTTTATTTTTTCCTAGTGCTTTATTTTTTCTCAGGGCTTTATTTTTCCTGTAGGGCTTTATTTTTTCTCAGGGCTTTATTTTTTATGGAGGGTTTAATTTTTTCGTGGGGGATTTATTTTTTCTCAGGGCTTTATTTTTTCTCGAGGGCTTTATTTTTTCTCTAGGCTTTATTTTTTCCCAGGGCTTTATTTTTTCTCAGGGCTTTATTTTTTCTCTAGGCTTTATTTTTCTCAGGGCTTTATTTTTTTGGAGGGTTTTATTTTTTCTCTAGGCTTTATTTTTTCTCAGGGCTTTATTTTTTATGTAGGGCTTTATTTTTTCTCAGGGCTTTATTTTTTCTTGGGGCTTTATTTTTTCACTGGGCTCATTTATTCTCCCGGGCTTTATTTTTTCTCGAGGGCTTTATTTTTTCTCAGGGCTTTATTTTTTCTCGGGGCTTTATTTTTTCTCGAGGGCTTTCTTTTTTCTCTAGGGCTTTATTTTTTCTCAGGGCTTTATTTTTTCTTTAGGATTTATTTTTTCTCGGGGCTTTATTTTTTTGGAGGGTTTTATTTTTTCTCTAGGGCATTATTTTTCCCAGGGCTTTATTTTTTCTCAGGGCTTTATTTTTTATGTAGGGCTTTATTTTTTCTCACGGCTTTATTTTTTCTCGGTGCTTCATTTATTCTCCCGGGCTTTATTTTTTCTCAGGGCTTTATTTTTTTCTTGGGGCTTTATTTTTTCTCGAGGGCTTTATTTTTTCTCATGGCTTTATTTTTTCTCAAGGGCTTTATTTTTTCTTAGGGCTTTATTTTTTTCTGGAGGGCTTTATTTTTTCTCAGGGCTTTATTTTTTTCTCGTGGGCTTTATTTTTTCTCGAGGGCTTTATTTTTCTCAGGGCTTTATTTTTTCTCGTGGGTTTTATTTTTTCTCGTGGGCTTTATTTTTTCTCGAGGGCTTTATTTTTCTGAGGGCTTTATTTTTTCTTAGGGCTTTATTTTTTCTCACGGGCTTTGTTTTTTTCTCATGGATTAATTTTTTCTCAAGGTTTTACTTTCTCTCGAGGGCTTCATTTTTTCTCAGGGCTTTAATTTTCTCAAGGGCTTTATTTTTCTCAGGGCTTTACTTTTTCTCGAGGGCTTTATTTTTTCTCAAGGGCTTTATTTTTTCTCAGGGCTTTATTTTTTCTCAGGGCTTTATTTTTTCTCAAGGCTTTATTTTTTCTAAGGGCTTTATTTTTTCTCAAGGGCTTTATTTTTTCTCAGGGCTTTATTTTTATCAGGGCTTGATTTTTCCCAGGGCTTTATATTTTCTCAGGGCTATATGTTTCTCAGGGCTTTATTTTTTCTTAGGGCTTTATTTTTTCTCAAGGGCTTTATTTTTTCTCAGGGCTTTATTTTTTCTCGAGGGCTTTATTTTTTGCTCAAGGGCTTCATTTTTTCTCAGGGCTTTATTTTTTCTCAAGGGCTTTATTTATTCTCAAGGCTTTATTTTTTCTCAGGGCTTTTTTTCTCTAGGGCTTTATTTTTTCCCACGGCTTATTTTCTCTCAGTTCTTTATTTTTCTCAGGGCTTTATTTTTTATATAGGGCTTCATTTTTTCTGAGGGATTTATTTTTCTCAAGGCTTTATTTTTCTGTAAGGCTTTATTTTTTCTCGAGGCTTTATTTTTTATCAAGGGTTTTACTTTTTCTCGAGGGCTTTATTTTCTCTCAAGGGCTTTATTTTTTCTCTAGGGCTTTATTTTTTCCCAGGGCTTTATTTTTTCTTAGGGTTTTATTTTTTCACTTGGGTTTATTTTTTCTCTGAGGGCATTATTTTTTCTCTGGGCTTTATTTTTTATTGAGGATTTTAGTTTTGTTCCAGGGCTTTATTTTTTATGTAGGGCTTTATTTTTTCTCACGGCTTTATTTTTTATCGAGGGTTTTATTCTTTCTCGAGGGCTTTATTTTTTCTCAGTGCTTTATTTTTTCTCGAGGCTTTATTTTTTTGCTCCAGGGCTTCATTTTTTCTCGGGGCTTTATTTTTTCGCAAGGGCTTTATTTATTCTCAAGGCTTTATTTTTTTTCAGGGCTTTTTTTCTCTAGGGCTTTATTTTTTCCCAGGGCTGTATTTTTTCTAAGTTCTTTATTTTTCTCAGGGCTTTATTTTTTATGTAGGGCTTTATTTTTTCTCACGGCTTTATTTTTTATCGAGGGTTTTAATTTTTCTCGAGGGCTTTATTTTTTCTCAGGGCATTATTTTTTTTGTAGGGCTTTATTTTTTTCTTGGGCTTTATGCTTTCTGTAGGGCTTTATTTTTTCTGAGAGCTTTATTTTTTCTGTAGGGCTTTATTTTTTCTCAGGGCTTTATTTTTTCTGTAGGGCTTTATTTTTTCAGGACTTTATTTTTTATCGAGGGTTTTATTTTTTCTCGAGGGCTTTATTTTTTCTCAGGGCTTTATTTTTTCTCGAGGGCTTTATTTTTTCCTAGGGCTTTATTTTTTCTCAGGGCTTTATTTTTTCTGTAGGGCTTTATTTTTTCTCAGGGCTTTATTTTTTATCGAGGGTTTTATTTTTTCTCGAGGGCTTTATTTTTTCTCAGGGCTTTAATTTTTCTCGAAGGCTTTATTTTTTCTCTAGGGCTTTATTTTTTCCCAGGTCTTTATTTTCTCAGGGCTTTATTTTTTATGGAGGGTTTTATTTTTTTCTCTAGGGCATTATTTTTTCCCAGGGCGTTATTTTTTCTCAGGGCTTTATTTTTTATGTAGGGCTTTATTTTTCTCAGGGCTTTATTTTTTCTCGGGCTTTATTTTTTCTCAGGGCTTTATTTTTTCTCCAGGGCTTTATTTTTTCTCAGGGCTTTATTTTTTCTCAAGGGCTTTATTTTTTTCTCAGGGCTTTATTTTTTCTCGAGGGCTTTATTTTTTCTCAGGGCTTTATTTTTTCTCGTGGGCTTTATTTTTCTCAGGGCTTTATTTTTTCTCGAGGGCTTTATTTTTTCTCAGGGCTTTATTTTTTTAGGGCTTTATTTTTTTCTCGAGGGCTTTGTTTTTTCTCATGGCATTATTTTTTTCTCAAGGGCTTTATTTTTTCACAAGGCTTTTCTTTCTCTCGAGGGCTTCAATTTTTCTCAGGGCTTTAATTTTTCTCAACGGCTTTATTTTTTCTCAAGGCTTTACTTTCTCTCGAGGGCTTTATTTTTTCTCAAGGGCTTTATTTTTCTCAGGGTATTATTTTTTCTCAGGGCTTTATTTTTTAAGGAGGGTTTTATTTTTTCGTGAGGGTTTTATTTTCTCTCAGGGCTTTATTTTTTCTCGAGGGCTTTATTTTTTTCCAGGGCTTTATTTTTTCTCAGGGCTTTATTTTTTATGGGGGTTTTATTTTTTCTCTCGGGTATTATTTTTTCCCAGGGATTTATTTTTTCTCAGGGCTTTATTTTTTTATGTAGGGCTTTATTTTTTCTCCCGGCTTTTTTTTTTTCTCGGGGCTTTATTTTTTCACTGGGCTTCATTTATTCTCCGGGTTTATTTTTCTCGAGGCTTTTCTTTTTCTCAGGGCTTTATTTTTTCTCGGGGCTTTATTTTTTATGGAGTGTTTTATTTTTTCGTGGGGGCTTTACTTTTTCTCGAGGGCTTTATTTTTTCTCTAGGGCTTTATTTTTTCCCAGGGCATTATTTCTTCTCAGGGCTTTATTTTTTATGGAGGGTTTAATTTTTTCTCTGGGGCATTATTTTTTCCCAGGCTTTATTTTTTCTCAGGGCTTTATTTTTTATGTAGGGCTTTATTTTTTCTCGGGGCTATATTTTTTCACTGGGCTTCATTTTATTCTCCCGGCTTTATTTTTTCTCGAGGGCTTATTTTTTCTCGGGGCTTTATTTTTTCTCAGGGCTTTATTTTTTTCTCAAAGGCTTTATTTTTCTCTAGGGCTTTATTTTTTCTCAGGGCTTTATTTTTTCTCGTGGGCTTTAATTTTTCTCGAGGGCTTTATTTTTTCTCAGGGCT
>WHSA01000773.1:0-42656 GCA_012931725.1 Litsea cubeba
CTTGATGCTAAATGGAGGAATGAGCTCCTCATCTTCTTCCCCATCTTCCAAGCTTCCCCTAGATGCCATTTTTGAGATGTTTGTGCTAGAGAAGACCCATATTTCAAGCTCTTCTTCTGTGTTTGGGACACCCAAAGGTTAGCAATGGTTTTCTTTTCATGAGATTCTTGTTTTTCAAACCATTTTGAAGAGTTTTGTCATTTATGCAATGGGTTTTCCTGGAGATTTACAATGGATTGATTTCTAGGGTTTCTTTTGAGCCATTTTGGGGGTTTTGTAATTTTGGAGCTTGAGGCCATAAGAGGACCTTCATGGAGTGTTTTTGCATCTTCTCTTGACCAAGGCAAGTGGATTTTCAATTAATATGATGATTTCTCTCATTTGGTACCATTTCATGATTTTCTTCTTATGTGCTAATCTTCTTTGATCATGGATTTACTTTGATGAATGAACCATGTTACATTGATTTCAATATATGTTATTGCTTTACAATGCATGGGAGGTTTGCTTTCACTTGGTCATTTAGAAAAAAATTGGACTATCTTGTGTTTGGTGTTCAAAGAAAAACTTGGTTTAAAAAGTGTTGTGTTTGATTAAGTTGATGGCTACTTCTTGGTGATTTGATGAGTTTGGAAGGTCAAGGAAGGGCCCAACAATTCTTGGAAATTAGCATTGAAGAAAAAGAATCAAAAGAATCAGAAAGAAGGAAGAAAAAATCCAAAGAAAGGGAGTTGTGCACTGCCGGGCTGGACTGGGCAGGCCCAGTCCGCTCGAGCGACCCATTGGGTCGCTCGAGCGGACCAGGCACTGCCTGGCCCTCGCTCGAGCGACCACTGGGCCGCTCGGCGACCCAGCTACTGTCTGGGTCCGCTCGAGCGGACCTGGTTCGCTCGAGCGAGGCCCAGCTCAGCTTGGGTCTGGTTCGGGCCAGAGTTTGGATTGTTTTTGTGGGCCTGATTGTTGGGGCTTCCTTGGACCTGTTTCAAGTCAGCTTTGGGCCATTTTAAGACCTGATGTTGGGTCATTTTAGGGCCTGACATTGGGCTGTTTTAAAATCTGTTTGTGGGCCTGGTTCAGGTCTAGTTTTGGGTGGATTTAAAAAATCAGTTTTTGTGGGCCATTCAAGTTTGGTGTTGGGCTGTTTTTAAGACTGTTTGGTGGGCCTGTTCAAGGCCAGTTTTGGGCTGTTTTAAAAAACTGTTTATTGGGCCATTCAAAGTTTAGTTTTGGGCTGTTTTAAAGTTTGTTTGTGGGCCATCTTAGGTTCAGTTTTGGGCTGTTTTAAGGATTGTATTGTGGGCCATCTTAAGATTAGTTTTGGGCTGTTTTGAAAACTTGTTTTGTGGGCCCTTTAAGAGCAGTTTTTTGGACTGTTATTAAGGACTGTTTTGGGCTCGAGTTAAGGCCAACTTTGGGCCTGTTTTAATGAGATTTGGGATTGTTGTGATGCTTGGAAATTTGTTGGCACCAAAGTAAGCTGCTCTCCAAACGCCATCTGACAAGCCAGAAAAATACAATGCGGCCTGATATGCCTTCCATCTCCTCCAGCAAAAACAGCCTCACCAAGGCAATAAGTGAGGTAAACAGCGAGATCTCTCCACAGTGCAATGTCAGGACATATGGCGTTTGTACTCACACAGAAATCTCTCGACTCTTCTTGCATAGCCAAGATCTTCTTCGAACTTGGGTCCTGAGCCCTGGCTTCCTGGGTCGTACTATCAGAAGACTCCTGGCTATCAAAAAAGTTGAGTAACGAAGAGCTAGAACTCTTCCAACTGCTGGATCTAACTTTCAAACCCTCCTTCTCATTCAAAAAGTCATAGAAGGCAACGAGCTGAAAGTATAGAAGCCTGAACTCTTCAGACTGCTCCTCAAGGACGCTGTCGATCGGCATAAACTCCTCATAGAGTCTGCCAAGGATGGGCAATCCAGAAATGGCGCTCAGCTCCTTTAAAGAGAAACCAATCTCACCATTCGTCACAACGAAGGTATTGGTTTGTGGAAGGAATTACTCCAACATAGCCATGAAGGCCTCGTCGGAAAAAATCACGGTCTCCCTAAAGGCGCGGACCGCATCAAAAATCCCGGCTTCCTTCAAAACGGCGCCACCAATCAGCAGGACACGATCAATCCACGACTTCCACTCGGAGTCAGCACTGAAACGGCCACGAAGTCGAAAAGGCTTCACCCAATTACTGCCGTCACCGCTGAAAATGCCAAGGCCCACCGGTCTCAAATTGACCGACTGATAATCAGAGCCCTGGTAGCCGCTGGCTGGCATAAGCATGTCCATGTCAGTAGGCGACTTCTACGCATATCTAGGAGAACCGCTAACAAAAACCCCGGTCTTGATTACATTTGTCCTTCTCACCCAGCTTGGAGGATCTTCCCTTTTAGAGCACGTGGGGGCAAGGCTCATGATCGAGATGGTGCGATCAAACGTCGACCGGGTAGCAATAGTCTTCTTCTCACCATCTACTGTGATAGAGAACTGAAAACATCTTCTCTGGTATGTCATGTCATCAGGGACTGCATCACCAAAGAAAAAGGTAGGCTTGGGCAAAACCCTCTGATCTTCCATCACCCATGGACGACTGCTTACCATGATCTTATAAAATCCTCTCCCTTGAGAGCGATCAGTTGCTGCCTCATCTCATCTTTATTGAGAGAGTCGCACTCTTCCAGATTTCTCTCAACATATTGGACCTTCTCCCAGGCCTGCTGAATGGCTGGATTGGAAGATCTAGGCAGATCGACGAGGTACGCTTGTAGCAGGCTCTTTAACCTTGTTCATTCTGGAGGAACCACCTGCAAAGGTTGGAAAAGAAAAAGACCAAACATCAAAATGACAAAATTTCGCTAAAAATAATATGGCGAAATTTTGACATGATACCGGGGCAATTCCGAAGAAAAGGAACTATCGCAAAAGAAATAGAAAGCTTGAAGATAGGCTCAACATTGCTGCGAGCTCCGAAACTCAAACTTTCAAACCTCAAAGTCTCCACAAAATCAGGAAGGGCTCAACATCGCTGCGAGCTCCAAATCCCCAAATTTGCAAAAACTTTCAGGTATGCTATCACATCATGCTACAAATTTAATTTATAATAGAATGCATGCATGAACATCTAGGTTTGTAAAAAAAAAAAGGGCCATTACCATGATGAGCAAAAGAAAAAGAAAAAAAATAGAAGAAAGGAACTTTCTCAAAAAAAAAAAGGGAGAAAGAAAAGAAGAAAAAAAAAAGAAAACTTTCTAAAAAAAAAAAAAGGGTCAGCCAAAAAAAAAGGAGAGAAAAAGGGGCTGGCCCACAGGCCACGTGTCCGTACGGATCTGTCCATACGGCCCACACAAAAAAAAATGCAAAAAAAAAGAAAGCACGAAAAAAAAAGAAGAAAAAAAAAAAACGTGTAAAAAAAAAGAGCAAACACGTGAAAAAAAAAAGAAGAAAAGAAAAGAAAGAAACAAAAAAAAAGAATTTTTTTTCTATTATCCTATTTCCTACAATGAAGTTTTCTTGAAAAAGGGAACTTACTTGAAGCCATTGATGGAGAAGAAGAAGAAAAGTCTTGAAGATCTTGAAGAAGAAGAACTCTTGGTCTTGAAGCCCTCTTGGGATTGTTGCAAAAGAAAGCAATAAAAGCGAGAGATCTAACCTCCTCCTTGCTTTTATAGAAGAGAGCAAACCAAAGAAGGAAAGAAGAAAGAGGTAAGTGTTACTAATTAGTAACCTTACTAAAAGAAAGAAATTAGAAAGATTCTTTCCCAAAAGAAAGATATCTTGAGGGATTCTCTCCCAAAAAGAAATCAATGAGAGATTTTCTCCCAAAAGATAGGAGATTTGAGATATTCTCTCCCAAAGGAGGATATCTTGAGATATTCTCTCCCAAAATAAAGGGAACATGAGAGATTCTCTCCAAGTAAAGATATTCTTAGATATTCTCAATCCAAGGGAGATATTTTTGGATATTCTTTACAAAAATGACACCATATGAGATCTAAGCCGTTTCAAAAGGTTAAGGTCCCATGGGTTAGCCCATATGAGCCAGGTTTGACCACCTAGGCACTAAAAAATATTTTATTTTGGGCTTTTAGTCAAAGAGAAATCCCTCTTACCAAGAGCTTACAAAAATGGTTCCATGCCTCTTTTGAGTTGATTGGACCATACAAAAAGAATTCCAAGCCCCATGAGTTTCAAAAAATCAAACCATCCAGCCTCATCTACCAAATTGAGCCAAAATCTTGAAATTGACATTCCACAAAAAACCAAACCAAATCCTGGTCCACTAACATTCCACATACAGCTTGTTAGGTCATAAGACCAAAACAAAAAACCAAAACCTGATCCCCTAACTTGCCACATACAGCTTGTTAGGTCACAAGATCAAAACCAAAATTGACCCCCCAACATTCCACATACGGCTTGTTGGGTCACACGGTCAAAACCAAACCCGACCCCCTAACCTGCCATATACAACCTGTTAGGTCACAAGGTCAAAACCCAAATCCACATCGCTGATGTCATCTTCAAAACTTTGCCTCGAGATGGTACGTTGTCCCTTTTACTACCATAATATTCCCCTAGAAGCTCAAAAGGCTACAAATACCAAAAGAAAGACTACTCAAAGACTCTTGGTCAAGTCACAAGCTCTCCTTCACAAAATCTCTTCGAGGCACATCGACTACAAAAGTTAAGCAACTCGTCACTGCACCTCGAGGGAGGCATTTGTTGATGCCAAAAATGTCACTTTGCTTCTTCAAGATCCAGAAAACTGCATGAAGTCGCAACCTACCATAAATAGGCAATGCTACTTCCAAAAAATCAAATCTTGTCAGAATCAAACAAAAACTGCAAGATCCTTCAAGACAGCCAAAAGAGGAGTACACAAGAAGTTTCTGGCCATTTCAAAATCATTTGGCCTAACTTTGCTTCTCCGGCAGCTGAAAAGAAACTCCCGGCGGCGAAAGCATTAAAGACACCAAATCTTCGATCAGAGCCGATGGATGGTCTCAAAATACATCCAAAAGGCTCCACATCAAGTTCCGAGTCAAACCAACAACGTTTGACCCTAGATCAACCCTCGAACAGCTAAATCAAGCCTCTCGGTGGCGAGAACCTCCGAGGCCATCACTCACCAGATAGAGCACATGGACGGCTTCAAAATGCTTACAAAGGGCTACACGTCAAATTTCAGGTCATTTCAACAACATTTGACCCGATTTTGACGCTTGGAAGCCAAATCAGGCCTCTCGGCGGCGAAGCTCCATGGGACCATGGTTTATAAGATAGAGCCTGTGGATCATCTTAAAATTACTCTAATAGGTTTCCTGTCAAATTTCAAGTCAATCGGACATCGGTTGACCGCACATCAAGCCACGACATCTTCATCGCGATAAAAACAAGTCTACTAGTGATAGGACCCCAAATGGCTTCAAAACTCAAACAAAAGCCTATGGTTGGTCTTATTTATTGCTCAGGAGGCTTCACCCCAAATTTCAGGTCATTCCGACTTCGTTTGACCCAGTTTCAGCTTCTCACGGAAAATCGGCCGCTCTGCGCGACAAAGTCTTTGGCTTTCTCGAAAAATTGGAAACTTTGCAAAACAAAATGCAAGGATTCTCATCAGGTTTTCTACAGGGAATTCAGGCCAATAAATGATAACAAATGTCAAGGAAAATACAGAAGAAAAAAGAATAAAAAAACAGCAAAAACGGACACAAAACGGGACAAAAAGGGGGAAAACCCCTCGAGGGTCACAGACCCCTGCGACCCTGGAGCCCGGGATCGCCGGGTGGTCCCCGGAAACTCCGTTTTTCATCATTTTTTTTGCGATTCGAAGCGTCCGACCTCTGGTATTTTCCAAAATTCATACTTTTGAGACACCAAATCCTTTGACATCCGTCAAAATCACGTGTCAATCATCAAGAGTATCAGAATCAACATTGATCGCCAATCGGACAAACAAAAAAGTGTGCTTTCTACCCGACCGATCGAGAAATCGACAGGGCAGATGGCACCGACCCGCTGTTGGCAACCAATACCTGAAATTACATGGTCATCTGATGTCGATCTACATGAAGATCTATCAGTGATGATCACCAAAAGAATCCCAAAAGATGTGGCATGGCCTGTAACTCTTCAACTGCTCGGCGACCACTTAATGCGATTAATTGACTAGCTTTATTGCAGTCGTTAATCCATTTCTTTGGACGGCCCAATCAGAAGCAAGCATCCGGGAGTTACAAGTCAAGAGATTCATGGCATTTAAACCATGAAACTCCTCCCATCATGGTGATTAAAGGTGATTAAATGCCCTTAATCTCCTCCGCCAATCAGAAGCCAAGAAAAAGGAGTTACAAAATAAAGGAATTAAATCCTGTAACTCCTCCCATTATGCGGCTTAATGAAAATAAAAGCCCATAAACCCTCCTAAATGGCTACCAAAAAGCCTATAAATAGGAGAGCACTCTAAGAAGAAAGGACGACACAGAAAACACACAACAGACTGCAAAAAATTCGGAAACTCAGACAGAAAAAGGCATCAAAGAGAGAAAACTCTGCGGAAGTTCTACACCGACCACCGCTACAAGGTGACAAAAGTCCCTTGGGGGGTACCCCCCCTCCCCCCAAGGTCTTTGCCTTCTCCTTCTGCCTCCAATGGCTTAGACGTGGCTTTTAAGCCCGTCTACTTAGCTTTTTATTAGACATAGGACCTCCTTTTGGTCTTTGTCCTCTAAAAACCTGAGGTTATAGCCAAGTCAAGCGAATCAATAGCATCCTCTGTTCTCATCTGCATAGATGATGGCAAAGTCCACATATGGCTTGCGACCGTCAATCTGAACGGGTCCCCCACAATCTCCTGAGAAGTTAGATCCTCCTTTTCTTGCTTTTCATTGTAGTTTGTATTTTTCCAAAAGAGACAAAAGTCACAACTCTTGTCTTTCATTATTGATAAGAATTGTAAATCGGCTATAAACGCCAAAATCGGCTATAAATGCCAAAAAAATCGCCTTTCACGGCAAATCAAGAAAATGTCTCTTTTCTTAAATATATCTGCAATGGAAAACTTGAAAGAAGTTGATTTCCTTTTTACTTGCGAAGGTCGATCTCCGGATCACCACTTGTAATTCCAAGTAAAAATAAAAAATCTGGTACACCCACACAAAAAAATGTTGATGCTTGCCTCTGCCCCCCGGTTACGAAAGGGTCGGACCCAAACGGACTCCCACGTCCGCCGACCCCGGTAGAACCGGGCAGAATGGCGCCGTCCCATCAGACATCGATAATGAAGATTAGGTTTAATGGTAACACATTTCTACGGTTTATCCTTCCTAGCTTCTGGTATCTCTTACAATGCAGACACAATTCTTAACAATCTCTGCAGATTGTATGACAATAACAACCACACTACAAGATTTTTGCAGTAGTCGTTTTTTAACTAAAATGGCCTCCACAGGCATGATCATGGAAAAATGAAATCACACTATGGTGGTCCTCTTCAGGAATGCATTTCCTGATAATATGGTATGCTCAGTATTTGAGTAGGTAGGGGTCATCCCAAAAGAAGTACTTGACTTGTGACAGAGATTTGAACTGATCCTGTTTAGACCAATGTGAGGGCATCTCCCCTGTAACAAGGTAATGTACTATATCTGCGAACCAAGGTAGTCGAGCAATGCTCAATAATTGCTCATCAGGGAAAGTTTCATTTATTGGGACATCCTCTTGGGGCTCCATTGGAAACCTGGATAAGTGGTTAGCGATAACATTTTCAGTACCCTTTCTATCTTAAGTTTCCAGATCAAACTCTTGTAGTAGGAGTATCTGTAAGACCCCGACCTGAGAGACCTCGAATAGAGTTAATTAAGTTGTGTTTTAGTTTTAAGTGTGATTAGTGGTTTTTGGATTAGTTGGGGATTAGAATAGCTTTTATAATAGCTTTGGGGAATTTGGAGAGCCTCTTTACTTGTAGGACCCTTTGGGGGTTCTTGTTACGAAATGTGTGAGATTGGGGGTTTACCGTTGATTTCCAAAAATTGTGTTTTTAACCCCATTGGACTTATCTTGTTAATTCCTACAACTTTCATGTTGACATCGTTTCCATTCGAGGACCCTAAACCTGACTTTCACAAATTGAGGGCAAAATGGTCTTTTTATCCAAAATCTGGACACCGATTTTAATGTCACCAAAATGTGCAAAATATATACTTTTTGGAAACTAGAAATTTCGCCGATCAACTTTGTCTTCTTCGTCGAATTCGTTTGAAGCCCCGAATGCCATATTTTGAGCCTGAGACGTCTTTTAAGTTGTGGGCCCCATTCCCACTTACTATATAAGGAGAGCTCTTCTCTTAATCCTCCCATTCTTTGCTAAAACCCTAAAAGGAGAAGAGATTTCCAGCCCTAGGGTTTTCCCTTGCCTTTTTCTTGCTTCTTCATCATCAATCTTCCACCAAGCTAGTGCTAATGGAAAAATAGAGGCTACAATCTTCTTCCTCGTCTCAAGGGCTTCATCTTGACACTATTTTGAAAGAAAACCGCCCACTTCAAGGCTTCCTTTGGACAACACCTTGCTTTTTGAAGAACTTCCTTGTAAGTGATCTTCCTAAAAGTTTTAGAATCTTGTTTGTTTAGCCCTAGAGAAGCTCCATTTCGTTTATTGGGAGATTTCGTTTCATTTTGCTTGGATTTTGATATTCTAGGGTTGGATTTGGGGGTTTTTGTATAGGTGTTTGATTGTGGGATTAAGAGGCTCAATTTGATTTGCATTGGACCCAAGGCAAGTGGATGAAATGATTCTCATGTGTTTATCATGTTTTATGCAAAATCTTGATTTATCTTCATTAATAGTTTTAATGGTTTATCATGCTTGATAGTTTGGTACTATTGATTTTGAATGATGATTTGATGAGATGAGGAGGTCAAGGAAGGGCCCAAATATTCATGAAGTTATGTTTGGAAGAAGGGGAAAGAAAGGAAATGGATAGGAGTTGGACAAAAGAGGAATTCAACCAAATGGGTTGAGATTCGTCGCTGTCCGATCGATTGCCCATCAGGTCCGATCGATCGGACTGTAAATAACTGAGAGTGTTTTCAGAACCGATCGACCGCCCATCAGGTCCGACCGATCGGACTGTAAATAACTGAGAACGTTTCAGGACCGATCGATCGGACTGAAATGAGATGAACTGCAAAATAAGGGGAATTGTGGGACTGTTCTCCAGATTCATTTCGAGCCCATAGTCAAGTCCAATTCAGCTCTATCCCTTCTCTTCTTATTTGAAGACATTGAGCCTGTAATGATGCATTTAAACCCATGAAAGAATTGGGCAAATTGTGATGGGTTGTAGTGGGGAGGTATTGTTTGGAGCCCCAATGTTATTTAAGGACTTGTAAGGCATTGCATGAAGTCCGGAGGAAGGAGGAACCTCATCATGGAGATTCCATGAGATTTTCTAGATTGACCAATGTGTATAAGGACACGGAATGTCCCTAACTCTTAAAGAGTACCGAATTACATCATAATCGACATACGAGACCCTATTCACACTGATTCAATTCTAGGAACCCCATTGTTATCCTGTAAAGGTATGGGAAACTATTTGTATTCGATTTTCAACCAAACTCCTATTTTGGGATTTCAACCCACATGATATGACTAGACTGTTCCAAGAGTACTAGAAGAGATGTGCTTAGCTTTTGCTAACCTGTATATGTCAACTTGAGATGAATGCGTATTTTGTGCCTCTTGGCACCCCATTTCTTACTGTGCATATGATTTGATTTATCGTATTTGACCTATGAGTCGGCACCACTGAGCTTGGACGACCTCGTCGGTTTGATCCACCGACTTGGGGTTCCTTCCCCTCCTGATAGTCAGCTGCAGTCTGGAATGTGCAGAGTTTTTGCCCGGTTCGCTACCGTGGTCCCGCAGAGTATATATATGTATATTATAGTATTTATCGTTGTCCCTCCTCACCTTGTGTGACTGAGGTCATTGATCCTGTAAGGGTATGCGCTCTCTTCACTTCGGTGAGAGAGGATGTAGCTTTGTGTGGTTGCCATCTTGACAGTTCCTTATCCTTGGTACCTCTACTATTTTATATCGTTCATGTTGCTATTTAACAAATGATGCATTATCTTTTATGAAATTCATTATTTAGCTAGGTTCTACTATGTTTCTAAAGGCATCATTGTTTTGAATTATTGTTATATCTTTTCACTCACATGCTAGACCGTCGTGTCTAATCCATTTATTTTGGTACTCAGGTCCAGAGCTAATTGCCATTGAAGAGGAGCCTGAGGAGGCGGTTGGTGAACCGCAGCGAGTGATTGAATGGCAAGCCGACGATGTCATTTAGACATTCGGCCTTGCCTTGAGAACGACAAATTTTGGGGAACTTGTGATAACTTTATTTTGGGTTTCATTTGGATGTATGGTCTTTGTTGACCGTTACTTTGGGGCATTAATTAACTGATCTTTTGTAAATACACTTAACTTTACTTTGGGGGAAATATGCTCATGATCATTGCTCATTCTGATATCTTGTCATGTTAATCATAGGTAAGTCTTGTTTATGGGATGGAATAACATTATTATGATTTGCTACACGCTTCCACAATCTTGAGAATGTGTTTGATATGTTATTAGTGAGATGATGTGTAAAGATAATCCTCACCGCGGAACCCTGTGGGAAATCACGTGCACGGATAAATGTCGTTTAATTCCGTGTGCGGTTTAGCCAAATAGATGCACGTGGCGCGGCATCATCACTGTCCCGATCCCAGATCTGGATCCCCTGACCCGGTCCGGGGTCGCGACAGGACTGGTATCAGAGCGGGACATGTTTCAGGCAATTAAAAGAAACTAGAAATCTTAAGTACGTGATGTAGTGGGGACATAACCGGCACTCCTCAATTCCCGTCCCATCTATTCTACCATCTCAAATATCTCTTTATATTGTGGATGGGATTTATCCCCAGCCACAAATTCATATATCTGGCTGTCAAGCTCAATCAAACTGCATCCAGGAATCAAGCTCGATCAATGCATTGCACAAACGGTTCCGTCTTTGCAATCCCTTCCCTCACAACATAAACCCCAATCCACTTCCCAAGCTCAAACGCTTCTAAGTCAGCACACGCTGAAAGCACACTGACCACAGTAATCTCATCTGGCCTAACCCCAGCACCCAGCATCATCCTAAAAGCCACCACAGCCTCATTACACCGCCCCCCACGAACATACCCACCAATCATCGCGCTCCAACTCACCGGTTTTGTCTTGGGCATTTCATCGAACACCTTGCGTGCAAACTCAAGACCATTCTGTCGGAACCCAAATAAAAATTAGGTTTTTCATGATGGAGAATAGGGGAGGAGGAGGGAGGAGAAGGGAAGGGTGGTGTTGCATAGGATGGATGGATCTGGGTCAGAAGGAGGTGAGGGTTTTCATGGATTTCATGGACGACAATCATAGAATTCTCTTCCTGATGAAATTGCCAACCATAGAATTTTCCAAATCACTTGTTGACCAGAGTAACATAAAAGGGAAGATAAGGTTGCAATGAACAAAAGATGTCCAATTCACAACTTCTTCCACTAGAAAATGCATCAATTTCCTCACGTTTCATGTGATGGGTTGTTTATTCCTCAAAGGTAGTGATGAGGCAAAGAGGAGAAACATGATGTATAATCTGTAATCTCATTTGCATGTGTTCTTTTGCTGATTGATGGGCAACCCAACTGAAATTTAGAGCCGACTCTTCCCTCCTCCCTCCTCCCTCCTCCTCCTCCTCCTCCTCTCCTCCCCTCTTCTCCCTCCTCCTCCTCTTCCTCCTCCTCCCCTCTTAAAAAGGATAGAGAGGGTCAAATGTTTTTGGCCCATTTGTAGTGTATTGCTCTAGAACAGCACCAGCAATCAAGAGAGACAAATGCCCTCTCCTCCCTCCTCCTCCTGTTCCTCCTCCCCTCTTCTCCATCATGAAAAACCCTTTTTTTTTGGTTCCCGCATAATGGTCGATATCGACCATAAAGTGGTCGATATCGACAATATCACTAAACGACAAAAAAAAAATACGAAAACGCACCATATGCCCTTATCCGTGTCCATTATAAACGTGGCACCTGTAGAGATGTATAGTGTCCTATGGGGACCTGGTGGGTAAATTCCTCAAAATAAAATGAAAGAGGTGGATCTCAAAACATAGAAGTTCTGTCAAGTCTAGACTACACCAGAATCTACCACAATTAGCCTCTCTAAACAAAGGAAGAAATGAGAGCTTAAGCGAAGAACAAAAAGTTCTAATGTCAAGAATTAAGAAATGCAACCATTTAAAATAAATAACTAAAAGAATTAAGAAATGCATCCTCAACAGATGTAAGAATTTGTGGAATACCGACGATAGAACATTAGAAAAGCCACTTTTTGTAATCAGATTGATGGAAAAGGAAGTAAAAATTATTCTTAAGACTCCCCAATCACCCAAGTCTCAGCTTCATTAGGTGTTCCTAGATGCCAATTGAATCCAAGAAATCAACCAAGCACTTCCCAAGATCACTAAATGAAGCTTCCCTACCAGCCGGTGTTGACATTCCAAGGGAAACCCCATTCATGTTAAACTTAGAAGAACTCATTGTCAATAGATCCCATTTTCAACCTTCCGAACTATGATACCCGAATGCTCGTTCATGCCGGCATATCCACGTCAAACTGATGTGACACTCATACCAGTATTCAATACTGCACTGATAGTTTTCTTTTTAAATAATAAAATATGCTAGAAAATAATGTAAGCGATCCGTATCTGTGCATTCCAAAAGTGCAAAGTCGCAACCCTTTCCCCGTATCAATGCATGTACCCGAATCCATGGTTCAAAATAGCGATGTAGTGACCGCAATATCTACCGTAGCGATTGAGGCCGCTATGCTATTTTGAAAATTGCAGCGCTATAGTCTAAAACCTATTAGAGCCAATCGGTTTTATTTTATTTTATTTTTTGAAAAAATCAATCAATTTTAATTTAAAACATTATATTTCGTATTCTTTCTCCTCAGTAGTC
Organism: Litsea cubeba; assembly: GCA_012931725.1. NCBI lineage: Eukaryota > Viridiplantae > Streptophyta > Magnoliopsida > Laurales > Lauraceae > Litsea > Litsea cubeba. The sequence continues at coordinate 13,061 of WHSA01000773.1, forward strand.
TTTCCTACAGTTGTCTCCACCCTTATATGGTTCCCAATCACAAAAAACACAAGATTGGCTGCTACACGATATTTGAATTCTTTTGACCACTTAAAAAATTCACACCGCGCCGCTATGTATCGCCCGCTATACAGCGTTTTGGCCACTAGCTGCTACGCTCGCCGCAACTGCTATTTTAATCCTTGCATGTATCGATGCTTGTACTTGTATCAGTATTTGGGCATCGTTGCAACATCATTGCTTCAAAGGCTGCACATCTCTCTCGACAATACACACATCCCAATTACTGAAGAAGTCTTCTAACCTGTAGCCCTTGAACTCCTATCAAATGAGTAACCATCTAAAAATGCTAACAAGAACTAATCTATACTATTTATTTATTTGGCTCTGGAGCAACTCCCTCACTCACACACTCTACCCAAGTTCCTAACCATTAGCACTGCGGCTGGTTGTTTTTGTGGACAGGGATTGCCTCACCATTGAGCTATCAGTTGGTAGATTTCCTATTAATCTTTCAATTCTTCATAACCTATTTGTTAAAAATTCTTTCATCTTTTTTCCTTCCATATGTTATTAAAAAAAGAAAAAAAAAACCTTTTTTCCTTCCATAAACATCACAAGATAACCAATATAGAGCCTTCATGAAGATAATCTCTTATCATGAAAAGAGCAATGCATCCTTGCAAAAGGAGTTTCACCAACCAAATTCAAAAAACACTTCACCTCAGACCCAGCTAAGAGAAATGATAAATCCTCTGAGAATAAGAGCAATGGACAAGAAGAGTTCCACAGACTGCTTTTGTACCTTATAGAGCAAGCACACTCAAACATGTTGGAGGAATAAATTCCCTCCTTATAAAGTATCCACTTAAACATTCTACCTTCTTGTTGCTAATGAACAGAAGGATTCCAGCTTATAAGGAGTTGCACCTACCAAGCCAAAGAACACAGGCAAAGAGAAATAAATAAGGGAACCAACCCATTTCAGAAAGATTTAGAAAAGAATCTCCCATAAGGACATGGTTTCAAAACCAAAGTTCTTCCTTGAAAGTAAGCATAAATGTTAGAATATTTAGAAGGGGTAATACTCCAGTTCCTCGTCCAATGGTGATGAATATTTAAAAGGGAACCAACCCGTTTCAGGAAGATTTAGAAAAGAATCTCCCATAAGGACATGGTTTCAAAGATCTTCCTTGCAAGTAAGCATAAATGTTAGAATATTTAGAAAGGGTAATACTCCAGTTCCTCCCCCTATGGAGATGAATATTTGAAAGGGATAATACTCCAGATCTTCCTCCAACAAAGATCTCCTGAATGACATCCCATACACCACCTTTCCCCTTAGCCACTCCTAAAACTCAATGCACAGACCCTTCTGATTCACCACCACTCAATTCATAACCTTGCGAACTTTGATTTTAGATGAACCTCGTAAACCATAGATCATTGCCAAACAAGACCCAACTCCCTCACCCACCAAAGAACCTTCTCCCGTCTTGAAGACTCTTCTAGCTGGTTTGGACTCCTCTCCTAAGAAACCATTCCCCAGACATTTGGATCCATTAGCCCTTGACACCTTGTCTCACACCCACCCCTCTCCCTTACTTGAACTTATTGCCACTAACCTAAGTTAGTGAACATCCCATTCCTATCCAAGTCTCCAAGTCTTAGCTTCAGTAGATTTCTTGATGCCAATCAGATCTAAGAAAACAACCAAGCACTTCCCTCTATGACTGGAGGTCCCTTAATACCAACCGTTGCCAAATTTCCAAAGGGCAGCCTCATTCATGTTAAACTTAAAAGAACCCACTGTCAACGGATTCCATTTTGCCACCTTCCGAAGCTGCACATCTCCCTCAAAGTTGAGTGAAGAAGACCTGCCGTTTCAATTAGATCTAGAGTGTACTTATGTTGATTTAGTACTATGCCTTTGTTAAACTAATGAACTTCGTGACCCAAAAAAATATGTACGAGGTCCCAAATCTTTCATATGAAACGACTGATGAAGAGAACCCTGAAGATCTTTTTTTTTAATGGTAACCCTGTAGATCTTTGATCTTGGTTGTATCAGAACCAGTGGTAATTATATCATCCACATAAATAAGAAGTACAGTGAGCCCTAGTGAGGAATGATGAAGAAACATCGAAAGATCATATGGACTTTGAAGAAAATGCAACTTCAATAAAGCATCTTGGAATTTTTCAAACTAGGCCCGGAGAGCTTGTTTTAGTCCATAGAGTGAACATTTCAAATGAGCCACATCACGATCGTTTGTAGTGATATATCCTTGGGGAAGACGCATATATACTTCCTCCTCCAGATCACCGTGAAGGAATGCGTTCTTCACATCTAATTGAAAAAGTGGCTAGGCTTGAGACGTAGCTATAACAAGGATTGATCAAACAGTAGTCATTTTAGCTACTTGAGCAAATGTCCCATCATAGTCGATGCCTACTCCCGTCGATTGCCAAGAGCAACAAGATGTGCTTTATATCGATCCAATGAGCCACAAGACTTGAGTTTGATAGAGAATACCCATTTACAGCCAATCGGCTTAACTGTAGGTGGACATGAATCAACTTCCCACGTGTGATTGTCCTGAAGAGCATCTAACTTTTCTTTCATTGCATGTCACAAACACTCATGCTTCACAACCTGAGAATAAGGATTAGGAATTGCAATAGAGGACAATGTAGCAAGTAAAGAAGTATGAGAGAAACCATAACGATCAGGAGGTCGGACAATATGAGTAGAGCGACGAAGGGGAGGAATTGGATCCGGATCAGGTGGTTCTTGGGGAGGCGGCGGTGCGGCACCTATTTTCCTCCGTCGTTCATACACAAGATTAGGTTTAAACAGTTGAGGTGAAGGAAGAGGATCAGAAGGTGTTAAAGGATCAAAAGATGGTAAGTGAGTAATAGAAACATGAGGAGATGAATCAGGATGGTGCTAAAAAAAATATTGATTTAAAAAAACACACAACATTTCTAGAAATATGAATGCGATTTACTTTTGGATCATAGCAAAGATATCCTTTTTGATGATAGGAATAACCCATGAATGTACATTTGGCAGATTGAGCGGATAACTTCGTACGTTCAAAAGGGGGTAGATGAACAAAACACACACAACCATATGGGTGTAAGTGTGTATAAATTGGTTAGGTTTTGAAAAGACGAGAATATGGAGTTTGATTTTGGAGTTTGGAAGAAGGAAGACGATTAATGAGGCGGACAGCTTTGGTTAATGCCTCTGGTCAAAAAATGAGGTGGTACAGAAGATTCAAGTGGAAGACATCGAACCATGTCAAGGAGTTGACGATCCTTACGCTTAGCTACTCCATTTTGTTGGGGAGTATGAGGGCAAGTTCATTAGTAGGAGCGGACCTGCTTTATAGTGACCTGGGGCGGGCCGGGTGAGAATTGAAATCCATATAGAGTTTTAATGGAGTCTTGGTGCTGGGCCATACTTACGTTGGAGCGATTTGGGGCGCGATCTGGGGTGTCACCCCACGTCAAAATTGAAGTCCCCATAGAGTTTTATGGGGCCTCGGAGCATGCCCCACATGTCTAAACTTGTTGCTCCACATATGTCTAAAGATAGCCCACATATGTAAAGCTTCGTTGGTGAAAAAAGAAAAAAGAAGAAGAAAAGAAGGTGTTGCGGCAACACATCGCTCTCCCTCTTCTTCGACCTCTTCTTTTGAAACCTCTTCGCACTAATTGTCGATCGAGTTTCTCGTTGTCGGTCCCTAGGTACTGTGTAGACTACTACATCTTTATTTGCCAATAATATCTAGTATAATCATTCTATACCTAAATGTAAATGCTTAATCTCCAAATCCTAATCCCAAAGACTGAATCCCTAAATCCTAATCCATACCATAAGCCCTAAACACCAAATCTGAGTGTATCTACAAAAATCCAAAGATAACCAAATCTATTCCTTTTATCATGCCTTCTTACCCCCCTATGATTCAAAGATGGGATTCTACTATGATTATCGAAAGGTTAGAGGCTTTGGGAAAGTGAAAAGGGAAATGATGGATGTCCTCAATATGTTCTTGTATTGAGTTTTTCTCACACCCACTCACGTTGAGTTGAGTTTGCTGTGACCACATTGGGCATTGATTTTGACATAGAAATTTAGTGAAATATGATAATGTGAGTTTGAGTATCTAAAATCTAGGTTAGAATCAACTTTTATCCATCTAATTTTTTTTTGGTACCTCTGATTAACATCCTAACCACTTCATTGCCCGGTCTTCAAAAACTTCATGCATCTATTTGAGTTCCACGAGTTGGACATTTTCTTAAAGAAAAACGTATAGGCGCTAATTGGTAATGTAAAAAAGTCTAGCAAAATAAAGTAAAAATTTGTTTTTTTTTTTCAAATGTTAAGTCCAACGAAAATCCTGGGTCCGCCACTGTTCGTTGGGATACAATCCCCCGTTTATGTGGAAAGTTTTGAAATTGGCTTGAGACAAATTCCCCTCTTGAATCAGAGCGTTGAGTTTTGATGCAAGTACAAAATTGATTTTCAATATAAGATAATTTTTTTTGAAATGTATCGAATACTTCAGATTTGGCTCTTAAAAAATAGACCCAGGTGAATCTACTATGATCATCACTGAACGTGACAAAATACTTATAATACGAATGAGAGATGACTGGTGTGACCCCCCCCCCCCCCCCCAACGTCACTATGTACTAGTCAATGCATTGTGTAGCTATTGAATCATGCACCAGAAAAGGAAGAGCTTTACTTTTTGTCAATTTACATGTAGAGCACTCCAATTGTACATCGTGCAGAAATTTTCATATTATTGCCCAAACTAGATTGCATTAAAGATGAGAATATTTTAGAATGCAGATGTCCTAATTTTTGGTGCCACATTTGCACATTATTTTGAGAAAAGCAAGAAAATACAGAATTCTGTAAAAAACAAGGAAAAACAGAAAATGATTTATTCCTAGGATGTGTAGGTAGCTGCAGAGGAAACAAACGCCCGCACTTAGACCCCTTCACGATCACCTTCTCAGACTCCTGATCCTGCACCACACAACCTGGAGAAGAACAAGAGACAGTACAATGGTTGTCAACAAGTGTGTTGACACCAAAAATGTCACTTTGCCTCTTCAAGATCCAAAGAGCTATATGAAGTCGCAACCTGCCATAAATAGGCAATGCTACTTCCAAAAAATCAAATCTTGTCAGAATCAAACAAAAACTGCAAGATCCTTCAAGACAGCCAAACGAGGAGTACACAAGAAGTTTCGGGCCATTTCAAAATCATTTGGCCTAACTTCGCTTCTCCGGCAGCTGAAAAGGAGCTCCCGGGGGCGAAAACATCGGAGACACCAAATCTTCGATCAGAGTCAATGGATGGTCTCAAAATACATCCAAAAGGCTCAACGTCAAGTTCCGAGTCAAACCGACAACGTTTGACCCTACATCAACCCTCGAACAGCTAAATCAAGCCTCTCGGCGGTGAGAACCACCGAGGCCATCATTCATCAAATAGAGCACATGGACGGCTTCAAAATGCTTACAAAGGGCTACACGTCAAATTTTAGGTCATTTCGACAACATTTGACCATACTTTGACGCTCGGAAGCCAAATCAGGCCTCTCGGCGGCGAAGCTCTCCGGGATCATGGTTTCCAAGACAGAGCCTATGGATCATCTTAAAATGACTCCAATAGGTTCCCTGTCAAATTTCAAGTCAATCGGACATCGGTTGCCCGCACATCAAGCCGCGACATCTTCATCGCGACAAAAGCAAGTCTACTGGTGATAGGGCCCCAAAAGGCTTCAAAACTCAAACAAAAGCCTATGGTTGGTCTTATTTATTGCTCAGCAGGCTTCACCCCAAATTTCAGGTCATTCCGACATCGTTTGACCCAGTGTCGGCTTCTGACGGAAAATCGGCAGCTCTGCACAACAAAGTCTTCGGCTTTCTCAGGAAATTGGAAACTTTGCAAAATAAAATGCAAGGATTCTCATCAGATTTTCTACAGGGAAATCAGGCTAATAAATGATCAAAAATGTCAAGGAAAAATACAGAAGAAAAAAGAATCGAAAAACAGCAAAAACGAACACAAAATGGGACAAAAGGGGGAAAACCCCCCCAGGGTTGCCGGCGACCCTGGGGCCCGGGATCGCCCGATGGGCCCCGAAAACCCTGTTTTTCGCAGTTTTTTCGCGATTCGAAGCCTCCGGCCTCTTGCATTTTCCAAAATTCATACTTTTGAGGCACCAAATCCTTTGACATTCGTCAAAAACACGGGTTAATCATCAAGAGTATCGAAATCAACATTGATCGTCAACTGGTCAACCAAACAAAAGTGTGCTTTCTACCCGACCGATCGAGAAATCGACAGGACAGATGGCACCGGCCCGCTATTGGCAACCAACACCTGAAGTTACATGGTCATCCGATGTCGATCTACATGAAGATCCATCGATGATCATCGCTAGAAGAATCCCAAAAGACGCGGCACGGCCCGTGACTCTTCAACTGCTCGGCGACCACTTAATGCGATTAATTGACTAGCTTTATTACAGTCATAAATCCATTTCTTTGGACGGACCAATCAGAAGCAAGCATCCGGGAGTAATAAGTCAAGAGATTCATGGCATTTAACCCATGAAACTCCTCCCATCATGGCGACTAAAGGTGATTAAATGCCATCAATCTCCTCCGGCCAATCAGAAGCCAAGAAAAAGGAGTTACAAAATAAAGAATTCAATCTTGTAACTCCTCCCTTTATGTAGCTTTATGATAATTAAGGCTCATAAACCGTCCTAAATGGCTACCTAAATGCCTATAAATAGGAGAGCTCTCCAAGAAGAAAAAGGATCACACAGACAGCACAGACAGCAGAGATCACAAACACACAGACAACAGACTGTAGAAAATCCAGAAACTCAGACAGAAAAAGGCATCAGAAATCTAAGAGGAAGAAAGAGAGAAAACTCTGCGGAAGTTCTACACCGACCACCGTTACAAGGTGACAAAAGTCCCTTGGGGGGTACCCCCCCCCCTAAGGTCCTTGCCTTCTCCTTCTGCCTCCAATGGCTTAGACATGGCTTTTCAGCCCGTCTACTTGGCTTTTTATTGGACATAGGACCTCCTCTTGGTCTTTGTCCTCTAAAAACCTGAGGTTATAGCCAAGCCAAGCGAATCAATAGCATCCTCTGTTCTCATCTGCATGGATGATGGCGAAGTCCACATATGGCTTGCGACCGTCAATCTGAACAGGTCCCCCACAATCTCCTAAGAAGTTAGATCCTCCTTTTCTTGCTTTTCATTGTAGTTTGTATTTTTTTTAAAAGAGACAAAAATCACAACTCTTGTCTTTCATTATTGATAAGGATTGTAAATCGGCTATAAACGCCAAAATCGGCTATAAACGCCAAAAATCGGCTATAAATGCCAAGAAAATCGCCTTTCATGGCAAATCAAGAAAATGTCTCTTTTCTTAAATATATGTGCAATGGAAAACTTGAAAGAAGTTGATTTCCTTTTTACTTGCGAAGGTTGATCTCCGGCTCACCACTTGCAATTCCAAGTAAAATAGAAAATCTGGCACACCCACACAAAAAAATGTTGATGCATGCCCTTGCCCCCCAGTTACGAAAGAGTCAGACCCAACGGACTCCCACGCCCGCCGACCTCGGTAGAACCAGGCAGGAGCGCGGTCCATCAAGCTGGCACACTCGGTGGGACCCGTTCATTTGAGAACACGATGCTAGAAATGAAATATTTGCATATCATATCTATTGCTCTATGCTTATACTTCTTTTCTTGATTCCTTGGCTACTTTCTAATTGGTGGCTTATGTTGGATTCCGCATCTAAAAAAAATGAGATGAGATTTTATGGGAATTTCTAATTCTTTGAATTTATTTCCACCATTTCTCTTTTCAAAATTTTTTTTTTTAGATTTCTCGGTTTGAATTCAAAATTGAGAAACCTTGATCCGTTCCTATCGTTCATCGCGCTTGCAGAAATGTTGAGCCTGTTCGACTAAGGTTTTGGGCCATCGTTTCTCTTCGATGAGTTCATTAAAGATCTAGAAAAAAAAATCAGATTTTTTCATTTTGGATTCAAAATTGAGAAACCTTGATCCATTCCTATCGTTCATCGCGCTTGCAAAAATGTTGAGCCTGTTCGACTAAGGTTTTGGGCCATCGTTTCTCTTCGATGAGTTCATTAAAGATCTAAAAAAAAAAAAATTAGATTTTTCATTTTGGATTCAAAATTGAGAAACCTTGATCCTTTCCTATCGTTCATCGTGCTTGCAGAAATCTTGAGCCTGTTCGACTAAGGTTTTGGGCCATCATTTCACTTCGATGAGTTCATAAACGATCTAAAAATAAAAAAAATAAAAAAAATCAAAAAATTAGATTTTTCATTTTGGATTCAAAATTGAGAAACCTTGATCCTTTCCTATTGTTCATCGTGCTTGCAGAAATGTTGAGTCTGTTCGACTAAGGTTTTGGGCTATCGTTTCTCTTCGATGAGTTCATTAAAAATCAAAGAAATAAAAAATATAAAAACAAAAAACAAAAAAGACATAGACCACTAAGGTTAAACCAACTGCGTTATCTGATCATGGTTGATTCAAGAAAAGCCTTGTCCAGAGTGTGGAGACAGCTTGACTGTTCTAGGCAAGGGTCCTCCAAACGGGTTCATTAAGTAATCCTACCCTTACCTGGGGGCAATTCTATCAATCGAGATTTCATAAGACCGGGTTAGGAGGCCTATGTGTACTCTCTCGTCTTTTAAATAAATTTTTTTCAAAAATAAAATTTTTAAAAATAAAAAATTTTCAAAGAAAAAATAAAAAATAAAAAAAATCTTAAAAAAAAATAAAAAATAAAAAACTTCCGTCATTTTGGGTTTAGATTGGAGAAATCTTGGTCTCCTCCTTTCTGAGCACTGGCGCTCGCGGAAATCGCTGAGCCCGTGTTCAGATCGGAATACCATCTGCTCTGTTTGATGATTCCAATCTTGACCTTTCAAAACAGAGAATCTCATCTCATGGATGCGGTCTCAAAACATTTGTGTCTAGCGGTACTAGTACGCCCTTTCATGGTCTACTGTATTGCGACCGGCACATTTGTAACTCCAACTTTATATTCTTCTTACCTCGAGCAAGCTCTGCTTCTCGATAAGTTGAATTTAAGTTCAAAATTGCTTCTAGCAGTCACTGGGACGCTCATTCTGGGCTTACCATACCTGCGATCAGAACAATTATACCCTCTATGGCATTTTGCCTTCTTCATATTGCTTGGGTCATCTCCCTCGAGCAATTTGAAAAGACAAAACCATAGAACTTCCCATTTATGATCATTATATTCTTGTGATTACTAATGGATGTGGTCTTGTTTCAGAAATTTTTGAAAAAAAACTAACAATGGCAGCATCACTTACCATTACTTTCGATGAGAGCAAGCACCAACTCATGCTTCAACAGAAGCAAACTACGCACACCTACAAGCGCCCCATCAGCTGCCGAAGCGTCAACTCCCTCGGCAACTCTCTGAGCTTCGGGTCAAGCTCGACTCCCCGGACTATTGTCTTTGGGACGCTGGGACCATTCCCACTTCCTAAGGAACAAACTGCTCCTTCCAAGAAGCAGAAACTCGCCCCTCAACGTGTCACTACCGTGACACCAAAGGCGAGCATCAGAAGAATCCCCTGCTCCTTTAACCAAAGGACGGTAGAGTGAACCTTCCTCAAGCTCTTCTTCAAAAAGAATGAGCCCCAGCTCAGTCACCAGGACAGTTTCTTCATTCGAATCACGAAGGATGAACGTCTTGGCTACAAATTCTGAGCCACCACCCCGTAATCCACCTCAAGATGATGCGATCACCCGCATCCAGCAGTTGGAACAAGGCCAGCAGAGGATTGAAACTCTGATGGAAAACCTTCTCCTCGCCTTTCAAAATCAGGCGAACAATGAACCTCCTCCGAATCATCAAGACGATGAGGTAAATGGAGAAGAAAATGAGTCACACGCCCTTACCAAAAAGGACGTAGACAGTATCCTCGCCAAAGCAAAAGAAGAGGATATACTCAAGGAGCATGGGATCAAGCCACCATATCCCTTATGGATGGACTCGGTCCCGTTCCCCACCAAATTCAAGCATCCTACTCTCCAAATATATACGGGGAAAGGATCAGCCAGACAACACGTCATCCACTTCAAGATCCTAACGGGAGCTATAGTGGATCAAGATGCACTCAAGATCCGCCTCTTTGCAAGTACCCTAAAAGGTACGGCCTTCGATTGATACTCCACTATGCCGAAGGACTCGATCCAAAACTGGGCCATGCTAGAGACACGCTTCCTGACTCACTTCAAAGGTGAGGATCATCCCGTTACTATGGCTCAGCTGTGCAGCCTAAAACAGGGGGAGAATGAGTCAACATATGGCTTCATTCACAAGTGAAAAGCAATGGCGTACAAATGCTCTGATGTACTGCCACAAGCGTCGCTAGTCGACATCTGCCGAAACAACATGAGAGCTAGAATCCGCTCCATGATCATCGGTAACAAATCAAAAAACCTGAGAGAACTGCTAGAAGCTTCCATGGAAGCTGAAACGGTGATTAAAGACCTCAACAGTCAGAAATCATCAAGAAAAGAGCCAACTGCCATTGCAACCTCTAAACCAAAGAAGAAAAAGGTCCTCAATGTGCAGACCAGGTCAACTCCTCAGCCGCCAAAGAAAGCTGAAAACAAAGCTGCTGGTAAGAGACCTGAACTCTCTGATGCCTTCAAAGAACGAGTAGAGAAGAAATACCCGTTTGATGAAGATGTCGATGAAATCTTCAGGGCTCTTGTGGCAAACGGCAAGCTCATCTTGCCTGAACCAAAAAGACGGGGTGATGTTGGCAAAACCAACGATCCTCGGTACTGTCCATACCACCAGATGATCTCGCATCCTCTCAATCAATGCTTCGCTGTGAGGGAGAAAATAAATGAGATGTGGAAAAATGGAGTCATCACCTTTGACAAAAACTATGGGTCTGCCTCCGTCAACATGGTGACATATGGACAAACATCAAAATCACCGAAGAAGATCACTACTTCGTTCAAGGTGATAAACTCAATCCAAGCGTCCGAGGATCTGGTTCCTTACCCGACACCAGACGGACAACCCATATGGGTACATCCCGATTCTCCTGGAAGATGAAAATTGGGAGGTCGTGAAAACAAAGCCTACAGCTCTACAGCGAAGGCGGGCTAGGAAATATATCCTTAAGCTCAAACGGCAAGAGAAGACCCAGCCAAAATAAGAATTCAAATAAAAGGCAGAGGCTTTCTCTACCGCTTCACTGGAGGCAACAAAAACATCCCTTCTAGAGACTTCAAAGGGGGTAAGAAAATTCACTCTCAGTGATTTCATGCCACCTCAATTCAAAGAAGCCATGCAGGAGGCATCATACTCTTGCAATTCGGTAGTTGGATTCTCCATTGATGGATACGAGTCCAGCGACACCGATGATGGATTCGAATCCAACTACACAGACGAGTGGGAGGAGTCCCTTGAAACAGGAGAATACCTCTCCGATGAAGAATGGGTTCCTGAAACTCATCTTATGCCAGTAATCTGGTATAACCCCCTACAGCCACAAGGATCCTGGTCTGATGATGAAGAAGACCAAGAGGCTGTACAAGAAGATGCTGCTGACCCAGCACCTCTCATTGCTCCAGTGAAAATCAACCATGTTGAGCCACAAAGATTTGATGAGGAAGAAGATTTGGCTCCCATGCCTGATCTTGAAGAATTTGCAAGGATCTTGCAGCGTCTCGCTCTAGAACAAGAGCAAGACCGCGTCAACAAGCCTCCTCGCAATCCAGAGTCTGAAGTCCCTGAAGACCATCAGGTACATCCTCCCTTAACTCCTGAAAATGGAGAAAATTGCTGGATAGACGATCCTCTTACATCCGAGGATGAGTCTGACTCCGATCAGGCAACGTCTCCCGTCAGAGCTTCCTGTAATGTGATAATTTGGGATTATAGCTATTCTGAAGCATCGTCTGATGAGAGCACTTACACTCCGGCGACGCCTAGCAATGTATCTTCTGGAGCCACCTCATCTCACGTGACTTTCACTGAGATGACACCCTCTCAGGTTTCTTCTCCTGAGACTGTGACTTCAAAGTTCACACCCTTCCTGACTGAAGAATTCCCAGCTATTGATGCTTGGGACGATGAATTGGTCAACGAAGAAGAAAGGTTGCTGGATGCTGTTCAGGACTTGTTCCCGGAAAATGCTCCATGCAACACAATCACTGAGGATGGCAACTCCGCTGCTGATACATCCTCAGCAAATGAAAAACGACAGCCTCTTGATCCTGAAGACAATCTTCCAAACTAAGACCCTTCTCAAGAAGCTCTCGAAGTTGGTAGAGGCACCCGCTCTGGCCCGGACTACCACAAAAATTACAACCAATCTTCCTTTACATATGTAAATCCTTCAGGAAAAGATGTTGTAAGCGCCCCTAGTGGCAACAATGATGAACATGCAGGCCCTAAGGAGGCTTTTAGATATGACTTGATTGAATACTTCAAGCACATACCTGCACGTCTGCACATCCTAGATTTGTTGCGAATGTCTCCGCACACTCGCGATAATCTCATTTTAGAATTATAAAAGCTGAATGAGGATGTCGACAAACATGCCCCGCAAGTCCTCCAAATTGAAATGGATTACCGGGTCAAAAACTCAGAAGCTTCCTCAAAGGGAGAAAAGAAGAAAACTGAGGGATCATGCATTGAATGCCTCTCGGTTAAAAAAGCAGCCAGTGCAACTATCGCCTTCACAAAGGACGACCTCCTACTTGGCGAAACAAGGCACAACCGCCCCCTGTACTTCATAGGGTACATCAAGGAAATGCCTATGCACAGAGTTCAGATCGACCCAGGTTCTGCACTCAACCTCATCTCCACATCGGCTCTCGAAGAGTTGGGCATCCCACCCAGCAAGCTGAGCCACACATCTGTATCTATCTTTGGATACGATGGGAGTACTCAAAGGCCTATCGGAAAAATCAGGTTCAAGTTGCAGATCGGTGATCTTATATCTGAGGTCACTGTGTATGCAATAAAAACCCCTTCATGCTACAACATCCTTCTCGGACGCCCTTAGATCCACGAGAATGGTGTTGTCCCTTCAACTCTACATCAATACATCAAGTTTGTTGGCGACGACGGCATGATACATCGAGTCTTTGCGGACAGAAAACCCTTCAAAGGTAAAGAAGTCAACTTCGCAGACTCACAGATGTATGAAGGTGAAAAAGAAGAAGAGGATAAGCACACAGCATCCTTTGCCGAAAATCCCCAGAAAGATAAAGGCAAGGCTCCTCAACAATCATCGAAAGAAAACAAATCATTCGGTAAATCCGAAAAGAGCATTCAAACTCCCTTCATCATCTCCCTCAAACCTTCAAAGCCTTTGGTCATCACAACTAAAGTGAAGAAGGCAAAGCAAAAGCCTGGGGGCAAATTTGTTGTCTCTTTCGTGTCTATCATGCAAGACACGGATTCGGATTCAGAGCCAGAAGATGACACATCGTCAAGCCAAGCTGACACTCAGCAAGTTCAGCCTGCTCTTACTCCAATGGAGACAACTTCTGACATAGAAGATCCTATGTCAGCTTCCTTCGTTGTTCCAGCAACTTCAGCAAAGGAAAAACCGATCTTCTTCCATAGATCGGATGTTTCTTCATCAAACTCCATGCTTGAACCTTTCCAAAATGAAGGTATGCCTCAACAATCCTTATATAGTTCTGTGGCACAAGCTATTATGAACAAAATGGGCTATGACGCTCAAAACCCAGTCGGTTTGGGAGAAGGACGCGATATTCTCACGCCATTGGGGCCCGTCTTGACCAAAAGCCAGCTGGAAGATTGGAGACTCTACGGCTATGTAGAAAAGTCTTCACACGGGTTAGGGTATGATCCCGACACTCCCCTGAGACAGTTGACACAAAGGCTTAAAAGTCAATATACTGACCAAGCCTCAACATCTGAAGTCCATGAAGACATCGATCTCCCTGGATATCTCTTTGATGAGTCACCTGACAAAGATCCAGGAAGCTCATCCAATTGGCATGATTTCGCCGAAAATGAAGAGGAGTTGTCCGATGGCACAGACGTATGGTCTTCTGACCCAGAAGAACCCTCATCTCCAAAAGAAGTAGCCTACATCGACCCGGTTTCAACAGGCGATTGGGATCATCTCATAGCAAGCCTTGGGAAAATTGCCGATCAAGAAGACCCGTGGAAAGGAACAAAACCTTGGTCTGGAAATGCCCTTGAAACCCCAGAAGGTTTCGTTGAGCTGGAAGCCTCCGAAAACATTGTGGAGGAACCACCTTCGAACTTTCCAACAGAAGATCCTTTTCAAAAGATAGACTTGGGAACACCAGATAACCCACGTCCTGTATTCATAAGCAAGAATATAAAGGATGATGAGTTACCCGAGTATATCGCCTTTCTTCGTGAGTTCGTTGATTGCTTTGCATGGTCTTACGCTGAATAGGGGTGTACACCGGGTTTGGAAACCCGGTCCGACCCGGAAACCCGACCCGACCCGGACGTATTCGGGCGGGTGGAACATGGTATTATACCGGGTCGGGTCAAACCCGACCCGGAACATAGTAATCCGGACCGGGTCCCGGGTTAAAAAAGATTTATTAATCGGGTTATCGGGTGACCCGATAACCCGGTTATAAAAAAAACATTAAAAAATAACTTTTAAGTTTTATATACTAAATAGCTGAATAGCTGATGCTGTGAAGCCTGTGATGCAGTTGAAATAAAGTTGTGGAAAGTGGAAACAGTCAAACAGAGACACAGTCACACAGAGGAGAAGAAACCCATATCAACCCATTTAAACTATGGACTTCTATCCGAAATTTAAAATTTTCAATCACTTTGTACATGCTTAACAGCTTAAGACCAGACGTCCAGACCAATACAAGGACTTTGAAATTTGAATGGGCCACTTCATAGTAGACTAGTAGTTCACTGGTTTGGAGCCTGAGTCTGACCAGAGGAAAACAAAAGGGTGGGCCGGTGGGGTACTGGGGTCCATTTGACTTTGTAAATGCTAATTGAACAAACTCCACATCTTGAAAGTGAAAGTCGTTGCATTCCAAACCTGGGTGTTGAAGTGTTTTACATTTTTCACTTTTTTAGTTTTTACAGTGGGAAGCAAAGTAGCAAACAAGAAACAACCCAAATACCCAACTGCCTAAGTGAGACGGTGAGTACTGAGTAAGTGCCTATCATCCCTTAAAATTCTTATCAGAACCGCCACAAGAATTTCAAAATTCCATGTCCTCTTAAAGTCTTAAAAGTTAAAACAATATCTTATTGCCATGCACAGCTACAGTATTGTGATTATTGTCAGTAATGTATATATTTCAAAAGGGCAGAAAAATTCTCAAAGGTCTAAACCGGGTCAGGTCAAACCCGGTCCGGTAACCCGGCAGACCCGGTAACCCGGACCCGGTAGACCCGGTTATAAAATACCGGGTATTCGGTCGGGTTCCCATTGCGTATAAAATTACCGGGTCGGGTCAAACCCGGCCCGATAACCCGGGACCCGACCCGATGTACACCCCTAACGCTGAAATGCCTGGCTTAGACCCCAAAATAACAGTTCACAAACTCAATCTTCAAGAAGACATCAAGCCTGTCAAGCAAGGCCAAAGAAGATTCCGTCCAGATGTGATGGATAAAATTGAACAAGAAGTTCAAAAACTCAAAAGCGTCGGCTTCATCCGTGAGGAACAACATCCTGAATGGTTGGCCAACATTGTCCCTGTGACAAAGAAAAATGGGCAGATCAGGGTCTGTATTGACTATAGAGACCTGAATAGCGCATGCCCAAAAGATGAATTTCCGCTCCCCATACCAGAGGTAATGATTGATAATACCTGTGGATTCGAGCGAATGACATTCATGGATGGTTTCTCTGGCTACAATCAGATAAAGATGCATCCTGAAGATGAAAATCATACATCTTTTCGGACCCCATTTGGCGTGTATTACTACACTGTCATGCCATTTGGTCTGAAAAATGCTGGTGCCACATATCAGAGGGCTATGATGAGAATATTCCAATATATGCAGCACAAGATGGTTGAATGTTACGTTGATGACCTCGCCGTCAAAAGCAAAAGAAAAGAAGATCATCTCGAAGACCTTCGAGAAGTCTTCCTCCGGCTTCGCAAACACAAACTGCGAATGAATCCTTTGAAATGCTTCTTCGGCGTCTCGTCGGGTAAGTTCCTCGGATTCTTAGTTCGGAAAGCTGGAATAGAGCTTGACCCTATAAAAGTCAAAGCCATTCTAGAAATGCCCTCTCCAAGAACCTTGAGAGAACTCAAAGGGCTTCAAGGGAGATTGGCCTACATCAGACGGTTCATCTCCAATCTTTAGGGGAAATGCCGTCCATTCCCCCGGTTGATAAAAAAAGGTGTAAACTTTGTCTGGGATGCTGACTGTGAAGCTGCTTTCCAAGACATCAAGTCATACCTGACAAAACCTCCAGTGTTAGCTGCTCCTACCACTGGAAAACCATTCATCTTGTACACAAGAGCCCTTGATCACTCTTTAGGAGCTCTGCTTGCGCAAGAAAATTATCAAAGAAAAGAAGCTGCTCTATATTACCTCAGCCGCATGCTAGTAGGTGCAGAGCATCGCTACTCTCCAGTCGAAAAAGAATGTCTTGCAGTGATGTTCGCCGTACAAAAGCTGCATCACTACTTGCTTTCCAACACAGTATACCTGGTCTCGAGGGTCAACCTCTTGAAGGTCCTTGTCACAAAGGCAGGTTCTCTCAACGCTCGACTGGCAAAATGGTCCATCCTTCTGTCATAATTTGATATTAGGTATGTACCACAAAAGGCAATCAAAAGGCAAGCTCTAGCGGACTTCCTCGCAGAGCATCCATTGCCTAAAGATTCTCCGCTCAGAGATGATCTCCCAGACGAACCAGTCTATAATGTGGAGACTTTCTCGCAAAGTGCCTCCTGGGACATGTACTTTGACGGTGCAACCAGGACAAATGAAAAAAGACAGCTGATCTCGGGAGTTGGCATCCTCTTTGTTAGCCCCGACAAATACATGATTCCACACGCTTTCTTGCTACTGGAACCATGCACAAACAATGCAGCTGAATATCTAGCTCTGATCCTAGGATTGGAACTCGCCATCGAATCTGGTATCACCATGCTGGAAGTCTTTGGAGACTCTCAACTGATCGTCAACCAGATGAATCAGAAATTTGAAGTCAGGAAGCCAGATCTGCTGCCTTACTACAACAAGGCACAATCGCTTCTGCAAAAGTTTGACATCTGTCACATCACCCACATTCGTAGAGGTGAAAACATACGTGCAGATGCCCTGGTTGGACTTGCCGCATCTATGGCAATCCAGGAAGGGGAAAACATGCAAATCACAGTGTGTGAAAGAAGAATCCTTCCACCTCTTAACACACATCAAGCAGTTGCTGAATGCCACCAAGTGGTTGGAAGTCGGATTTCAATCTTTCAAACTTCAATCGGCGACTAGAGGGATCCATTCATTGATTACATTATGTTCGGAATCCTACCTGAAGATCCAAAAGAACGGGTAAGCATCCAAAGGCGAACCCCAAGCTTTCATTTGGATATTCCTTCAAAAATCCTTTACAGGAAATCCTTCAACGGAATACTTCTACGCTGCTTGTCACAACAAGAGGCTGACGAAGCACTCAAAGAAGTTCATGCTGGTTTTTGCGGAGCTCATCAGGCTGGTCCCAAGCTCTATGATTAGATAAAAAGGTTAGGTTATTACTGGCCTACCATGGTAGCTGACGCAATGCAATTTGCTAAGCGCTGCCAACAATGCCAAGTTCATGGAGATTACATTCGCATGCCTCCAGAATGGCTGCATCCTACAGCGATTTCATGGCGTTTCGAAGCCTGGGGTATGGACATCATAGGTCCTATTTCTCCCCCTTCGAGCAAAGGTCATCGCTTCATCTTCGCCGCTACGGGTTATTTCTCCAAGTGGTCAGAAGCATTTGCGTTCAACGAAATGAAGACCTCATTAGTCCTTCAGTTCCCGCGCACCAATATTATTTGTCGTTTCGGCATACCCAAAAGATTCGTCCATGATAACGGACCACAATTCCGGGATCATCGATTCTACAGGTTCTGCGACAAATACAAAATCCAAAGCTGTCCTTCGACTCCATACAATCCGGCAGCAAACGGATTAGCAGAAGCTTTCAACAAGACACTCAGCAAAATCCTAAAAAAAATTGTCTCTAGTCACAAAAGAGACTAGAGCGACAAAATGTCTGAAGCTTTGTGGGCCTATCGAACCACCGTTCGAGGATCAACCCATAGCACACCATTCTCCTTGGTCTATGGATGTGAAGCTGTCGTGCCCTTGGAAGTACAAATTCCTTCCTTGAGGGTATCCTTGCAAAATTACATGACTTAAGAAAGCAATGTCAGATTGCGACTCCATGAGCTGGACAATCTCGATGAGAGACGGTTCGAAGCTCAACAAAGCATTGAACTTTACCAAGCACGCATGGCAGGATCTTTCGACAAAAAGGTCAGGCAACGCGCCTACAAAAAGGGTAACTTGGTTCTTGTGGTAAAAAGACCAACGGTCTTCGCTCACAAGTCCAAAGGCAAATTTGAGCCAAAATGGGAGGGACCCTACGTCATCGATAAGGTTTTCTCCAACTGCGCATACGCACTCCTAAACATGGAAGGTGACAGATGTATGTTGCCCATCAACGGTAAGTTCTTAAAGCGGTACTACCCTTGAAGACTTACCCAACTGGGTAAGAGCAATGCCTGTACGGCCAAAATCGGTTTCCAGGTACACGCTCACTAAACCCACCTTTTTTTTTAGAATTTTCATATCAAATGTTGAAATTTCTAGAAATTTAAACAATGCTCACTTCCATCGTTTCATTGTTCAAAAATCCAAGTTTAGGAACCTTTCCCTAACTTGACCAAAATTTTCAACCCTTGAACCCAAAATTCAAGGTTTGAAACAAAATCCGGATTCAGGGATTTCCACCCTAGTCCACCCTGCCTTTTACAGCCAAAATGGTTTTAGGTCAAAACTTATGACCCTCGTGTCTTTAAACAAAAAAAATGGTTTTTCAAAAAAAAACTGCGGGGAAGCGACGCTTAGTCGATACTCGCACAAATCGGAAGCATGCGAACCACGTTCGACACTTCCAAAATCGCAGGGAAGCGACATTTCGTCGATACTTGCAAAATCCAAAACCGTGGAGATGCAACATTTCAGTTGATATCCACAACCCAAATTTGAAAAGGTTCGAAAAAACCTAAAAAACCATGGAGACGCAACATTTCAGTTGATATCCATTACCCAAAGGTTCGAGAAAACCACAAATTTTAAAAATCGTGGGGAAACGACATCAAGTCAGTACCCACAAAAACAAAAATTTTGAAAAGCAAGGATGTGACATTCCATCGATACTTGCACCCAAATCCGCGAGAATGTGACATTCCATCGATACTCACAACCGAATGAGCAAGGATGCGACATTCCATCGATACTTGCAAGAACATTCAGTAGGGAGGCAACTTTTAGTCGATACTTGCATTTTTGAAAACCAAACCGGCTATAAATGCCACAAAACGGCTATAGATGCCACCAAAACAAACCGGCTATCAATGCCACAAAACAAAATCGGCTATCAATGCCACAAACAAAAAAATTAGCTTTCAAAAAAAAAACCCGGCTATCAATGCCACAAACTCGGCTATCAATGCCACCAAAACCCGGCTATCAATGCCAAAACCGGCTATAGATGCCACCAAAACCGGCCCTCATGCCAAAAATCGGCTTCCATGCCACAAACAAAAATCTGACTTTCATGCCAAAACAATCATTTGACAAAAGATTTTCACAAAATGACAAGCTTTTGATCAAATCCCATTTAGCAATTACTTTTATCATAAAAAGATTTAAGTGAGCGTACGGAAAAAAAAAGGGCATCCCATTTAGCAATTACTTTCATCACAAAAAGATTTAAGTGAGCGTAGGGAAAACAAAAAAAAAGAGTACCAAAAAAATACATGTGGTGCCAAAAAAAAAAAAGTGTTCACAAGCACTACAAAAAAAAGAGAAAAGTACCAAAAAAATACAAGTGGTACAAAAAAAAGAAAGAAAGAAGGATGGTTTCTGTTAAAAAACAAACAGGAGCTCAATCAAAAATGGTCTCCAGCCAAGAGTTCAGCTCCTCAAGCAAACTTCTGGCCTCAGCCGTCAGGGATTCCAGGGCACGCTTCTTCAGGAACTTGCCATGAGATGCTGGGGTGGGCTGTAAACCTTCTTTCGCACCGGAAAGCTTATCCCGAGCAGTTTGCCATTGTTTGTTCTCTTTAGACTTCCTTTTAAGAACTCGATCGGCATCTGCAACCCGGCGAATCAAAGCACTCTCGCGAGCCTCTGTTATTGCGGCCCACGTGGCAGCGACTTGTGCCTGCAGATGCTCAAGACGTTTCCTGGCCTCATCGACCTCCCTATCAAGGATGTTAAGGTCATGTGTCAGCCCAATGATGGTTAGCTCTTCTAAGTTCTTCTCTCGGACTACCTGCTTCCTGCTTTGTGTAGGCTCATCCAGGTTAGACTGAACCTTATCCGCAGGGTCCAGGAACATCTCCTTGAAGAACTGGTCGTCAGGAAAACCCATGGTCTCAAACCACCTGTCACCCAGCTTAATGATCCTATCAACAATCGCCCTGGCACTTGTGACATCCAAACCAGCCTCTTCGGCATCACCGAGAATCTCACGCACATGCTGGATCATCCCAAATCCGGCATCTAAGTGCCTAGAAAGCAGAGTCTCAATCCAAGAGCTCAGAACCCGCACCACAACCTTCTTCGCAAAAAGAAGAGATGGCCCAGCTGAAGATTCGCCCAACTCCGTTGGTCGACTGCTCATGTCATCACTCATTGGAAGAGTAACAAAAGAACTCTTTCCAGTTGAAGCTGCTCCTGTTCCGGAAGGAATCTCAGCACGAGGTATCTCCTCAACATTGTCAGAACTGGTCCCAGGAGCCTCTACCTCTAGATCAACCTCGGGCATCCCTTGCTCTAGTTCTAAAGGAAGCGACGGACTCTCCTCTGTCACCTCAAAACCTGCCAAAGAAACACAAAAAGGTATGAATATAATCATGTTTGAAAATCATTATCAGGGTTATTACTACAAAATACCTTCTTCGATGACTGGCGGAAGACTCCCTTCCTCCATGAACTCATCGGAAGCATCATTTACATTTGCGTCCATCGATGGTTCAAAGTCATCGGAATCCTGTGGCAAGTCAGCTGGCAAGAGAAATGTTAGCAAACCAAGTCACAGACAAAAAGAAAAAGAAAGCAAAAGAAGTCATACCAATTGGAGATTCTGGATTCACTCCAGAGTCCCTCGGTTCTTCCTCAGGTGCCTCGACAGGATCCATCACCACCTCATCGATTGGAACCTCAGGCATCGCCAAATCTTCCTCTGCTAAAGAAAAAAAAAGAAGAGCAGAAACAAGAAGCAAATCAGAACATGGAAAAATCCCATGAAAAGAAATGGAAAGAGAAAAAGGAAGAATCATACCTTCACTTCTCTTCTCGGCTTCTCTTCTCTGGAGGCTTGTCAGCATCCACTGGCACACCCTCATTGATAATAAGAGGGACTTCCAAGTCAGGAGAGTCCTCATGCTGCCCCTTGCTGCGATGATGACTCCTCCTCCTCTTACTCCTGCGGGCTCGCTTCTTAGAGGAACCTGCCCCGCTGTCAGAGTCAGGTTTCCCACTTGACTCCTCACTGGATGGTCTACTCTTGCCAGTAAACTCCACGGAAGCTTGCCTCTATGCCGCTTGCATCCAAGCACCAAGTTCGGCTTCCTCCTGTTCTAGTTGCTCTAAAGCCTCATCAGGTATTTCTCGAACAGTTTCAGAACGAATGACGCCCTGGTCACCGAGAAAGCCTATCTTGTGCTTCTCTCCAGAAAGGAAGGCCCAAACTTCCTCTCGCCAGATGCCATCCGACTTTCCAAGGCCCTTTCCAGATGCCAGCTTCACATCAAGCTCCTTCTTGGAAAGCCCCCGATATGCCGAAAAGCTCTCCGCGAATCACTTCGCAAAGCCGGTAGTCCGGGAAGTCAACAACACAGGATAAGAGATCATGGTTGTAGTGTCCTCAGCACTATAGAAAGCCCATGCATTTCTCCCGTCCTGTAAACCTCCAAAGCGCTTCACCATGCTTGAAGGCGCTCCAACAACGCCTTGAGAAAAACCCAACCGCAAAGCAAAGCGAGAGGGTACATACGGCTGGATGTCGACGAAAAGATGTCTGCGGTACACCATCGTGCGACACGTATGCTGAAAAGCCACTCCTTCTCTGCATTCGTCAAGGAGTAATGCCTTCCCAACCCTGCCCTGGTAGAGTCTCGGGAGGCACCAAAATCAAAAGCCTTCTTCCGCAACTCCGAAGAAAGCTTCACTGAAGATTGCCTCATCCCGACGTCCCTGAATCGTCGGATCCTCATACGGGCAAACAAAAGTTATTCGGACACGGCTTTGCCCTTAGCCAGCCGAATCATCAGAGGATCATCGTCTTGTGCGGCACCCAGCCCGTGGAAGCCAGGACAGTGGTACACGTACCATGAATAAAAGATATGGGCTAAAAATACCCTACTCATGGGAAGCCCAAGCCGAACCAAAAAAGCAGCAGCCCGCAGTTCGGTACACAGGTAGGAGTAAAGAGCTGGCACCAAAGCAAGCTGCTCTCCAAACGCCATCTGACAAGCCGGAAAAATACAATATGGCCTGATGTGCGTTCCATCTCCTCCAGCAAAAATAGCCTCACCAAGCCAATAAGTGAGGTAAACAGCGAGATCTCTCCGCAGTGCAATGTCAGGACATATGGTGTTTGTACTCGCACAGAAATCTCTCAACTCTTCTTGCATAGCCAAGATCTTCTTCGAACTTGGATCCTGAGCCCTGGCTTCCTGGGTCACACTATCAGAAGACTCCCTACTATAAAAAAACATGGGGAACGAAGAGCTAGAACTCTTCCAACTGCTGGATCTAACTTTCAAACCCTCCTTCTCTTTCAAAAAATCATAAAAGGAGACGAGCTGAAAGTGCAGAAGCCTGAACTCCTCAGACTGCCCCTCAAGGACTCTGTTGATCGGCATAAACTCCTCATAGAGTTTGCCAAGGATGGGCAATCTAGTAATGGCGCTCAGCTCCTTCAAAGAGAAACCAATCTCACCATTCATCACAATGAAGGTATTGGTTTGTGGGAGGAATGACTCCAGCATAGCCATGAAGGCCTCGTCAGAAAAGATCACGGTCTCCCTAAAGGCGCGGACCGCATCAAAAATACCGGCTTCCTTCAAAACGGCGCCACCAATCAGCAGGACGCGATCAGTCCATGACTTCCACTCGGAGTCAGCATTGAAATGGCCATGAAGTCGAAAAGGCTTTATCCAATTGCTGCCGTCACCGCTGAAAATACCAAGGCCCACCCGTCTCAAATCGACCGATGGATAATCAGAGCCCTGGTAGCCGCTGGATGGCATCAACAGGTCCATGTCAATAGGCGAACTCTCCGTATATCCAGGAGAACCGCCAACAAAAACCCCGGTCTTGATTACATTTGTCTTTCTCACCCAGCTTGGAGGATCTTCCCTCTTAGAGCACGTGGGGGCAAGGCTCATGATCAAGACGGTGCGATCAAACGTCGACCGGGTAGCAACAGTCTTCTTCTCACCATCTGCTGTGAAAAAGAACTGAAAACATCTCCTTTGGTATGTCATGTCATCAGGGACGGCATCATCAAAGAAGAAGGTAGGCTTGGGTAAAACACTCTGATCTTCCATCACCCATGGACGACTGCTTACCATGATCTTATAGAATTCCTCTACCTTGAGAGCGATCAGTCGCTGCCTTATCTCATCTCTGTTGAGGGAGTCGCATTCTTCCAGATTTCTCTCAACATACTGGACCTTCTCAAAGGCCTGCTGAACGGCCGGATTAGAAGATCTAGCAGATCGACGAGGTATGCTTGTAGCAGGCTCTTTACCCTTGTTCGTTCTGGAGGAACCACCTGCAAAGGTTGGAAAAGAAAAAGATCAAACATCAAAATGACAGAATTTCGCTAAAAAAAATCTGGCAAAATTTTGACATGACTCCGGGGCAATTCCGAAGAAAAGGAACTATCCCGAAGGAAATAGAAAGCTTGAAGATGGGCTCAACATTGCTGCGAGCTCCAAAACTCCAAACTTTTGAAACCTCAAAGTCTCCGCAAGATCAGGAAGGGCTCAACATCGCCGCGAGCTCCAAATTCCTAAATTTGCGAAAACTTTCAGGTATGCTATCACATCATGCTACAATTCAATTTACAAAAAATATACATGCATGAACATCTTGGTTTGCAAAAAAAATGCATTATCATGATGAGCAAAAAAAAAAAAAAAAGAAACTTTCTCAAAAAAACAGAAGAGAGAAAGAAAACAAAAGAAAAAGAAAAAAAAAAAGAAGAAGAGAAAAAGAAGGGCTGGCCCACAGGCCACGTGGCCGTATGGACAGATCCGTACACCAAAAAAAATGCAAAAAAAAAAAAAGAAAAAAACAAAGGAAAACACGTGTAAAAAAAAAAGAAGCAAACACGTGAAAAAAAAAGGAAAAGAAAATAAAGAAACAAAAAGAAAGGAAGAACTTTTTTTTTCCTACAATGGGGTTTTCTTGAAAAAGGGAACTTACTTGAAGCCATTGATGGAGAAGAAGAAGAAAAGTCTTGAAGATCTTGAAGAAGAAAAACTCTTGGTCTTGACGCCCTCTTGGGATTGTTGCAAAAGAAAGTAATAAGAGCAAGAGATCCAACCTCCTCCTTGCTTTTATAGAAGAGAGCAAACCAAAGAAGGAAAGAAGAAAGAGGTAAGTGTTACTAATTAGTAACCTTACCAAAAGAAAGAGATTAGAAAGATTCTTTCCCAAAAGAAAGATATCTTGAGAGATTTTCTCCCAAAAGATAGGATCAATGAAGGATTCTTTCCCAAAAGAAAGATATCTTGAGATATTCTCTCCCAAAATAAAGGGAACATGAGAGATTCTCTCCAAGTAAAGATATTCTTAGATATTCTCTATCCAAAGGAGATATTTTTGGATATTCTTTACAAAAATGACACCATATGAGATCTAACCCATTTCAAAAGCTTAAGGTCCCATGGGTTAGCCCATATGAGCCAGGTTTGACCACCTAGGCACTTAAAAAAAAAAGATTTAGGCTTTTAGTCAAAGAGAAATCCCTCTTACCAAGAGTATACAAAAATGGTTCCATGCCTCTTTTGAGTTGATTGGACCATGCAAAGGAAATTCCAAGCCCCATGAGCTTCCAAAAATCAAACCATCCAGCCTCATCTACCAAATTGAGCCAAAATCTTGAAATTGACATTCCACAAAAATCCAAACCAAATCCTGGTCCCCTAACTTGCTACATATAGCTTGTTAGGTCACAAGACCAAAACCAAAAACCAAAACCTGATCCCCTAACTTGCCACATACAACCTGTTAGGTCACAAGATCAAAACTAAAATTGATCCCCCAACATTCCACATACAGCTTGTTGGGTCACACGGTCAAAACCAAAAAACGACCCCCTAACCTGCCACATACAGCTTGTTAGGTCACAAGGTCAAAACCCAAATCCACATCCCTGATGTCATCTTCAAGACTTTGCCTCGAGATGGTACGTGATCCCTTTCACTACCATAAAATTCCCCTGGAAGTTCAAAAGGCTACAAATACCAAAAAGAAAGACTGCTCAAAAACTCTTGGTCCAGTCACAGACTCTCCTTCAAAAATCTCTTCGAGGCACATCGACTACAAAAGTTAAGCAACTCATCGTTGTACCTCGAGGGGGCATTTGTTGACACAAAAAATGTCACTATGCCTCTTCAAGATCCAAAGAGCTACATGAAGTCGCAACCTGCCATAAATAGGCAATGCTACTTCCAAAAAATCAAATCTTGTCAGAATCAAACAAAAACTGCAAGATCCTTCAAGACAGCCAAAAGAGGAGTACATAATAAGTTTCGGGCCATTTCAAAATCATTTGGCCTAACTTCGCTTCTCCGGCAGCTGAAAAGGAGCTCACGGCGACGAAAACATCGGAGACACCAAATCTTCGATCAGAGCCGATGGATGGTCTCAAAATACATCTAAAAGGCTCCACGTCAAGTTCCGAGTTAAACCGACAACGTTTTACCCTACATCAACCCTCGAACAGCTAAATCAAGCCTCTCGGCGGCGAGAACCACCGAGGCCATCACTCATCAGATAGAGCACATGGACGGCTTCAAAATGCTTACAAAGGGCTACACGTCAAATTTCAGGTCATTTCGATAACATTTGACCATACTTTGACGCTTGGAAGCCAAATCAGGCCTCTCGGAGGCGAAGCTCCCCGGGACCATGGTTTCCAAGACAGAGCCTATGGATCATCTTAAAATGACTCCAATAGGTTCCCTATCAAATTTCAAGTCAATCGGACATCGGTTGACCGCACATCAAGCCGCGGCATCTTCATCGCGACAAAAGTAAGTCTACTGGTGATAGGGCCCCAAAAGGCTTCAAAACTCAAAAAAAATCCTATGGTTGGTCTTATTTATTGCTCATCAGGCTTCACCCCAAATTTCAGGTCATTCCGACATCGTTTGACCCAGTTTCAGCTTCTGACGGAAAATCGGCAGCTCTGCGCAACAAAGTCTTGGGCTTTCTCAGGAAATTGGAAACTTTGCAAAATAAAATGCAAGGATTCTCATCAGATTTTCTACAGGGAAATCAGGCCAATAAATGATAAAAAATGTCAAGAAAAAATACAGAAGAAAAAAGAATCGAAAAACAGCAAAAACGGACACAAAACGGGACAAAAGGGGGAAAACCACCCCCCCCCAGGGTCGCCGCCCGGGATCGCCCAGTGGGCCCCGGAAACCCCGTTTTTCGCCATTTTTTCACGATTCGAAGCGTCCGGCCTCTGGTATTTTCCAAACTTCATACTTTTGAGACACCAAATCCTTTGACATTCGTCAAAAACACGGGTTAATCATCAAGAGTATCGAAATCAACATTGATCGTCAACTGGTCAACCAAAAAAAAGTGTGCTTTCTACCCGACCGATCGAGAAATCGACAGGACAGATGGCACCGACCCGCTGTTGGCAACCAACACCTGAAGTTACATGGTCATCCAATGTTGATCTACATGAAGATCCATCGATGATCATCGCCAGAAGAATCCCAAAAGACGCGGCACGGCCCACGACTCTTCAACTGCTCGGCGACCACTTAATGCGATTAATTGACTAGATTTATTACAGTCATTAATCCATTTCTTTGGACGGACCAATCAGAAGCAAGCATCCGGGAGTTACAAGTCAAGAGATTCATGGCATTTAACCCATGATACTCCTCCCATCATGGCGATCAAAGGCGATTAAATGCCCTCAATCTCCTCCGGCCAATCAGAAGCCAAGAAAAAGGAGTTACAAAATAAAGAATTCAATCTTGTAACTCCTCCCTTTATGTAGCTTTATGACAATTAAGGCTCATAACCCTCCTAAATGGCTACCTAAAAGCCTATAAATAGGAGAGCTCTCCAAGAAGAAAAAGGATCACACAGACAGCACAGATAGCAGAGATCACAAACACACAGACAACAGACTGCAGAAAATCCAGAAACTCAGACAGAAAAAGGCATCAGAAATCTAAGAGAAAGAAAGAGAGAAAACTCTGTGGAAGTTCTACACCGACCACCGCTACAAGGTGACAAAAGTCCCTTGGGGGGTACCCCCCCCCCAAGGTCCTTGCCTTCTCCTTCTACCTCCAATGGCTTAGACATGGCTTTTCAGCCTGTCTACTTGGCTTTTTATTGGACATAGGACCTCTTCTTGGTCTTTGTCCTCTAAAAACATGAGGTTATAGCCAAGCCAAGCGAATCAATAGCATCCTCTGTTCTCATCTGCAAGGATGATGGCGAAGTCCACATATGGCTTGCGACCGTCAATCTGAACGGGTGCCCCATAATCTCCTGAGAAGTTAGATCCTCCTTTTTCTTATTTTTCATTGTAGTTTGTATTTTTTTAAAAGAGACAAAAATCACAACTCTTGTCTTTCATTATTGATAAGGATTGTAAATCGGCTATAAATGCCAAAAAATCGCCTTTCACGGCAAATCAAGAAAATGTCTCTTTTCTTAAATATATGTGCAATGGAAAACTGGAAAGAAGTTGATTTCCTTTTTACTTGCGAAGGTTGATCTCCGGATCACCACTTGCAATTCCAAGTAAAATAGAAAATCTGGCACACCCACACAAAAAAATGTTGATGCACGCCCTTGGCCCCCGGTTACGAAAGGGTCGGACCCAACGGACTCCCACGCCCGCCGACCTCGATAGAACCAGGCAGGAGCGCGGTCCATCAAAGTGGACCACCAGACAATAAATTTGTAGATAAACCAAGAGAAATAAAGATATGGTGCAAGGGTAAGGGATGTGAAATATCACCAATGGTGGTGCTAGGAAGTTTTCCACAGTTGGCAGTATGAACTTGGAGCTTACCATCATAGGACTAAACATTTGAAAGATTAGCGGGAGAAAAAGTCATATGATTAGAAGCTCCAGAATCAAAGTACCAAATGGATGATGAGGAATGAATTTTTTACCTGATATGCTTAATGTTGAAAAAGCTTGAAGGATCAACTGTTAAATAATTTAGGAGTAACATGAAGTCAGGCACACCTATATCAGGAAGAGGATGGCTGTGAAGACACGAGTGAAGTTGGAGTAGAAGCAACTGAAATAGTGCCATAGGCCGAGCCTTCAACATGATAGGCACGTGGGTTGCAGTTTTTTTGGTCTTTTTTCTGCACTCAGATGTAACATGTCCTATCGCTCTTCTGTTATTGCCAAATTTATTCGTTCTGCACTGTGAAGATAGTGGCCATATTCCTGCAACTAAAACATTGAATTTTGCTCAAATCCCGTCTGGAGGGTTTCCCTTTGTTGAAGGGTCCCTTGACTACATAAGCAACCTCCATCGGACCACCACCTGAGGTCTGCTGAGTGAGATTTGCTTGAGTCACCTGTCATGTTCTTCTTGTAGGACCTCATTCGAACAGGTTTCCAAAGAAGGAAATGGCTGCCGGCTCATCAGACTAGATCGGCCATTCTCAAACTCAGGTCTGAGTTTCATCAGAAACCGGTCTCTTTACTAACACTATGAATCTCCTGAATGCCTGATAGTGTTCGCCAGTAACAGATGCATAGGCGATGTCTGTGTATTCAGTCCAAAGGCATGAACCCAGAATAATAATCTTGGATGGATCGGTTGCCTTGACAAAGCGCAATTCATGCTCTAATTGATACCGTCGGGCAGAATTTTCTTGATGGTAAATTCTTTTCATATAAGCCCACATTTCTTTTGCCAGTCTTGTATGGTTTGAGTGAGATGGCATGACTAAAAAAA